>BLSH010513855.1:140917-173532 GCA_018402905.1 Glandirana rugosa | reverse complement strand
TGTATATGATGCTGAGCATGTGCACTCAACTTGTTTGGTCGAGCATGGCGAGGCCTGTTCTGACTGGAACCTGTCCTGTTGAACCGATGTATGGTCTTGGCCACCGTGCTGCAGCTCAGTTTCAGGGTCTTGGCAATCTTCTCATAGCCTAGGCCATCTTTATGTAGAGCAACAATTCTTTTTTTTCACATCCTCAGAGAGTTCTTGGCCATGAAGTGCCATGTTGAACTTCCAGTGACCAATATGAGAGTGAGAGCGATAACACCAAATTTAACACCTCTGCTCCTCATTCACACCTGAGACCTTGTAACAATAATGAGTCACATGACACCGGAGAGGGAAAATGGCTAATTGGGCCCAATTTGGACATTTTCACTTAGGGGTGTACTCACTTTTGTTGCCAGTGGTTTAGACATTAATGGCTGTATGTTGTTATTTTGAGGGGACAGCAAATTTACACTGTCATACAAGCTGTACACTCACTACTTTACATTGTAGCAAAGTGTCATTTCTTCAGTGTTGTCACATGAAAAGATAATAAAATGAATCTGTCTTAGGAGGTGGCTGCCCTGAGGCCAAAGTGTCCATAGTGGACACTCTGTCCTCAGTACAGTTCATCCCACCCCACACTGAGCACTGGTGTCTCTCTGTACACCAGCTTTCAGTTTATCTAAATTACCAACCAGTTTCCTACTTTGCAAACTAGCAGTAATAGCCGCGTCACACAGGGGCAATCCAACTTCAGAGGTGACTCAGTGTGATCCTGCACAGTGCGACTTCAGCGTGGCTTGCAAATGACTTCTGTAATAGAAGTCAATGCAAGTTGCCTGACGTCGCCCCCAAAGTAGTACAGGAACCTTTTTCTAAGTCGGAGCGACTTGAGTCGCTCCTTTTAGAACGGTTCCATTGCAATGCATAGAGCGTGACTTGACAGGCGACTCAGGTGCCCCTGTGTGAACCGGCTCTAATTCTTAAAGAATCTGTTACACAGGGGCTAATTCACTATATTGCGAATATGCGATCGCGCAACGCCTTAAAATAACGCCCATTCAGCACCCATATTTGCGTTATTGCCTCGAATATGCCTTCTTAATCGGCATATGTGGGAATAGCTGATGTCAATTGGGCTTGAACCTGCAGAATCCATTGAAGGCTTGTATGAACATGATATGCTTGAAAAAGGGTATGGGAACTACCGCAGCAAAATGCGAACCATTGGAGTATATGAACACCGGTAGGATCCGAACCTGTAGCTGTAAGCTTTGAAGGTATCAGAAGGAACCACTACACTATAGACTTGAACACAACTAGCCATAGAAAATACATTTACTAATCTTGGATTCCGTTAATTCTCTACAAACTGCCGGCACATTTACTAGTGTGTGATTGTTCCAATTCTACAATATAATATTATTGAATATGTACATACCATTGCAAAAGTTAATAGTGTGGAAGCATTCAAACTGATGGGCCTTGGCGAATATGCCTTCACATATTTTCCGAAAATAATGGCAAGTAAAATGCAAGATGTAGCGATGACACTGTTAGGATCCAAACCTGTAGCTGCAAGCTTTGAAGGTATCACTACACTATAGACTTGAGCACAACCAACCATAAAAAATACATTCATTAATCTTGGATTCTGTTAATTCTCTACAAACTAACTGCTGGCACGTTAACTAGTTTGTGATTATTCCAATTCAACATCATAATATTATTGAATATGTACATACCATTGCATGCAGTTAAAGAATTTATAGTATGGAAGCAATCAAACTGATGTGCATTGGCTAATTGGCGAATATGCATTTGCATATTTTCAGCATCTAATGCTGAGTACAATGCAAGCTTTCAGAAGGTCAAACCATCCATACCATTGAACTACTCTGTGAGTTAGATAGCCTTGTTTAAATGTATCACGTAGGCTTGCTGATCCCATAAAAATCATGGTACCAGCCAAACTTTGAACGGTCAGAATTGTTTGACATTTTATGTCAGCTGGGATTACTACTGATCTGTGATTAGCTGAAGCTATTCACATGGTACCGGTTGTTGAGATAAGCCCAAGTACCAGGTAATAGCTGGGGTTCAATCCCAGCTGGGTTGTTGAGATAAGCCCAAGTACCAGGTAATAGCTGGGGTTCAATCCCAGCTCACCAATCTAGGTAACCAAGTTGATATTAACGTGGTGCCTCAGCCCCCCACCACAGAAAATGTGCAAGTCAGCAGCTACACATCCTGCAACTGCTGACTTTAATTATTAGGACACTGTCCTGGAAGCTAGTGATATTGGCCCTCCAGCCCATGTTTCCATTGGCTCTCAGGTGCTGTCGCCTCCATTGCCGATTCCCTACTGCACATGCACAAAGGGCGCTGTGCTTTCTGAATGACCTGGCAGCAGGGAAGGAGGAGGGGTGACAAATTTCTGCCATACCTCGCTGCAGTGAGGTCTTTCGGAAGTGGAGACAGGTAAATGTCCAAAACGGGTACCCACCCCCCGAAATGGTGCCAAACGTGGCATCAGAACGGGGGGGGGGAGAGATAAGCAGAGCTTCCACTTTTGGGTGGATATCTGAGGCCCCTTTCACACTTGTGCAACTTGTCCTGCGACTTGGGACTGCAAAGTCGCCTGTCCAGTTGGACCCCGCAATTTCCAATGAGTAAGATTCATAGCTGTCTGACTTAAACTGGTATCAACTTCAAACTAGTCCCTGAACTACTTTGGTCCGAGTTTGATATGACTTGAGGTCCCTAGACCTCAAGATTACACAGGCATTGCTTCAAGTCACATCAAACTTGCATTATTTTCAAGTCACACAAGTGCGAATGGGGCCTAAGTCAAAGGTGTTATCCTGAAAGTAATGCAGTTTGCCCACGACATTGTCCCAACTTCAGGGAATGCCTGAGTAATATTGAGAGCTAGGAACCTCAAGTCACACCAAAGTAGTACAGGGACTACTTTGAAGTTGGTGCCACTTGAAGTAGCACAGATATGAATACATACAATATATACACACACTCTCCCAAACCATAACCAATAAAAATACCAAACTTTAGTCACATAGAGAGCGCACCCTGGGCAACAACTGGGCCAGGTTTGGGACCTTCAGCATCTATGGTTCGGTCATACCAGGTCCTCAAAGTGACCAGTCATTGACCGGCAATTGTCAGGTGAACTTTGGACTTAACATTGGAGTCTATGGGGGGGGGGGGGGCACCGTTCTCCTGAACCATAGGTGATAAAAACACCAAACTTGGGTCACATGGAGAGGGCCCCCTGGACCACAACTGGTCCAGGTTTGGGACCTCTAGCACCTATGGTTCGGCACGAGGTCTTATTGCAAACATTGGGTGAGGCTGTGCTTCCTGTGCACTGTTTTTTTTTAACCCCTTGGATGCCACACTAGCATGCATTGCACACTTCATTTGAATGAGTCATGCTTGGCAGGCTACACCCGGTAAGTGTGACAGGGTGTATAATTCCTACTGGGGCTGCGACATGTGTACACCCCTGGCCAGTGGGCGGATGTGGTGGAATGGCCCAGTGGGAAAGCCCTGGGGAATGTTGGTGGTCAGAAGGGGGGGCAGGTCTAAAGCTGTTTAAGAGGCCCCAAAATTTCTGATGACTGCCCTGGCAGGAAGTGAATGTGTGGTGATCCCACATGAACAAATAAATGAACCCCATCCCCACCAAATATAGCTACCGCATCCTCTCCCACATGGTGTAAGCACAAATATATTTCCTTCACTTACCCATCAAATGAGTAGAACCTCCTCTTTGCTGAAATGGAACCTCATTATATCCACCTATATAGAGCTCCTGACCAGCAAAGGCACTTCCGGGTGAACACAATGACATTTCCGGGTCAGAGGACAAAGCCACACTTGCTTGCGAATATTTGATCACAATCACAATGTTTTTTTAGTAATAGGCAGGTGAATGACAGACAAAGGCTCAGTTTGAGACGTACTACACTGCCTATCCACCAGCTAAATTCATTATGAGTGCCGGTTCACACTTGTGCAATGCAGGAACCCTGTAAATCCACTGCATGTTCCCGCATCGCATTTCACAATGTCATGTGTGACCTGCTGGGGGTGTCAATACATTGTTAATGACACCCCCATTGCAGCTCACATATCACAGTGCAAACTAACAGTTCGGATATTAATCGGATCGCATGGGTGTGAACACCCATGCAATCCAATTCTGGTGCAGACCAAAAAAAAGGGTCCTGTGCGAGTTTGGTCTGAATGCAATGCAAATTCAGCCATACTATCTCTATGGCTGAAATCGCATCGCATGGACAGCGCATATGACTTGTACTGCGGTGTGAATCAAACGCAATCTTGCACAGTGCAGCAGTGTGAACCGGCACTTACCTGCAATTCTCCAGACCTGTTAAATGAAAAGACTCCACTTAAACAACCTTTATCAGGAGAGGGCTGGCAGCCTTAGGCCTGGGGGGCAAGTCCAGTCAAGTGGCCCATTGAACCACCGAATCAGCTCCCCATCCATGCCCACCTGGTTTTAGAATAGATATTGATGTTATGAAGCAAGACAAATATGATTCAATGCGGTAGCAACAAAGAAGGTTTAACAAAAATAATGCATCAATGCAGCTCATCAGTGCCCATCATTGCAGCCTGATCAGTGCCCATCAATGCAACCTCACCAGTGCCCATCAATGCAACCTCACCAGTGCCCGTCAATGCAACCTCACCAGTGCCCGTCAATGCAACCTCACCAGTGCCTGTCAATGCAGCCTTATCAGTGCCCGTCAATGCGGCCTCATCAGTGCCTGTCAATGCAGCCTCATCTGTGCCTATCAGCTTAGCCTCATCAGTGCCCATCAATGCGGCCTCATTGGTGTCCATTAATGTAGCCTTATCAGTGCCAATCATTGCAGCCTGATCAATGCCCATCAATGCAGCCTCGCCAGTGCCCATCAGCACAGCCTGATCAGTGCCCATCAATGCAGCCGCACCAGTGCCCATCCAATGCAGCCTGCAATGCAGAGAGAGTAGATTACACTGAGCGTGGATCTCCCGCTTACCTGGCGCAGCCACTGTCATATGAAGTCCCGCTTCCTGGACCGGCTCCTATGATAGACATCACCAGTGTGCTGTCTATTATATAAGCTGGTCCAGGAGGTAGGACTTTGTAATCTGGACATCCCTGCTCTGTGTAATCCAGCGGTGCCCCCCCCCGGGCAGCCCAATGGGCCCTGCGGGATCCATGATAGGGCCAGCCCTGGGCGCCCCCCTTTGCCTGCAGTTAGTTGGTAGCTGCGCCCTGGCCCATACTTCCTTCCTCCACAAGAAGAAAAGTGTGAGCAGGCAGCGACCGTCGGCCATTTGAATGTAACTTAGGGTGGCCTGGGGGGCAATTGCCACCCTGCCCCCCCAGCCCCTCCCCTGTTTATCATTTACTTGCAGTTGTGCTGAAGAGATTAGTTTTTTTTTAATCCACCATTACATCTTCTCATAATTTGTCATTAGCAAGACAGTTCACTTCTCCAAACCCAGCTCCCCCCAAAACCAATTAACCACTTCAATACCGGGCACTTAGAACACTTCCTGCCCAGACCAATTTTCAATTTTCAACAGTGCTGTTGCGATTCGAATGAGAATTGCGCGGACGTGCGACGTTGTACCCAAACAAAATTTTTATCATTTTGTTCCCACAAATAGAGATTTCTTTTGGTGGTATTTGATCGCCTCTGCGTTATTTCTGATCACCGCTATAAACAAAAAAAGACCGAAAATTTTGAAAAAAAAAACATTTTTCTTTGTTTCTGTCACAAAAATTTGTATAAAGTACATTTTCTCCTTCAATGACGGGCACTGATGTGACTACACTGATGGGCACTGATGAGGCTACACTGACGGGCACTGATGAGGCTACTCTGACGGGCACTGATGAGGTGGCACTGATAAAGTTGCACTGATGATGGGGCACATATACAGCACTGATGTGCGGCACTGACAAGCAACACTGACGGGTACTGATACGTGGCACTGATGGACACTCATAGACGGCACTGATAAGTGGCACTGGTCACTGATGGGCACTTTTAGGTGGCACAGGTGGGCACTTTTAGGTGGCACAGGTGGGCACTGATAGGTGACAAAGGTGGGCACTGATAGGTGTCACAGGTGGGCACTTATAGGTGGCAGTGGTGGGCACAGATGCAACAAGCACTGTTAGGGATGGCACTGGCAGGCATCATACATGGGCACAGTGCCATCCCTACAGTTCACAATAATGCACTTACCTGGTGGTCTAGTGGGGGCTCCCTGGTGGTCCTGGGCGGCCTCTGTGGTCCTTCCCTGGTGGTCCTAGGCGGCCTCTGTGTGATGTGTCCGGGGGGGGCTCCCTGGGGGTCTTGATCCAGCTCCCTGGTGGTCCAGTGGGGTGATCCTGAGGGTGGCTGCGCTGATAAACGTTCAGCGCAGCCCCCCCCTGTCAGGAGAGTACCCGATCGGCTCTCCACTGCTCAGGTCTGCAGACCTGAGCAGAGGAAAAGCCGATCAACGGCTCTTCCTATTTACACTGTGATCAGCCGTGATTGGTCACGGCTGATCACATGGTAAAAGGCTTCGGATCGAAGCCTTTTACCTCGGTCGGTAATGCGGTGGGTCAGACTGACCAACGGCACCACCGATCGCCGCGATGCGCGCCCCCGGGGGCGTGCGATCGCAGATTATCCTGAGGACGTCAATAGACGTCCAGTCAGGATAATGAGCCACCCGCCTGGACGTCATTTGTCAATGCGCCGGGGGGGATGTGGTTAAAGAATTAAAGAAAAAAAATAGCTCAAGAATTTACATTTATTTGCACAGCAGCAACACAATTATGTACATTCATTTAGTGGCATTAGTATATTAGGTGGTACATTTAGACAAACGTTTAGCAACTGGGATCTAAGGGCCCTGCTCATAGGAGCTTACAATCTAAAAATGTTCCAAGCCTTATAGTGGACATAGCTTTAATTTCACAGTGTATAGCAGGCTACACATTTCATAGTACAACTACTCTCAACAGACACCAACCACCAACAAATGTTTAGCTGCAAGATTATACAAAAATTCATTCTTAAAAAAAAAAAAAACAAAATATTAAAAGGACACATTCCAAAATTAACACCCACCACCCCACATTCCACACACATACATTGGTGACGGTGCTGCTGGAAGATGCATTTCTGTGTACATGATTAAGCAATGAGATCAAAGAGTAGAAGGTCAGCAGATGCTCCCAAACCATGAATGCATGGTCACACAGCAACAATACACAAAATTGACTGCAAAGCCACACTTTTGATGGACAAAATGCATAAGAATTTCAACTAACAGCCCAAGTAGGGTGTTTGTCATTATGCACAATTTCAGCCCTAATCCCCAAAAACCACAGCAAATAACACGGCCTCTTCACGGGGCAAACCAACCCCTCTACTGCAGTCATTTATATAACATAGGTTGTATTGTTAGCACACCGACACGCCCAATGAAAGTACGTGCCCACCAGTGTCATTCAATCTGTCTCTTCATGTCTGCCTAACTCTACAGGCGATTGCACCTGATAAACAAGAACACTTACAATTTGCAAATGTGTTAGCCCACACCATATTGTCAAACACCGGCCTTTACACACACATGAACTTTAATGGCATCCCAGTCTTAGTCCGTAGGGTTCAATATTGAGTTGGCCCTCCCTTTGCAGCTATAACAGCTTCACCTCTTCTGGGAAGGCTGTCGACAAGGTTTAGGAGTGTGTCTATGGGAATGTTTGACCATTCTTCCCAAAGCACTTTTGTGAGGTCAGGCACTGATGTTGGACGAGAACACCTGGCTCACAGTCTCTGCTCTAATTCATCCCAAAGGTGTTCTATCAGGTTGAGGTCAGGACTCTGTACAGGCCAGTCAAGTTCCTCCACCCCAAACTCACTCATCCATGTCTTTATGGACCTTGCTTTGTGCACTGGCCAAAATCAGGTGGGGGGATTATGGTGTGGGGTTGTTTTTCAGGGGTTGTTCTTTCACACTTGTGCGACTTTACCACAATTTGCCGCAATTTTTTGCTGCAATGTTTTGCAGTCATTTTGATGTGACTTGAAGCAATAGCTGTGTAATCCGGAGGTCTATGGACCTCAAGTCGCATCAAAGTCAGACCAAAGTAGTGCAGGGACTACTTTGAAGTCACTGCAACTTGAAGTCGCACAGATATGAATGGTACTCATTGAAAATCATGGGGAACGGCTTGTCATGTGACTTTGCAGTCCCAAGTCGCATGAAAAGTTGCACAGGCGTGAAAGGGGCCTGAGGATGATTTCCAGTGAGCACCATTCATATCTGTGGGACTTCAAAGTAGTCCCTGAACTACTTTGGTCTGACTTTGAAGCAACTTGAGGTCGATAGACCTCAGAATTACATAGCTATTGCTTCAAGTCACATCAAAATCACGGCAAAAAAATCGCAGCAAAAAATGCTGCAAATTGCAGTAGCCATGCGACTTTCTGGTCGCACAAGTGTGAAAGTGGCCTTAGCCCAGGTTCACGTAGGTGCGATGCAGGAACCAGCACGATTTCAGCACCGGTTCCTGCATCACACCTCTCCCACAGGCAGTTCACACTGCCTTCTGTGAACCGCTGCAGGTGTCAGTACAATATTAATGACACCCCCAGATTGGTTAATAGATCGCAGCGCTAACTGTGGAGTCCGATAGGAAGCGGATAGCATGAGTGAGAACACCCATGCGATCTGATTCTGGTGCGGGAAAAAAAAGGTCCCTGCACTGCTATAGCTGCAAAGGGTTGGCTAAATCAAATCTGAACCCTACAAACTAAAACTGGGATGCTATTAAAGTTCATGTGTGTATAAAGGCAGGTGTCCCAATACTTTTGGCAAGATCGCAGATTATGCAAGATTTGCAATGGTGGTGGAACCCTTGTCCACATAACTGCTACATTTATATAAAAGTTGGGGAAGGACTTGTTTTTAACAACACAGGAAGAGCTGACAGCCTTTCTACAGGACGTGGCATCTTTGGGATTTGATCCTATGAACCCCAGGTTTGCTCAGCAGAAGTGCTAAGCCCTTAGCCACATTCATGGAGCATCCATTGCTGTGATGTCAAACAGTCCTAAGTCTCAGGGGTGCAATAAATGAACCAATGCAGATGTACTGTTGAAGGCTGCATAACCATTGAACAACCTGTTTCTGGCATATGCCATGTTTTGAAGATTTGTTATGGCTCAGTACTGTGAGCATTCTGCTATAGAACATCTCTTATTTTGGGGCATTCGGCTTGGTAAGCTGCAATTATTGCTGGATAGGAAATGTTAAGACTGATTATAGTCCTTGCCCATAGAAAACATTTGACACAATTTGCAATAGCTTCTACACATAAATACTACATTTAGACATAATTTTGGTAAGGGCATGCGTTATGAGAACAGAAAACCTCTCTACATGAAGTGACATGCTCGGGATGCAAACCCAGAACCTCTATGTTGCTAGGTAAAAGCATTAAGCTGTTAGCCACCGGTCTGCCGAGTGTGCAACCCTCCTACACATAAATACACATATACTGCATTTCTTTGGACATATAGGTGGGGGAATTACATTAGTCTGGAGTTTATTCTGTGCTATTTGGTGGTGCTTGGAGTGTAGAACAGTGATGTTATTGCAACAGCAATAATATTGTTTGTGGTTTGTGAAGATACCTGTGTGAGTCTGGGAAAATATTTTAATGAGATGGACAGCAACAAACGAGAGACAGAGAAAAAAATACTTTAACAAAACATGAGATTACTAGAGTTGAGCGAACCCTAACTTTAACGTTCGAGTCCGTACTGAACTTTCGGGTGTCCGTGTTCCAAAGCCGAACCTGAACGTTTGAGAAAAAGTCTGGGTTCGGGTTCTGGTATTTTATCACGCATGTTGAATAGCTGCAGGGCAGCCAATCAACAAGTGTTTCACTGGTTTTCCCTAGAAGCCATCACAGCCATGTCTACTAATGGCATAGCTGTGATTGGCCAGTGCATCATGTGACCCAGCCTCTTTATGAGGCTGGAGTCACAGTGCTGCATGTCACATGCTCTCAGGTTAGTGTAAGGAGAGGATGCTGGCGGCGCTGTGAGGGACAGATTGTGAGGGAAAGATTGCAGATCTAATAACTAGGTAGAGATTACTACTGCTGCTGTGAGGGACAGATTGCAGATCTAATAACACTCATCCTGCATTATAGAACGATCTGATTACAGAACGATCTCTCATCCTGCATTACAGAATGATCTGATTACAGAACGATCTGATACTGGACTAGGTAGAGATTACTACTGCTTTGAGGGACAGATTGCAGATCTGATAACATCTCCCATTTTTCTTCCTTTTGCAGCCCTCCAGCACTTGCCAGGACTTTTTTACAGCCATTTTTGTGCCAAAAAGTTTGGGTCCCCATTGACTTCAATGGGGTCCGGGGTCAAGTTCGGGTAACGTTCGGTACCGAACCCGAACGTTTCCGCGAAGTTCGGCCGAACCTGAAAATCCAGGTGTTCGCTCAAATCTAGAGATTACACATTCTAACATTCTGAAAAACAAATTAGATTATGAAATAGCAACATTGTTGCAGGGACAATTTGTTTGAGAGAAAGATGCATTTCATCTCAACATGAAAAGGATTTCTTTAGGGAAGTTACAATTGTACCATTAGAATCAATGGCTGAAACTTGCATTGGGCTATATAGCGCGAATTTGCCTTCTCGAGAAAGCATTATAGGCAAGTGCAAATTTGCGAATTTACTATAGCGCCCTCTAAAAAAGGCATGGGAGTTAAAATGTGGGAATTTTCTTGTCTGAGCATGCTCAGTTGTGCTGATGAATAGTCAGGAAAAAAGGGGGAATTTGGCTCTTTCAGACTTTCAATGATATTTCAGGTTATACATCACTTTTTTAAACAATTTAAAAGCAGATCATCATTAAACAAGATACTACATATTTAAGAATCATTTAGGTGATCATATCATGCTCTAAACATTATTTCCTAGTGCAATTCCCTTGCTTCTACCACGACTAGTTTTTTAGTCAGTCACTGTTGTCTGGGCGCTATAGTGAATTTGATTCTGGGAGTATTTTCTCCCTCAGGGCTTTAGTGAATTCCATTTTCACGCTAATTAGCGTGATTTTGCAATTCTGCGTGTTAAAATTTGCGCGAAGGCAGAATCGCGCTATAGTAAATGACCCCCATAGTGACAATTTCCTAAATTTCAGCTACAAATACCAGAATTTTCTGCATGTGTTGGTACTGTTAAGAAAACTGTTAAACATGCTTGCCTGCATTAGGAGCAGGTAGTTTTAATAAGCAGCTACCACCAGAAAAGTGTCAGAAATGTTTTACGGAATCCTCCATTTAAGCCTCAGTAAGTAATGAAAGTGACATAAACATTTATAAACCTTCCTCAGTTTTCTCCCAGGCCAGACCCCACGATTGTATTAAATAACATTTTTTAATTTAACCACTTGTCGACCGCATAACTTGGAAATACAGCGGCAAAATGACACGGCTGCGGCGGATAATGTACCTCGTACATGATCCGACACATCCGGGTCAGGGGCGCGCATGTGCACCGGCGGCTGCATGCTCCCGTTGTGTGTGATCAGCGGCGAGTACGGCAGACTCGATGCCCGCCAGCACC
Organism: Glandirana rugosa; assembly: GCA_018402905.1. Taxonomy (NCBI): domain Eukaryota; kingdom Metazoa; phylum Chordata; class Amphibia; order Anura; family Ranidae; genus Glandirana; species Glandirana rugosa. Next base: position 161,833 of record BLSH010513855.1, on the reverse strand, counting down.
CGCCGACTGTTCAGTACACAGGCAGAATGGCGATCTGCCTATGTAAACAAGGCAGATCACCTGTCTGTCAGAAAGACATTGATCCTGTGTTCCTTCAAAGCAGGGACATGGATCTATGAATTCCCTTAGTAAAAGCACCTCCCCCACAGTACACAAGCACTGGCTAGGAACACATTTAACCCTTCTATTGCACCTGTTAACCCCTTCCCAGCCAGTGTCATTAGTACAATGACCTTACATATTTTTTAGCACTGATCACTGTATTAGTGTCACTGGTCCCCAAAAAAGTGTGTCCAATTTGTCCGCTGCAATACCACAGCCCTGCTATAAGTCGCTGATCGCCGCCATTACTAGTAAAAAATAAATAAAAATATCCCATAGTTTGTAGGCGCTATAAAACTTTTGCGCAAACCAATCAATATACGCTTATTGGGATTTTTTTACCAAAATATGTAGCAGAATACATATTGGCCTAACTTGATGAAGAAATTTGATTTTTTTTAAAAATGTTATTAGATGTGTTTTATAGCAGAAAGTAAAAAATATATATATATTTTTTTAAAATCGTCAGCCTTTTTTTTTTTGTTTATAGCACAAAAAAAAAAAAAAAAACGCAGAGGTAATCAAATACCACCAAAAGAAATCTCAATTTGTGGTGAAAAATGGCCATAAATTGAATTTGGGTACTGCATCGTACAACCGTGCAATTGTCAGTTAAAATAACGCAAAAAATGGCCCGGTCATGAAGGGGGGTAAATCTTCCTAAGGGCAAGTGGTTAATTTATATAAAAGTTTGGGCATGGATCAAAATCATCCAAATGACTGAAGCCTTTTATTTACTGTAGAAATGATGAGGGAAATCACTTCTTGGAGAAAAGATAATTGAAAATATTTTCTGAGTTCACAATTCACACTTTGATGTGCACAAATTTATACTTTGATGTTAATAAACATAAAAAATCCCTGCTGGGTTTTACTTCCTCTTTATTACCTTGCAAAGTAAAAGCATATTGGGCTAGTATGCATCGCATATGTGCTCTTACCTGAATTCGAAGCCCATGCTGTCCCCGCTGCAGGCCGCATCCATGACTGTCCCTCTTCCTTCTGGGGCCGCGGACTCCGGCTCTGTGACTGGTCGAAGTCGCGTGATGTAATTCCCGCACATGCGCGCGGGAGCCACCAGTCACGGCACGATGCTAGTGGAGAAACGGCACAGCAGCCGGTTTCTTCTCTGTGCATGTGCCGATGATGTCAGCACATGCCAGTACAGTGTACATCACCTAAACCGTGCAGGTTTAGGAGATATTCACAGAACCTACAGGTAAGTCTTATTATAGGCTTACCTGTAGGTTAAAGTGGTTGTAAAGGGTATACAACCACTTTAAAACTCTTTTATTAAAAAAAAAAAATAAACTCTCACTTTGATTTTACTATTTAGGTTAGATAAGGGCAAAGGGACAAAAAGGATAAGTGCACTTCTTCAAAAGCATGATAACAAGGGGAAAAACTCTGTGGTACCTCCTACCCTGGATTATAAGCATCTGTTTATTTTGCCAGATGGTTAATCCAGCCCTGCCCTTTACCCATATGATGTACTTACTATTTTGCTCTTGGCTGGTGCTAATACATACTATATTTTGTTTGCTTGTCAGTGTGGTTGAGTCTGATGGTGGCACGGGCTCAAGTGGTTTGAAGGTGACAACGTTGTCAATCCTTGTTTTTTAATATGGTGACTTTTATGTATCTTGCTGTAGATGGCGAGACTGTTTGCAGATATTTTTTTCAATAAAATGTATTTAAAACCCTGGTTACACCGCTGTTGGTCCTCAAACGAAGCCACTTTTAGAAGGGTGGACCTCTTTGGCCCCCTGGCCTTAGTACAACTGTGTGATTTAGCTTCAAAGGACCCCACCAAGTTATGCAAGGTGAGACAGTGACTTGGTCTCTGTGAGCTGTTAAAATTGAGTCACTTTACATGTGCCTACATACTCTTATTTTACTAATTTTGTTTGAGGTTTCCAGACTTGCACATATTGGGAAAGTTAGCTGCAGAGTGCTCTCCAACCCCAGGTGTGAACCTGTCTCTGAATCCTCACTTTGTGAGTGAGCTGCGTGGGCTTAACACTGGGAGTGTCCTCGCTATTTAGACTGATGAGAGCCATTTTTAAAATTCCAGCCAATTTCATCATGGCCGGGGTTAATGCTGAGGGCTTCAGTGCTAATATCATCTGCTAGGTGATGTATCACCACTGTGCATTGTGTACTCAGTGCTCCCTTTACTGCGATCCAGCGCTGAAGAAGTACTTTCCAGCTGATGCTTCTGACTGCAAGTTATACGTGGTATATTCCTTGATTCATCCCTGCTGCCCGGCTACAATGAGTTGGTAACCTTTGGCATCCTGATACACTCAGCTTTGGAAAGCAGCCAGGTTTGTGAATATTTGTTTGTTTCTTCTAAAAAGAATATATATTTTAACATAATGTAATATGCACTGTAGAATCCTTATCTGATCAGCCCACAGCTGTAGTGGCTTCTGAACCTTCAGTAGCTGAGGCCCAGTCTGGCGCTGAGTTCCTTAAGCCCTTAAAGGGTAACTCCACTCTCAAGTTAAAAAAAAATAGCCAATTAAAAAAAATAATATCGCATATACAATTGCTACACAAGCCATATAGTGATTGAATGTAATTAAAAAGTACCTTTCCTTTTCAATCTGTAGCATTGTAATTTTCTGTAAAATTCAATGCAATATGGCAACCTGGAGACTTTCTGTACACACGGGGTGTACAGAACTTGCCCAGGAATGTCATTACTGTTTGTGTGATCGGTTCACTGATTTTCCCAGAAGTCTGTACTAAGATGCAAGTCAGATTTTACGCATGATCTGCAACAAAAATGTAAATTTTGACTTGATACTCCTAAAGTGTTAATTACTTCTAAAGGGAACCTCATAACACAAAGTGCATTAGCTGATTAGTAATCAAAAGTCCCTCCCATTCAGAATGAGTATCCAAAGACACAAAGTGGAACAAACAACTTTTTCTTTGTAGCAGAAACAGTTAGGAATCTGACACAAAATTTGTAAAATCCCTGCAATGTACATTGATCACCCATAGGGGATTATTTTTTCTCAACAAAAGTGGAGTTACTTTTTAACTAGTAACCCTATATATGAAGGATCATATGTGATTACTTTGACACAGTACACACCTCCCGAAAGTATCCCTTCTTCCACAGAATGCACTTTCCCTCCTCTGCTTCCTCCCCTACACATTTGCAGATGTTTTTTCATAGTAAATTCCATTATTTTTTTGCAGCCCCCCACTTCTGAATTCCTTGGCTCCTTACATGTGGTGTAATCCACATCACATGCAGAGGCAGTGAGACGAAGTACCGTGCAATCTCCATGCCACGTATGCACAGACACACTGAAGGTCTCCCAGGTCATGTGCATTTTTGCCACTTTGCATTCTTTGATTAGGACTTTCGTACAGGGTGTCTCTGATGTGGTTCATCCTGGTCGCTCCCATTATGCTGTGGAATCTGAATTTAGTTAGTTTTGGCAAACCAAAACTACCCTTTGAACCAATCAGGAATATTTCCCTTTGCACTGTCACTCACAGGGTTGCATTTCTGGATGCCATCACCTCTGCGTATCCAATGTCTGAGGCCTTACCCTGTAAAGAGCCCTTTCTGGTATTACACCGGCACAAGGTGCTATGGAGGCACAGAACTTTCTTCCTAAGGTACATTTGGCCTTTCACCTCAACCAGGAATTCATTTTTCAATCCCTCTGTCCAATTCCAATCCATCAGAAAGGGATTTCCCTCCATTGTCTGAATATAGTTCAGACCTTGCAGCTACTGCATCTATTAGAAAGTCAGACAGTCTCTGTCACTCTCGATGGTCCCTGTAAAGCAATGTACACACTATAAGAAAATCGGAAGGAAAATTAACTTTCTTATAATGTGTACCCACCTTAAAGGGTAGCCTGCTTCTGCTTCCTTCAGTTCTTGATACCTCAGACAGACCCTCATCAATTTTTAAAGGATCGCATTCCACCCTTTCCTGCCAAGGTGCACTTTATTAGATTTGTGAGTGTTGGCGCTTTTTGGCATCAAGCAATAGTTTCCCAGATTCACAAGCCTGCCACCTGGTATTCTGTTTACATGTTCTCTAAATTTTACTTTCAGGCCTCCTGATTCAATCTTCAGATGTAAGGTCCTTAAGGTGGCTTTTTGAGTTCTAGGCTGTCCCCAGTTCTGTTAATTTTTGTTGCAGTTGCTTTCCTGACAGTTTCTGAATATCTATGCTAACGCATTTCAAAAAAGTTATAAATTGATATGCATTTTTTATGAGTGAAATAAGTATTTGACCATTTCGCAAAACATGACCGAGTACTTGGTGGCAGAACCTTTGTTGGCAATCACAGAGGTCAGACATTTCTTATAGTTGGCCACCAGGTTTGCACACATCTCAGGAGGGGTTTTGTCCCACTCCTCTTTGCAGATTCTCTCCAAGTCATTAAGGTTTCGAGGCTGACCTTTGGTAACTCGAACCTTCAGCTCCCTCCACATATTTTCTATGGGATTAAGGTCTGGAGACTGGCTAGGCCACTCCAGGACCTTAATGTGCTTCTTCTTCAGCCCCTCCTTTGTTGCCTTGGCCGTGTGTTTTGGGTCATTGCCATGCTGGAATACCCATCCATGACCCATTTTCAATGCCCTGGCTGAGGGAAGGAGGTTGTCACCCAAGATTTGAAGGTACATGGCCCAGTCCATCGTCCCTTTGATGCGTTGAAGTTGTCCTGTCCCCTTAGCAGAAAAACGCCCACAAAGCATAATGTTTCCACCTCCATTATTGACGATGCAGATGGTGTTCTTGGGGTCATAGGCAGCATTCCTCCTCCTCCAAACACAGCGATTTGAGTTAATGCCACAGAGCTCCTCTGAATCATTCAGATGTTCATTAGCAAACTTCAGACGGGCCTGTGCATATGATTTCTTGAGCAGGTCTTTACGGCCACTGCAGGATTTTAGTCCTTCATGGCATAGTGCAGGGTTATGCAATTAGCGGACCTGCAGCTGTTACAAAATTACAAGTCCCATCATGCCTCTGCCTCTGGGTGTCATGCTTGTGGCTGTCAGTGTCTTGCTATTCCTCATGGGATTTGTAGTTCTGCAACATCTGGAGATCCGCTAATTGCATATCCCTGGCATAGTGTGTTACCAATTGTTTTCTTGGTGATTATGGTCCCAGCTGCCTTGAGATCATTGACAAGATTCTCTGTGTAGTCCTAGACTGATTCCTTACTGTTCTCGTGATCATTGAAACTCCACGAGGTGAGATTTTGCATGGAGCCCCAGACCAAGGGAGAATGACAGTTATTTTGTGTTTCTTCCATATGTGAATAATCACACCAACTGTTGTCACCCTCTCATCAAGCTGCTTGGCGATGGCCTTGTAGTCCATTCCAGCCTTGTGTAGGTCTACAATCTTGTCCTTGACATCCTTGGTCAGCTCTTTGGTCTTGGCCATGGGGGATAGATTGGAATCTGATTGATTGCTTCTATGGACAGGTGTCTTTTATACAAGTAACAAGCTGAGATTAGGAGCACTCCCTTTAAAGAGTGCTCCTAATCTCAGCTCATAACCTGTATAGAAGACACCTGGGAGCCCGAAATCTTGCTGCCTGATAGGGAATCAAATACCGTACTTATTTCACTCATTAAAATGCAAATCAGTTTATAACTTTTTTGAAATGCGTTTTTCTGGATATTTTTGTTGTTCTGTCTCTCACAGTTAAACTAAACCTACCATTAAAATTATAGACTGATCATTTCTTTGTCAGTGGGCAAACGTACAAAATCATCAGGGGATCAAATACTTTTTTCCTCACTGTATGCTCAGCTGGCCCACATTTAATTTGTTTGCCTATTCTGCTGTAAGCATCAGTATAAGCTGGCAGTCTCTGGATTGCTGTATCCCTTAACCACTTAACAACTGCCCTATAGTCAAATGACGGCTACAGGGCAGTTGCTTATTACTGGGAGGACGTACAATGACATCCTCCCATGAACCCGCTTCCCGCGCACCCCCTGGGGCGTGCACACGGGAACATCCGTGATCACCGGGTCCAGGGGACCCGGCACACCACGGATCGTGGTGAATGGGCGCTGTGAGCGGCCTTTTACCACGTGATCGCTCCATCAAATGACGAACGATCGCATGTAAACAAGCCGGCGGAAGTGCCGGCTTTTCTCTCCCCTCTCCACATCGATCGGTGCATTGTGAGAGGAGAGTGGGGAGAGAGGACGTGCTGCAGCACTGTGGGCAAAGTGTAGTGCCCACAGCGCTGCTAAGTGATAGGCTGCAACCACCACCATCCATCCAGCCTCACCACCCACCCAGTCATCCTCACCCACCCAGCCATCCTCACCCCATCCATGTTCAGCCAACCATCCTCATCCCATCCATGTTCAGCCACCCATCCTCACCCATCCATCCCTCCATGCTCACCCATACAGCCACCCAGCCATCCATCCATGCTCACCCAGCCATCCATCCATGCTCACCCAGCCAGCCGTGCTCACCCAGCCAGCCATCCATCCATCCATCCATCCATGCTCACCCATCCATTCGTGCTCACCCAGCCATCCATCCATGCTCACTCATCCACCCATCCATGCTCACCCAGCCGTCCATCCATGCTTACCCACCCATCTGTGCTCAGTCATCCTCATCCATGCTCATCCATCCCCATCCGTGCTCAGTCTTCCTCTTCCGTGCTCAGTCATCCCTATCCATGCTCATCCATCCCCATCCATGGCTCATTTGTGCCTCATTCACGCTCACCCATACCACATCAGTTCTCATCCATGACACATCCATGCCACTACAGTGACCATCAGTGCCACTACAGTGACCATCAGTGCCACTACAGTGCCCATCCATGCCACTACACTGCCCATCCGTGCCACTACACTACCCATCCATGCCACTACAGTGCCCATCTGTGCCACTATACTGCTCATCCGTGCCACTACACTGCCCGTCCATGCCACTACAGTGCCCATCCGTGCCCCTACACTACCCATTCGTGCCACTACAGTGCCTATCCATGCCACCACAGTGCCTCACAATAGTGTAAAAGATAGTCAAATTAGATTTGAAATGTATGACCCTAGAACACCTGACGGTGCTCCCTACATGTTGGGCCTCTGTATGTGGCCAGGCTGTGTAAAAGTGTCACATATGTGGTATCGCTATTACTCGGGAGGAGTAGCAGAATATATTTTGGGGTGTAATTTTTGTTAGGTACATGCTGTGTGTTAGAAATATTGTATAAATGGACAACTTTGTGTAAAAAAAAAAAAAAAAAATGCGTTTTCATTTTCTTTCCACATTTTCCAAAGACTTGTGAAAAAAATGACATGTTCAAAAGACTCTTTATGCCTCCTAGAATATACGTTGGCTGTTTGCTTTCCAAAATGGGGTCATTTTTTTGGTGTTTCCATTGTCCTGGTGCTCCAGGACCTTCAAAAGTGCAAGAGGTAGTCAAGAAATTATATGTGTAATTTATGCTCCTAGAATGCATGATGGCGCTCCCTGCATGTTGGGCCTCTCTATGTGGCCAGGCTGTGTAAAAGTCTCACATGTGGAATCGCCATACTCAGGAGGAGTAGTAGAATGTGTTTTGGGGTGTAACTTGTGGTATGCATATGCTGTGTGTGAGAAATAACCTGTTAACATATGATAATTTTGTGAAAAAAAAAGAAAAAAAAATCTTCATTTTGCGAAGAATTGTGGGAAAAAATTACAACTTCAAAAAATTTCACCATGCCTCTTACTAAATATCTTGGAATGTCTGCTTTCCAAAAAGGGGTCATTTGGGGGGTATTTGTATCTTCCTGGCTCGTTAGGGTCTCAAGAAATGAGATAGGCCATCAGTACATCAGGTGTGATCAATATTCAGTGATTGGCACCATAGCTTGTAGACTCTATAACCTTCACAAAGACCAAATAATATACACTAATTCGTTTGTTTTTACCAAAGATATGTAGCAGTATAAATTTTGGCCAAAATTTATGAAGAAAAATTACTAATTTGCTAAATTTTATAACAGAAACAAAGAAAAAATCTAAAGTAAGCTCTATTTGTGTGAAAAAAAGGACGCAAATTTCATATGGGTACCGTGTTGCACGACTGAGTAATTGTCATTCAAAATGTGAGAGCACTGAAAGCTGAAAATTGGTCTGGTTGTTAAGGAGGTTTAAGTGCCCAGTGGTCAAGTGGTAAATAGACTTCAAGATATGTATTTTACGGTAGTAAAATAATATTTGTTTTTGTTGAGTTAACCAGTGACAAGGTGCCCCACAATGTCATGTTTTATGTTTTGCCTGCTTATTTGTTTCATTGAAAGTTATTTGTGATATAGTAATTGAAGGAACTCCGTACATTTCCAATATGCCATATTGCTAGATGCATATTTATAACAACATATTAATAGAGCACTGATTGTTTCTTTTAAAGACCTGACTCTCTTGTAGCCCCTTGGAGAATTCCAGGTCTATGGCTACTTTTGGGTGATGTATAAAACTGAAGGGATTCTTTGCTTCTTGAAACATTTGATGCCTACCGTGTTTAGAAAAGCATTTCACTGCTCACTATTTGTAGTGGCACAGGTCTACAAGTGTTTACTGTTGCACTTGGAAACCCTGGCCAGAGCCAAACAACGTGACAAATAAGTTATTGAAAGTCACACTGCTGCTGGGATAAGACTGATGAGCAATTGAGCTCCTTTATAGAGATAAACAGATGGGACTGATGCAGGCTAGGGGCCTTAAAATCTCTTCCTTACACTAGAACTTTTTCAATTATGTTAAGGATTTGTATACAGAGGTATTTACCCTAACCAGATTTTCACTTCTTAATCCAGATTTTATTCTGCCTTTCTGTTAATACTCACACGCACAGGTCATTTGAGGTTGATTTACCATGGCTTTGCCAGGCAAGTGAATTTATGTTGTCCATCTAAAACAGTAAAGAACACATTATGACAGTCTTTCATTAAGAATTAAACGGAAACAGAACCCCTATAATTATTCTAACTCTGTGTGGGGACGCCTAATGTGTGTAGTTTAATTGGTGTTCATGTTTGTGTTCATATGTGCATCTACTTGATTGTATGTAAATGTTATGGGTGTGGATATGTGTCAATTGTTAGTATGATTTTGTTTTAATTTGTTTTATTTTTTCATATTCCCCCTCCCCCCTTTTTTTTTAACATAACTTTATTATCGTCATGAGAGACTTGAAATGCAACAGTATACATATACAGGTGGTGACAGGTACCTCTATAAGGCATTGAGATTTTGTTTCACCTGCAAATTAAAACTCCCAGTTTGGAAACTCGCCATTGCCATCATCCCTCACTAAATCCTCAGTTTATTGCTATCGATATGTAAAGCTCTAATACAGGTATTTTATTGCCACTGCTCCACCATGATTGGCTGTGGCCTTTGCCATAACTACAAATTAATGTGACCAAACAAACTTCTAAAAATCATGCATTTCCCTTAATTATGGCATCAGCTGAAGTATTGCTGTGTTTTTTACTGACTCCTCTGTTTAGTGAAGGGAAACAGCCAGTCATGAGGGAGCTCAGGAGATTTATACTAGAGTAATACATCAACAATCGCCATCATAACAGGACACTATTGCTTTTGACAGCTTCTTACCTACTGCTGAGTTTATTTATTTTTTTTTTTTTTCAATAAAGGTTTTTATTGAGAATAAGCATACATAAGCTTAGAAAGGTATAGATTGCATACATAAAACGTTAATAAGGTATTCATTTGACAGTTGGTTGTTTCTGTTTAGACAGTGAGTAAAATAAAGTGGTTTTCACACAGAGTAAATTATTACATTACATTTTCACAGTAGAGAAAGACAAAAAGATAAAAAAAATTTCACACAGAATAGATCCTTCAATCCTAGAGCTTGTCCTGGTATATGTGCTTTAGTGAAGGTGTTTTATATTCCAGGGTTGTTATAGTGTGTTTTAATTATATGTAGATTCAAATTTAGTCAGTTGATGTTTCTGTCTTGGTACTGGTGTTCAATGGTGTTGTAGTGGGGTTGGTTGTGGATTTTGTTATGATTCGATAATATCCGAGTATTCTTTTGAGGTCTTAAATAGTGCCCAAGGTTTCCATAAATTATAGAATTGTGTGGGGTTTTCATTTTTTATTGCCACTGTTTCTTCCATTTCCATAATGTCGTTTATTTTTGAGATCCAACTTTTAGTAGAGGGTGTCAGGGTGGATCTCCATGCAAGAGGTATAAGTGTTTTAGCCGCATTAAGCATGTGTCTGATTAATGATTGTTTGTATGTCTTATATGAGAGATTGTTGATATTTAATAGGCAAAAAGGGGCATGTTTGATCCAGACAATGACTTCTTTCCAGAATGGTTGTATTTTATGGCAAGACCACCATATGTGAATAAAGGTCCCCATTCTTTTTGGCATCTCCAACACTTATCTGATACGTTTGACATCCAGTTATTCAATTTCACAGGTGTGATATACCATTGAGTGTGAATTTTGAAAGATGTCTCTTGTAAACGAGTGCTTAGGGAACATTTGTGGTTGAAAACGCAGGCTTTCTCCCACTGTTTTTCAGAAATTTGAATATTGAGATCTTGTTCCCATTTATGTTTGTATTTATCTGTGTATGTTGAGCATGGTTGAGAGATCCAATTGTAAGCCAGCGAAGTGGCTCTTCTGAGTGGGTTTTGATCAAGACAGATTTTTTCTAGGTTTGTTAGTGGTCTTGTCATAGATTTTTTTTGTTTTTGTTATTTTGGATAAAGTCATGTATTTGGATGTAGGTCCAGTAGTTGAGTGATTGGTTGGCTAAAATCATAGTCAGAGGTTGATAGGTAAGAATGTTGCCTTTGTTTATGCAGTCATGTGTCAGTAGGGGTCTGTTTTTTTTTTGTTAGTAGTAGTTTTGTGTTGATCATACCTGGAGGAAATTCCGGGTTCCCTGCTATGGAAGTGAGCGGGCTTATAGCTGATGAGAGTTGGTGGGTTTCGAAGTTTTTCTGGCAAATTTTCAGGGTGGTGCTGATCAGTGGGTGATTTTGAATTTCTTTGGGGTAGTGTTTGGGAGAGGACCAAGGTACATAATGAGTGAGAGTCTTTCTTCCCTTGAGTTCTAGTTGGACCCAATCTTTGTTAGTGACGTGACAGTGCCAATCAAAGAGTCTAGTGATGTGGGTTGCATAGTAATATTTTTTAAAGTCATTTTCGATCTTTTTTTAATATTGGGAGAAAATTGTACTGGTATATATTTTTAATATCGGGTGTCAATTTAATTCCTAAATATTTGAGGGCATTTGTTTCCCATTTATATGGACAGTTTTGGATAGTGAGTTGTTCTGCCTCTGTTGAGAGTGTTAAGTTCATTGCTTCCGATTTGCTATTGTTTATCTTAAAGTTGGATATGTATTTGAATACACGGAATATTTCATTTAGGTTCGGGATTGAGATATGGGGTTGTGAGATGAAAAACAACAGATCGTCTGCGTAAGCGGGAAGTTTATACTCTTTTTTTTTATTTTTATTTTTTTTTATCTGTGTTGAAGCCATGAATATCTGGGTTGGCATTTATGGTCCTTATTAAGGGTTCAAGGGTTATAATGAACAGTAGAGGAGAAAGGGGACAGCCTTGTCTTGTACCGTTTTTAATGTGTATAGTGTCTGAAAGGTAATTATTAATTTTTATTTTTGCTGTTGGATTGTTATATAATGATTGGATCCATAGCATCATTTTATTCCCCAGTCCAATGTGCTTACATATGGCGAACATGTAGTCCCATGCTACTCTATCAAAGGCCTTCTCCGCGTCTGTTGACAGGAGAAGGCCTTCTATCTTGTCTTGACGTATCTTGTGAATCAGGTTCAATGACTTAATTATATTGTCTTTCGCTTCACGTCCTGGCATGAAGCCTACCTGTTCCGGACCTATTATTTTCAACAGTAAGGGTCTCAGTCTGCTGGCTAGAATTCCCGTCAATAGTTTGAGGTCCAGGTTCAATAGTGATATTGGCCTGTAGTTTGCACATTTTTTATGGTCCTTGTCTGGTTTGGGTATAACTGTGATTTGGGCTGCTAAAAGATCGGGTGAAGGTTTTGTATTTTTATGTAGGTAGTTGAGGGCGTCTTTTAGTGGTTCGGAGAGTAGTGGTTCAAAAGTTTTATAGTATTGTGAGGTCAGACCATCAGGTCCTGGACTTTTCCCTGATTTAAGATTTTTGATTGCAAAGGAAATTTCTTCTGGTGTGATGTCTTTTTCTAACTGTTTAGAATCTAGTTGTGGTATTTTGGGGAGTTTACTTTTAAGAAGAAAATCATTAATGATTTTTTCTCTTTGATCTGGGTTGTTTTTTGCTTTGGTTTGTGGTGGTAAATTGTATAATTCCGAATAATAGTTTTGGAAAATTTTTGCAATTTTGGTTGTATCGAATGTTTCTTTTCCTTTTGAGTCGTGTATGCTGTTTATGTTGGTTGCAATCTTTGTATCTTGTTGTGTTCTTGCTAGGTATTTGCTGGCTTTGTCTCCATATTCATAGTAAATTGCTTTCTAAATTATGTATTGGACGTCCACCCGGCATTTTAGATCCGCGCTGGAGCCGTACTTTGGCTATAGCGCGGATCTGGACGGGTTAAGGGGTTGACTTGTATGCAGTTTGAATACTCAGGGGTTCTTGGTATTACAATAGTTTAAATTTGTGGTAGAACCCAGACCAGAAAAGCAACACCAGAATGCAGATAGCCTCTCTAGGGTATACTGTAGGGTTGCTCACATTGCCTCTGACACCTCTGTGTCGAGGCAGAGGGGGGATATATATAGGATGCTGGGGATGTGTTTTGGACAGCAGGTATATTTCCCCACTGTTTGGGTTGTTGCCCCTTTAAGGGGGACAACTTGTATGCAGTTTGAGTACTCAAGAGTTCTCACTCATGCAGGGTGTGGGGATCCGGAGTAGTCTAGTTGGTGAGGAGAGGAATGATTTGCGGTACTCTCTGGATAGGCAAGTCCTAATCTGGGACCCGGAAATCAGAGGTTCAGAGAAACTTTGGGTGGAAAAGAACCTCCAAACTCTGATTACAGGGACTTTGGTTCAGAAGGGGGTTAAGCCACCTGCAAGGGATTCTTGAAAAGCAGCAGGAAGGAATCAGCACCCATGAGCTAGTGTGGAGTGGTTCGCAGCTGTAAACAAGTGTGGACTCTATGGAGACTGAAACTCTATTTTGCTGAGTTTCTGCAGCTTGTCTTGTATCCCAAAAAATCTCAATGTGGGACCGAGATACTGGTAATGAGTTGTGTTGTGTGGCAATCTTTATACCAGGACTATGAACTGTTTTTAAGTTATGCTGAAAAAAGCTGTTTTTGTTTGCTTGTTTTGAGAGATCAATAAAGATCTGTTTACTTTTTAGAAGTGGCTGGCTGGTGGCTGTGGTACCCCAATTGATTTTCTGTTTAATTTAGAAGAGTGAGCTTCATGATTGGAGGAGAGATGGTCATGTGAATTTAACAGGTCATGTGATTGGTCTCTTCTGTGTTTTTTTTTTTTCTTTTTAACACCATACCGCTTTTTAAATGTACCCCAAAATTACAGAATTATTGTTTTATCAGATTTGGATAGAGTAGGGCAAGGAGACGGTATCAGTAGGCCAGAGGATGGGGTCAGTAGTTTTTTATGTTTATATTTTATTTTTTACAACTGTATTATTTTTTATAAGAGTCTCACAGATATGTATGGCTGTGTTGAGTTATTTTGAGGGAACAACACATTTACAATGTTATACAAGCTGTACACTCGCTACTTTACATTGTAGCAAAGTGTCATTTCTTCAGTGTTGTCACATGAAAAGATATAATAAAATATTTACAAAAAATGTGAGGAGTGTACTCACTTTTGTGAGATACTGTAAGGCTGCATTCACACCTGAGTGACACGTTTTTGGGCGTTTTTGAAGCTTTTTGTCGCGCGTTTTGTAGCGTGACATCGGGCGTTTGCAAACGCCAATGTCACGCTAATATGCACATTTGACGCTTTTCCATTGATTCTATGGCAATAGAAAAGTATAAGAAACACCGGAATATGCCCGATTTGCGCAACAAAAATACCTCCGGGAGTAGTTTGCGCATAGGAGGTTTGGCTTCAGGCGTTTTTGAGGGGTGATATGAACCATCTCCTTAGAGAATCATTGTTTTTTTTTCCCCTCCAGCGTTTTGTAGCTTCATGCTTTATGCATATTTGAGCTACAAAACGCTCAGGTGTGAATGGGCCCTAAATAATGAAATTACACAAGTAACATGTAATCAGTAAGACACTCAGCCTGAAATACACCATGAAAAAATATGACAATTACAACATACAGTAAGTGATCCCAGAACTCCTCTTTCATGCTCAGAATTAGAGGAGAGAAAATGGGTCAGCACAGTGCATATATTCTTTTTTTTTTTTTTTTTGTAACTTCGGGTTTTCCTCCTTCACTTACAACATAGGGATCGAGGAAGATAACTCTTCTATAACTCTGTTATAGAGCGTAGCTGTCAGGCTTTCCATATATCTGTTTTTGTTCAATTTGAACCAGTGGCTGGTGGAGAGGTTTGCTTCCAAAGATCATGAATGCAAACACTGGCAGCATTCAATAAATGTAGTCAGTGAGTTTTTAAAGCACTGTAGAGGTACTGGGTTAATATGTAGTAGTAGTTATCCCAGGGTGTCTGTGCCAAGGTCCACGAAAGTCATTTGGAAAATGACATTCTTAACTCCTGTCCAGAACTGGTATAACATGGGTCACTGCCAAAATATATACAGACGTGTACTCGGCGCCTTAACCACTTAAGGACCGGAAGGATTTCCAGCTTTAGGACCGGAGCCCTTTTTGCGATTCGGCGCTGCGTCGCTTTAACTGAAAATTGCGCGGTCGTGCGACATTGTACCCAAACGAAATTTGCGTCCTTTTTTTCCCACAAATAGAGCTTTCTTTTGGTGGTATTTGATCACCGCTGCGTCATTTCTGATCGCCGCTATAAACAAAAGAAGAGCGACAATTTTGCAAAAAAAAAACAAATTTCTTACTTTTTGCTAAAATACAAATCCAAAAAAAAAATATAAAAAAACATTTTTTTTCACCGTTTTTGGCCGATTTATATTCTTCCTCATATTTGCGATAAAAAAATTCGCAATCAGCGTTTATTGATTGGTTTGCGCAAAAGTGGTTGCGTTTACAGATGAGAATTCATTTTTGGGGTTTTTATTTTTATTTTTTTTTTACTAATAATGGCGGCGATCTGCGATTTTTAGCGGTACTGCGATATTTCAGCAGACATGGCGGACCATTTTGACACTTTTTTGGGACCATTGGCATTTATACAGCGATCAGTGCTATAAAAATGCACTGATTACTGTGTAAATGCCATTGGCAGTGAAGGGGTTAACCTGCAGGGGGCGCTCTAAGGGTTAACTATGTTCCCTGGGCGTGTTCTTACTGTAGGGGGGCTTGCCTAGCTGGGGAAGGGAAGTGGTCACAGCCTTCATGTACAGGAAGGCTGTGATCACAGCTCTTCCCCCTCACACAGAGCGGAGGTCCATGTTTACTTACACGGACCTCCGCTCCTTCACTCCGGGGGGGGCATCGCGGGTGGCCGGCGGCAATCGAAGCAGCGGCACCCGCTCCCTGGCCCTCCCCGGACACAGTGAGCGCGCGGGCGTGCCTCCGGCGCCGCGCGCGCGCTCACTGTGCGCGATCTGGCGGCCGCCGTCATATGACGGCGATTCGCCTTACAGCGCCACTTTGCCGCCGTCAATTGCCGATTGACGGTCGGCAAGTGGTTAAAGTGATACTAAACACTTTTGACCTGACATTGTTCCTTCTGTTTCTGTATGTGGATGATGGCACTGTAGTTATTTTAATGAAAAAAAAACAAAATATCAAAGTACCTTTTTCCTAATCAACATACAGCTGTCACATGACCCAGATCTTTCACAACCTGTCTGCAGGGAAAGAGGAGGAGTTTCTAGCCCTCTGCTGCTGGTCACATGTTCAAAATAAAAAGAAAAGAAACAGCCTTTGGAGTGAAAATAAATAATTATTAATAAACTGATTTAAATTGGCATACAAATATACACTGCTGAGATCTCAATGGGGAAAAATATCATGCTGGATATCTATACTGATATGGACTGGGTAATTTGTTAGGAACGAAAGGATGCCACATCATTTGATCGAAATGAAAATTAACCTACAGAGGGCTGAATTCAAAGACACCCCAAAAGTCAAAGTGAAGAAATGATGACACAGGCTAGTCCATTTTGCTGAAATTTCATTGCAGCAACTCAAAATGGTACTCATTAGTTTGTATGGCCCCCACGTGCTTGTATGCATGCCTGACAACGTTGGGACATGCTCCTAATGAGACAACGAATGGTGTCCTGGGGTATTTCTTCCCAGATCTGGACCAGGGCTTCACTGAGCTCCTGAACAGACTGAGGTGCAACCTGGCGGCATCAGAAGGACAGAAACATGGTATCAATTCCTTTATCCTCCAGGAACTGGCTGCATACTCTGGCCACATGAGGCTGTGCATTGTCGTGCACCAGGAGGAACCCTGGACCCACTGCACCAGTGTAAGGTCTGACAATGGGTCCAAGGATTTCATCCCAATACCCAGTCAGTCAGGGTGCCATTGTCTAGCCTGTAGAGGTCTGTGCGTCCCTCCATGTATATGCCTCCCCGGACCCTCACTGACCCACCACCAAACCGGTCATGCTGAACGATGTTACAGGCAGCATAACATACTCCACGGCTTCTCCAGACCCTTTCATGTCTGTGACATGTGCTCAGGGTGAACCTGCTCTCATCTGTGAAAAGCACAGGGTGTCAGTGGCAGACTTGATATTTTTAAGTTCAATGGCAAATGCCAATCAAGCTCTACGGTGCTGGGCAGTGAGCACAGGGGGCCCTCAGGCCACCCTCATGAAGTCTGTTTCTGATTGTTTGGTCAGAGACATTCACACCAGTGGCCTGCTGGAGGTAATTTTGTAGGGCTCTGGCAGTGCTCATTCTGTTCCTCCTTTCACAAAGGAGCACATACCGGTCCTGCTGATGGGTTAATGGCCTTCTACAGCTCTGTACAGCTCTCCTAGAGTAACTGCCTGTCTCTTTGAATTTCCTCCATGTTCTTGAGACTGTGCTGGGAGACACAGCAAACCTTCTGGCAATGTCACGTATTGATGTGCCTTCCTGGAGGAGTTGGACTGCCTGTGCAACCTCTATAGGGTCCAGGTATCGCCTCATGCTACCAGTAGTGACACTGACCCTAGCCAAATGCAAAACTAGTGAAAAACAGTCAGAAAAGATGAGTAGGGAAAAAAATGTCCGTGCCCTCCACCTGTAAAACCATTCCTTTTGGAGGTTGTCTCGTTGTTGCCCATCTAGTGCATCTGTTTCATTAACATCAAAGCAGCTGAAACTGATTTACAACCCCTTCTGCTACTTAGCTGACCAGATCAATATCCCAGGAGCTTAATTGACTTGATGCTATACTCTGATTAAAAAGTGTTCCTTTAATTTTTTTGAGCAGTGTATGTGTGAAATGAAATCTTTATTATTTTGTGGAAATAATATGGTATGGGTGGATTTCTGCCAGGCACAGGCCGTGTCTTAGAATAAGAGGGACGTGAAGCCTTCATTAATCTACATGTAATATCCCTTCTCTGTTGTGTTTAGCTGGTTTGTGGGCATTGAGGAGGGAGTGGGCTGACATTTACCACTTATGTGTGACTGTAGTCAAATGGGCTGCTCAGATGTGATGGGGAGGAGATGCTCAGTCTTCAATGATTTTCTACCCTGAGCATGTGCAGAGTTGCCACTACAGCTGCAAAATGCCTAGCTGAATTGTGGACATGAACAGGAGGCCGAGATAGAGAGCAGCAGGATCAACCAGGTTTTGTGCAGAATACTAAAAACGAATTCCATAATGACCAAGTGATAGTTTTTTTTTTTTTTTTATGATGTGGGTTTAGTGACACTTTAGTTTAAGACTTTGCCAGCACATCTTTGAAGCTTGGGGGCAAAATATATTCAGCAATGCTGGGACCCTATACCACCTTGACAGTATTTTGTGTCCCTGTTCTTGAAAGTGATTAGCAATCAACAATGGGTACCAGAACAAACAGAGGGTGAATTGCTGCTGCTGCTGCTCTGTACATTGGACACAAACCGCAATAAAAAAAAACAGACAACCCTTCCCTACTCAAAAAAAAAAAAAAAAAGCTTGGGCCCTAGACTATCCAACTGCATACTTTTTCTAGGTAAGTGGCTCTGACAGTATAGAAGATAGCAACAGTTAATAAACTAGGATTTTCAGAAGGTCAGCAATGGAAGCCCCATCTTACATAGGTTGAAAAAAGTCCATCTAGTTCAACCAATAAACAGGGAAACAACATACAATCCTATACCCACAGTTGATCCAGAGGAAGGCAAAAAAAACCCAAGCAAAGCATGATCCAATTTGCTCCAGCAGGGGAAAACATTCCTTCCTGATTCCCCGAGAGACAATGTGATATTCCCTGGATAAACTTTACCTATAAATGTTAGTATCCAGTTATGTTATGTACATTTAGGAAAGAATCCAGGCCTTTTTTTAAGTAGTCTATTGAGCTGGCCAGAACCACTTTGTGAGGAAATCCATTCCATATTTTCACAGCTCTTACTGTGAAGAAACCTTTTTGTATTTGGAGATTACTTCTCTTTTCCTCCAGATGTAAAGAGTGCCCCCTTGTCCTCTGTGATGACCTTAAAGTGAATAACTCAACACCAAGTTCACTATATGGACCACTTATGTATTTGTACATGTTGATCATATCTCATCTTCTCAAGAGAGAATAAATTCAGTTCCCCTAATCTTTCCTCTATGCCTCGTATCAGATTGGTTGCCCTTGTCTGCACTTTCTCTAGCTCCCCCAATATCCTTTTTGTGAACTAATCTTACAGAACAGTTGAAGTTGAAAAAAAAAACAGCAATGAAAGTCATAAGCAGGCATGTTATCCAAGTTGAATCATGTAATATCTAAGTTGCTTTGTTCAAAATATGTATGAAAATATTGCATTTGTATAGCATGACCTAGTGTGTTTGGAGTTAAAAGAAAGATTGATTTGAAAGTAAAGTCATTTATTTAGACATTTGTTTTAAGCACATTTCAACATATTTGCAGAGGTATTGGAGTTTGGAGCATGATTAAGTATGACTGTCAGTCACAGCACACTGTACATTATCTTGATGCAGACAAATTGAAATTTAACAACTATGTATCCACCCTGACGTATAGAAATAAAAGATAAGGAGGCATGCGCAGTGCTGAAAAGATTTAACCTTCATCTCCACTGAAGTAAATGTGCAGGTATTCCACAGCATAGAAAAATGGAACATTCAAATTAGGCCCCATTAATCATGATGGGAAAACGCTTGTAAAAATGAATTACCCAGAGGGCCTGCTGTAAAGAATGTGCATTAATCTTGGGCTACCCCCGAATGTCCTATATAGTCTGACGTCAGTTGATGCTGATGGAATAACTGTAATACAGAAGGACTACTAAAAATGCCCCTTTTTTTTGAAAGGTACGCAACACTAAAAGAGAATTTGTACACAAAAATATATGCCCATGGGTCAACGGATTTATGATGCAAATTGTTTGTAATCATTGGACATGTTCATTTTCACCTAAACATCTTCAAATGTTCATCCAATAATCTATGCTTACTTACAGCATATTGTCCCACCTTTCCAGTTTATAGAAATGTTGTTTTCCCCACTGCATGAAACCATATATAATGTATATCCAAAATGTGTGCATAATCTGTCATTTAAGAGATTGCCAATGTAGCAAAGTGCTTATTTGCTGTATACATTATAGAAGCTATAGTTATTTTAGTAGTCTGTATTATTGGAAAATGTTTGTGTGTGTGTGTGTGTGTGTGTGTGTGTGTGTGTGTGTGTGTGTGTGTGTGTGTGTGTGTGTGTGTGTGTGTGTGTGTGTGTGTGTGTATATATCTCCTTACAATGTGTTAAGGATTCCTCCTTTTCATAGTAATGCGTGTGCGCAGCCTATAGTCAGGTGTGCGCAGCCTATTGCATTAGGGTGTGCACCCCAAAGCTCAAACACATATGGTTGTGCGCATGTGTATATTTAACCACTTCAATACCAGGCACTTAGAACACTTTCCTACCAGACCAATTTTCAGCTTTCAGTGCTGTTGCGTTTTGAATGAGAATTGCGCGGTCGTGCGACGCTGTACCCAAAGTTTTTTTTATCATTTTGTTCCCACAAATAGAGCTTTCTTTTGGTGGTATTTGATCACCTCTGTGGTTTTTATTTTTTGCTCTATAAACAAAAAAAGACCGAAAATTTTGAAAAAAAAAAATTCTCTATTTCTGTCACAAAACTTTGTAAATAAGTAAATTTTCTCCTCCACTGATGGGCACTGAAGAGGCTACACTGACGGGCACTGATGAGGTGACACTGATGATGAGGCACTTGTATGCAGCAATGATGAGCACTGTTAGGCGGCACTGATATGCAGCACTGACGGGCACTGATATGCAGCACCGACGGGCACTGATATGCAGCACCGACGGGCACTGATATGCAGCACTGACGGGCACTGATAAGCGGCACTGACGGGCACTCATAGGCGGCACTGGGCACTGATAGGTGGCACTGATGGACACTGATAGGTGGGCACTAGTAGGTGGCACTGGTGGTCACGGTGGATGATCACGGGTGGATAGTCACAGGTAGTCACGGTGGATAGTCACGGGTCACGGCGGATAC
>BLSH010513855.1:74245-87861 GCA_018402905.1 Glandirana rugosa | reverse complement strand
ATATTATACAGTGTTTTTTTTTTTATTATTTATATATATATATACATATACACAGTATCTCCAGTATCTCACAAAAATAAGTACACCCCTCACATTTTTGTAAATATTCTATTTTATCTTTTCATCTAACGACACTGAAGAAATTGCACTTTGCTACAATGTAAAGTAGTGAGTGTACAGCTTGTATAACAGTGTAAATTTGCTGTTCCCTCAAAATAATTCAACACACAGCCATTAATGTCTAATCCCCTGCAACAAAAGTGAGTACACCCTAAGTGAAAATGTCCCAATTGGGCCCAATTAGCCATTTTCCCTCCCCGGTGTCATGTGACTCGTCAGTGTTACAAGATCTCAGGTGTGAAAGGGGAGCAGGTGTGTTAAATTTGGTGTTATCGCTCTCACTCTCTCATATTGGTCACTGGAAGTTCAACATGGCACCTCATGGCAAAGAACTCTCTGAGAATCTGAAAAAAAAAATTGCTGCTCTACATAAAGATGGCCTAGGCTATAAGAAGTTTGCCAAGACCCTGAAATTGAGCTGCAGCACAGTGGCCAAGACAATACAGTGATTTAACAGGACAGGTTCCACTCAGAACAGGCCTCGCCATGGTCGAGTTGAGTGCACATGCTCAGCCTCATATCCAGAGGTTGTCTTTGGGAAATAGACATATGAGTACTGCCAGCATTGCTGCAGAGGTTTAAGGGGTGGAGGGTCAGCCTGTCAGTGATCAGACCATATGCTGCACACTGCATCAAATTGGTCGTCCCAGGAGGAAGCCTCTTCTAAAGATGATGCACAATAAAGCCCGCAAACAGTTTGCTGAAGACAAGCAGACTAAGGACATGGATTACTGGAACCATGTCCTGGGGTCTGATGAGACCAAGGTGAACTTGTTTGGTTCAGATGGTGTCAAGCGTGTGTGACAGCAACCAGGTGAGGAGAACAAACACAAGTGTGTCTTGCCTACAGTCCAGCATGGTCGTGGGAGTGCTGCCAACACTGGGGAACTACAGTTCATTGAAGGAACCATGAATGCCAACACGTAATGTGACATATTGAAGCAGAGCATGAACCCGTCCCTTCGGAGACTGGGCCGCAGGGCAGTATTCCAACATAACGTCCCCAAATACACCTCCAAGACGACCACTGCCTTGCTATAGAAGCTGAAGGTGATGGACTGGCCAAGCATGTCTCCAGACATAAACCCTATTGAGGATCTGTGGGGCATCCTCAAACAGAAGGTAGATGAGTGCAAGATCTCTAACATCCACCAGCTCCGTGATGTCATTATTATTATTATTATTATACAGGATTTATATAGCGCCAACAATTTGCACGGCGCTTTAC
The DNA here is from genome assembly GCA_018402905.1 of Glandirana rugosa. Lineage (NCBI taxonomy): Eukaryota > Metazoa > Chordata > Amphibia > Anura > Ranidae > Glandirana > Glandirana rugosa. The sequence continues at coordinate 86,513 of BLSH010513855.1, read as the reverse complement.
AATACAGAAGGGACACAGTACAATTACAATACAGTTCAATACAGAAGGAATAGGAGGGCCCTGCTCTTAGAGCTTACAATCTAAAGGGAGGGGGAGGTGGTACAAAAGGTAATGGCCGCAGGGGATGATCTGATAGAGGTGGCTCAAGCACAGGTCTTAAGTGGAGGCGGGGTAGGCTTCCCTGAATAAGTGAGTTTTCAAGAATCGCCTAAAGGTGGACAGGGTGGGGGCTAACTGGACATTCTGGGGCAGGGAGTTCCAGAGGATGGGAGAGGCTCTGGAGAAGTCCTGTAGGGGAGCATGGGAAGAGGTAACAAGGGAGCTAGAGAGAAGGAGGTCTTGGGAGGAGCGGAGAGGACGATTGGGGTGATATCTGCAGATGAGATTGGTGATGTAGCTGGGGGCAGTGTGGTGGATGGCCTTGTATGTTGTGGTTAGTATTTTGAATTTTATACGGTGGGGTAAGGGAAGCCAGTGAAGGGATTGGCAGAGCCGGGCAGCAGTAGCGGATCGGTTAGTAAGGTGTATAAGTCTGGCAGCAGCATTTATGATAGACTGAAGGGGGGATAGCTTGTGTAACGGTAGGCCGGTGAGGAGGGAGCTGCAGTAATCAAGGCGGGAAATAACTAAGGAGTGAATAAGTTGTTTTGTGGTGTCGTTAGTCAGGAAGGGGCAAATTTTTGAGATGTTGCGGATGTTGAGGCGGCAAGACTTAGCAGTGATTGGATGTGGGGGCTGAAAGAGAGGTTGGAGTCTAGGATTACGCCCAGCACCCTGGTATGTGTGGAAGGAGCAATGGTTGTGCCATTGACCTCAATGGTAAAGTCATGAGGAGGGGACCGGGGAGGAGGAAATATTACAAGCTCAGTTTTAGAAAGATTGAGTTTGAGGAAGTGGCGTGACATTCATACCGATATGTCATTCAGTAAGTTTGTGATGCGTGAGGAGGTTGAGGTGCAGAGTTGAGCAGTCGAGAGATAGATCTGGGTGTCATCAGCAAAGAGGTGGTAATTGAAGCCATGGGAAGTTATCAACTGGCCCAGGGAAGAGGTATAGAGGGAGAATAGGAGGGGCCCAAGGACAGAGCCTTGGGGTACCCCAACAGAAAGAGACAGAGGAGTGGAGGAGATGCTGTATGTGACACTGAAGGTGCGCTGAGATAGGTGAGAACCAGGAGAGAGCAGAGTTGCGGAGGCAAAGGGAGTGGAGTTTATTGAGGAGGAGTGGGTGGTCAACTTTGTCAAAGGCAGCAGAGAGGTCTAAGAGTATGAGTATGGAGTACTGGCCATTGGTTTTAGCAGTTAGGTTATTGGTGAGTTTGAGTAGGGCAGTTTCAGTTGAGTGTTGTGGGCGGAAGCCAGATTGTAGGGGATCAAGAAGGCTGTTGTCAGTGAGGTAGCAACTAAAACGGTTGTGGATGAGGCGTTCAAGAAGCTTGGAGGCAAACGGGAGCAGGGAAATGGGTCTTAAGTTTTTGAAACAGGTGGGGTCCAGTGAGGGTTTTTTAAGTATGGGGTAACCAGCGCATGTTTGAGTGGAAAGGGAAAGGTGCCGGAAGAGAGGGAGAGGTTGAAGATGAGGGTTAGAGAGTTTAGGACAGAGCAGGAGGGTGGTCGTAGAAGTTGCGAGGGGACAGGCTCCAGGGGGCAGGTGGTGGGGTGAGCTGTGGAAAGGAGTTGGATAACTTCCTCAGAGCTAACAGAATTGAAGGAGGAAAGTGTTGAGTGGGATATTGGACTTAGTGTGTTGGTTGGTGGGGGAAGCTGGATGCAAGATATTTCATCACGAATTGTGTCAATTTTGTTTTTGAAGTGATTGGCAATCTCCTGGGAAGTGAGCAAGTTGGTGGGTGGAGGCAGTGGGGGGCGGAGTAAGGAATTAAGGGTAGAGAAGAGTTGACGAGGCTTGGATGAGAGGGATTTGAGAGTGGTGTAGTAGATTTGTTTAGCGGAATGGAGGCAGGAGTTGTATTTGAGGAGGGCACATTTGTAGAGGGTGAAGTCTTGTAGGGATTTCGTTTTACGCCACACTCGCTCAAGAGCGCGGCTACGTTTCTTGAGACTTCTGGTGTCTTCTGTTTGGCAGGGTTGTAGCAGATGAGGCCTGGTTCTGCATGTAGAGATGGGGCAAGTGTGTCCAGGGAGGATGACAATATGTGCTGGTAAACAGAAGTGGCTTTGTCTGGGCAGGACAGGTGTGTGATTTCATCATAAAGGCAGTCAGTAGCAGAATGAAAAAGGGAAGGGTTGAGTTGGCAAAGGTTCCTACGGGTAACTGTTTGCAGGTTGGTGTCATGGGAGGTAGGAGACAGGGAGAGTGTGAAACTGATGAGGTTGTGATCGGAGAGATGAAAAGGGGCGTTAGAGAAGTTGCAGGGAGTGCAGAGGTGGGAGAATGCAAGGTCGAGAGTGTTGCCATTAGAGTGAGTGTTGGTTTGTGTCCATTGTGTTAGGTTGAAGGAGGAGGTTAAATTGAGTAGTTGGGAAGTGACTGAGGTGTTAGCATTGACTGGAATGTTAAAGTCTCCAAGGATGATGGCAGGTACTTCAGAGGAGAGGAAGTAGGGTAGCCATGCAGAGAAGTCGTCAAGAAAGCATGACACAGGGCCAGGGGGTCGGTAAATGACAGCAACCCTCAAACAAACTGGAGAAAATAGGTGAATGCAGTGCACTTCAAAAGAACAGAGGGAAAGAGAGGGAGGTGTAGGAAGAACCTGGAAGGTGCTTTTTGGGGAGAGAAGTCCAACTCAGCCTTTTCATCCACTGGACCTGGGTGAGTGAATCCAGAGGAGGCCACCATGGCAGAGGGCCGCTGGAGAGGCAGTGTCGGATTCCTGGAGCCAGGTTTCGGTAATAGCAAGGAAATTGAGGAAGCTGGAAAGGAAAAGGTCATTGATGGAGGCAAGTTTGTTGGAGACAGAGCGGGCATTCCAGAGGGCCCACATAAGGGGGGGGCTGACTCTTGGAATCAGGGGAATTGAGATAAGACAGCGGGAGTTACAGCTATTGTCATAGAAGCTAAACTGCCATTTCTGGGGGTAAGAGTTGGCTAGAGGAGGGCCAGGGTTTAGGGCAATATCCCCAGACATAAGGAGTAGTAGGAGGGTGAGGGCAGTAAGGTGGGAGTGTGACCTAAGCGAGGGCTGGCGCTGCAGTGAAGTGGAGGTGGTGGTATTGTGTTGGCACAGAATGAGTCGGAGGTGATAAGTGCAGTAGTATTCAGAGGGCAAGAGTGAGGGGGATATGTATAGGCTGTGTGGTGGCGAAGGGGGGTTAAGAAGTGAGAGTTTGAGGAGAGAGGGTGTTACTGCGAAGAAGAAAAGTATGAGCATGTTGAAGGGTAGAGAGAGGGGAAAAGAGTGAAATTGAAAGGAAAAGTGGAATTTTACAGACTTGGTAATAGATAGCTAATGTTTGTACTTGCCTTTAAAGCAGTGCCTTATTTAAAGTGCCGTTTTAAAAGTGCCAACACTTAAACGCGCCAGCCGTCCCAAAACTTAAACTGAATTTATACTGGGATGGGGTTGGGGGAGGTTAACAATTACTCAATTTAGAGCTAATCAAAAGGCACATGGAGAAAGTGGGGGGTTTTCTGTCCTAAAACACAGAGTGTAAGTGTAAGCGTAACCTCAATAGACAAGTATAAACAAAAGTTTGAAAGTCTTAAACAAGGGAGTGGTTGATAACAGTCATGCAATGTAGCCCAGTTTTTCAGGGAAGAGTTTAGTCAGTGATTACCAATGGTTACAGCAGGCAGATATGTGTGCAGACAGGCAGGTTGACTTTTATGTTGCAGGGAGAAGGGAAAGCAATTACCTGGAAAAGCAGAGCAGAGAGGACATGATGAGAGGATGACGGGGATGATGTAATCGCTTGTTAGAAGTATTGCCGTTTTAAAAGTGCCAACACTTACACGCGCAGTGGCACTTTAACCATGTCATCATGGAGGACTGGAAGAGGACTCCAGTGGCAACCTGCAAAGCTCTGGTGAACTCCATGCCCAAGAGTGTTAAGGCAGTGCTGGAAAATAATGGTGGCCACAAAAAATATTGACACTTTGGGCCCGATTTGGACATTTTCAATTTGGGTGTATTGTGGGAGATTAGGTCATGGCGATCACTTTTCAGGGAAAAAGATTCAGCATGGATGTCAGTCTCTTTAAAATATGGCGGCTTGGGGGCGTGGCCTGGACGGCATGGGGTGAGGATGTGTGGGACGGAGCTCCGATGAACTGGGACAGATAAAGCACAGCCCGAGCAACACTGACCCAGCTTTATACACTCCCGATGCCCTCAAAGCTGTATTCCCTCTTTATTCTGCACACTCCTAGCACCAGACAGGCATCAAAGATGGCGGCCGCACGGAAGCAGACAGTGCCTGGCCCACAAGCATGCGGAGGAGAGTCGCCGAGACCTTCAGGAACCCCGCAGGTGAGAGGACTTAGCCCCACCACATCATTACTCTCTACAGGCCGTTCATCCCCACAATCTGAGCTAGATGCCGCTGACAGGGACTGGGACCTCAGGGAGCATATCAGGGCTCTCCCCACCAAATCTAACATACAGCAGCTGATTGCTGCAGTGGAACTTTCATGCCAGAGTTCATCAAGGCATCAGGTATCAAGGCAATCAATACCCTGAGAGAGGACGCTGTTGCATTGGGGAATAGAGTGGAGGCCCTGGAGGGTGGCCATGACGAGGTTCTAAGGATTGTGGCTGCACTTAAAGACACATCCATACACCACGAGGCAGTGATAAATTCACTACTAGATCAATTAGACGATCAGGAGAATAGGGATCGCAGACAGAATATCCGTATCCGCAGCCTGCCCGAAACTGCACATGCATCAGACTTGCTACCATCCGTAGAAGGCCTGTTCTGACAAATCCTAGGGCCGGCAGCCCCAGGTTCAGTTGAAATTGACAGAGCGCATCGGGCCTTGCTGCCTGTGCCTCAGGACATAGACAGGCCCAGGGATGTTATTTGCAAACTACAAAAGTATTCCTTAAAAGAGGCTATAATGAAAGCTGCAAGAATCTCTCAGGTGATCGACTTTGATGGGGCAAGCATTTCCTTGTACCCTGATCTGTCCAGGCGCACCCTAATGCAGAGGAGAGCGGTGCGCCCCCTACTGGAAGCTTTGCGCACGGTTGGTGTCACCTACTGATGGGGATTCCCTTTCCCTTTGAGGGCCACCAGAAATGGCAAAACGGCACACCTCCGGACGAAGGGTGATCTAGTGACCTTTGTGGAAACTTTAGAGCTTACCTCCCACGGATATTCCAGACTGGAGGCTAAATACAGCCATACCGCTACCGCAACGCTAGGATGCCTGGCACACTGCTCCTGCCGGATCCTGCAGGCGCAACAGGCAACGTCGCCGCAACCGGAGTGCTTCCTCACATTTACCTTCCTAAGACGTTTCGGACTTCAGTTGCTTATGAGGTACTTTTAGTGGATACGTGTTAGACCTGGAGAGAGTCGGTCCAGGTAACTTTGAGATGGAGACTGGTGGGGTACATTTTGCAGGACACCCCTGCTGAAGTGATGGAACGGCCAGTTTGAAGGCTCTGATTGACAGCCACACCTGCCGGTAACTCCACCTGTTGTCCATGGAATACCATGGTCTGGGCCGCATGCCAGGTCCCATGGAATTGGTTATATTGTCTCCTCCCTTTACCAACACTGTACCTTACCGCACTGTCCTGGGGAGTCCCTGGGTCCTTGGCCATGCTGACAGACATGTCTCCTGCAATAGGTGTGACCCCGATTTTGGGGTACTATGTCCCGATGAGTGGGATGAGGTATCAAGCCAGGAAAAATGGGAGGGCCGTAAGGCCGTCATAAGGGGGGAACTCATCTCACAGGGGTGTCGGGTTAAGAAGAATAGGAAGAAGGAGATTGTGGATCTTTTGACTAAGATCCATGATCTGGATTTGAATCACAAGGCATCTTCTGCCTCGGCTGACGCTGAGCAACTGGAAGCTCTTCGGTCCGAGCTCAATTAATGCCTGGACCGAAAGGCGAGAAACAAAATACGCTTTTTTGCCCATCGTTTTTAAGAGTAGGGCAACAAGTGCGGGAGACTCCTGGCCCGCCAACTGAAGAAACAGCAAGCTCTCCGTCATGTGCACAGCTTAACAGTACAAGACAGACAGATAGTGGACTCCCACTCTATAGTGTCTGAGTTTTAGCAATATTACGCATCTTTGTACAACCTCCCACCCCCTTCTGACATGGGTAATGGTGTTTCTAATGAGCAGGAAATCCGAGACTACCTATAAACATTGGCACTCCCTACTGTGTCCCCCCAGATCTTAGAAGACCTGGAAAAACCCTTCACGGAGGAGGAGATAGGAGCAGTGGTGGCAGCCCTTCCTCAGGGCAAAAGCCCTAAAGCCCTGGGCCGGACGGCTTCACTAATTCCTATTATAAAATATTCATCCCCCTATTGGTGACACCCCTGTGTACCTACCTCAACTCACTTAATGCCACCAACCCCTTGCCATCAGAAGTTGTGCTGGCCCACATAGCGGTCATTCATAAACCTGGGAAGGGCCCTCATTCCTGTCCGAACTATAGACTCATCTCCCTGTTGAACGCAGGCTCTAAAATCCTGGCTAAACTGCTAGCTCTCCGCCTACAGAACCATGTCGCTGGCCTGGTGCATTTGGATCAGACAGGCTTCATGGTCAGCAGAGAAGCTAAAGACAATACCATCAGGGCGCTTCATATCCTACACTGGGCTCAGAATGGGCCGGATCAGACGCCTCATGTGGTGGCCTCTATGGACGCAGAGAAAGCCTTTTGACAGGGTAGATTGGGTCTATATGTTCTCGGTGTTGCGGGGACTGGGCTTGGGGGACCGAATACTGGGATGGGTCCATGCACTATACAGACAACCCTCGGCCAGGGTTAAGATTAACTGAGTTCTCTCAGAGCCCCTGGAGATATGGAACAGGACTAGGCAGGGGTGCCCGCTTTCACCCCTTTTATTTGCCCTGGTGCTGGAGCCTTTTCTCTGCACAATCAGAGCTAGTACATGACACATGGCGGGTACTCCACCCAAAGGATAGAGACTACAATTATTTCTCCAAGACTTTTGAAACGTACTCCCGCCTGGATATGTTTTTTATCAATCAATTTTATTTGAGGTGGGTTAGCTCTTTCTCCATAGAACCCATCACACTCTCGGACCACGCTCCGATTAGTATTAACCTGGACCGGACCTCGGCCTGCCGGGCGGGAATCACTGTCGGGTCGACGGAACACAAGCTGTCGGCGTATACCGATGACTTTTTCTATATTTAAAATTTTAAAATAAACTTTGAAAAGTCGGAGCTCCTGCCTATCCATGTCCCTACTGCTATGGCAAACTCCATGCAACAGTCCTTCCCTCTCCGTTGGTGCACTCCCGTACTTGGGAACTCGTATCTCCCCAGACTTGACTCTTCTATACGACCTCAACTATGGCACATTGCTGACGTGGATTGTGCGTGACCTCCCCACTGGCGAGATCATGCCCCAAACGTGGTTTGAGAGAATTAGTGCTCTAAAGATGACTATCTTGCCGTGGATAATTTATCTGCTGTACACGGTACCTATCGCACTTCCAAGATTCTTTTTTCAAAAGTTACGTAAGGAATTTACAAAATTCTTTTGGCAGGGCAAACACCCAAGACTAGCATACGTCATCCTTAGACGACCTAAACTGGCCGGGGGACTGGGACTACCAGACATCAATTTATACTATAAAGCTATGTCACTGGTGCAAATTTTAAATTGGCATCACGATGCCCAGACTAAGCTGTGGGTCAGGCTGGAAAAGACGAAGGCAGAAAGGAACCTGGCGGGTGCCCCCTGGATCCCAACCGGATCCAGGGGCCTATCAGACTGGACTTCTCCCCTGACTAGGGCTACTCTGGGTACCTGGGACAGACTCAACAAGAATGAGCAACTTGCCCCGCAGACGTCTCCCCTTGCCCCCCTTGGGGGCTTTCCGTGGTTCCCTCCGGCGGGGAGGGGGGGGGTTTTCGGGGCCTGGAGTCAGGAAGGTAAGAACCTCTGTGCGCAATTTGCCCCACAGGGAGTCCTGTTGGCATTGCCCACCATCCAATCGACCTTCGGGACTATGCCATTTGCAGCGTGGAGACACAGACAACTAGCCAGCTTTTTTCGGACGCTCGATCTCCCACTATGCCCAGCCCATTCACTCGCCCCGTTCGAATCCATGTATGTTGAGCTCCCAGATGCAGGTCATTTGCTTTCCCAAATGTATAGAATGGTACGAGATTCCCATTCAGATGGGACACCTTATTATATCAGAGAATGGGAGAGAGAACTGTGTCAGGAACTGACAGAGATCCAGGTGCAGCACCTGATTAAATTCAAGCTTTCCTCATCGGTCAGCTCCCGTATTCAGGAATCTTCATTTAAATTGACTTCTCGGTGGTATAGAACCCCTTCTAGGCTTCAACAAATTTTCACCCAAATCGATGGCTGGTGCTGGAGAGGATGTGGCCAACAGGGCACGTTCCTCCATCTCTGGTGGACTTGTCCCCAAAATCCAACCGTTTTGGGAGGCAATTACCCCCTGGATTAAGAGGACGACCTTGAGGAGTATTGAACGCACTCCCATGCATTTCTTGTACCATGGGGTACCCTCGTCCTTCAAACAATACAAGAGGAGTGTCACAGCTCACCTACTTAACGCCACAAAAATCCTTATGCCCGGGTACTGGAGACAGATGGCCTGCCCAACTTTAGCAGAGTGGAGAAGGGAAGTGGATACAATCATGGAGGCTGAACGCTGAAGTTTAAGGACACATGGTCAGGATGGAGTTACTACTCCCAAGAGATACCCACAGAGTGAAGTTCATTATAAGTTAAGCTCTTGTAGACCCACTAGGAATGACCCATGGAAAGTCATGCATATCAGTCACCTATTTCGCACTTCTCTTCCCCCCTTTCTTTTTCTTCCCCCTTTTTTCTTTTTATTGTATTTGGTTATTTCTGTCCTTACTCTACCCACTCAACCATGGAGTATTTAACAATAGGACAAGCCCTGGATTAAGTTCACGGATCTTTTTTTATTTGTGAGTGCAAACCGCTCATTAAGAGGTATTAGGGTGAAGAGGGGCTGGGGGGGGGACTGGGGACTGCTTGCAGGGTTGGCCCCTCTGGTACCCCGTGCCCAGGAGATAGACAGCGTGGGACTGGAGGGAGATCCGCAGTGACCGCTGGACTCCTTTCCCCCACAGACCCCACAGGATGACCCCTTTCTGGTGTGCCCCCCTGTAGGTCAACTGCTCTTAAAATGCTTGCCTCTGAATGTTTACGACCTCCGTGTCTTTACTTTACATAAATGGTTGTTCTAATGTTTGCTCTAAAATCGGTATTGTTGTGAACTATTGGTTGACATCTTGTGTTATTGTATACTATATTGTAGAGTCTAATTTTGTACTGTTGAAAGACTTAATAAAAATTTCTATTTAAAAAAAAAAAAATCTGGCGGCTTGCCAGGTTTATTATTTCAGGTTTGCAAGTTTAAAACACAAAACGAAAACAGAAAACAAAACCTCGCCCTCTGGCACTAAACTAAACAAACAAATTCCTCTCTATACATTGTGGGGCTGTCCCCGACACCCACAAAACCTAAGCACATTGCAAACCTTGTTCTTAGAGTCCAAATAAGCACACAGAGCTCTCTCAGCTTTCTCCCTTTGAGATCCAGGGTTGAGCTCCCCTCTGTTCTCTTTCTGCTTATTAAATGCAGATGGAGAGGGGTTTGAGTGGACCAGAAAGACTGGGCCAAAAACAGCTCTGCCACGGTGGCCAGCATAACCCAGGTCGGACTCTCACTAGTCGCCTCAAAATGATCGCATGCGAGACGACAACTATCGCCCGTCCATTGTGGCGCCTCATCACATACCCCCCCCCCCTCTTCTCAAGCCTGTCGGGTGGACCAACTTTTTCTGGTTGGCTGTTAAACCTGCTACCAACAGCGAATCTACCACTGCCTGCACCCGGGGCAGATGTGATTTCAAATCTGGGCTGTGGATGATCACATCGTCCAGATAGGCTGCTGCATAGGGCCGATGCGGCCTCAAAGTTTTGTCCATCATCCTCTGGAAGGATGCAGGGGCCCCATGCAGACCAAAAGGCATTCGCTTGCATTGGAAGGACCCCTCGTGGCATAGAAAGCCATTTTTTCCTTTGTTCCTTTCCTTTGTATCCCTTAGTTAGGTCTAGGGTTGTTATATACAGGGCATCTCCCAACCTATCCACAAGTTCGTCAAACCGTGGCATCAGGTATGCGTCAAACGTAGACACATCATTCAGCTTCCTGAAATCGTTACAGAACCGGATAGTGGCATTGGGCTTTGGGACCTGTACTTTTGGGCTCGACCAGGTGATGTGGGACTCCTCTATCACGTCTAACTCCAACATGGTTTTTATTTCTCTCGGTACTGCCTCTCGTCTAGCCTCAGGTATTCGGTAGGGTTTTACATTTACACACACCCCTGGTTCCATAATTATGTCATGTTGTAGTACAGTGGTCAGTCCGGATAGGGAAGAGAAAAAGTCTCTATTTTTACTGACAAATTCCTTAACGTCGTTTTGTTGCGTCAGTGACAAGGACTCAGTTATGGGGACATCCGGGGTCAGGGGTAACCTGTCCTTTTGGGGAGTGGGCACTACCAATAAACTCTCACTGTCCTTCCATGGTTTTAGGAGATTAACATGGTAAATTTGCTCCGGTTTCCTTTTCTCAGGCTGGTAAACTTTGTAGTTTACTTCCCCCACTCTTTCCCTAATTTCAAAGGGACCCTGCCACCTTGCCAGGAATTTAATTTAGACCGTGGGGACTAGCACCAGCACTTTGTCCCCGGGGTTGAAAGTTCGTGTTTTGGCACCCAGATTGTAAACCCCTCTCCGGGCCTCCTGGGCTTGCTCCATATCCTCTCGTACAAGGGGCAGGACAGCTGCGATTCGATCCTGCATCAAGGAGACGTGCTTTATGATGCCTCTGTATGGGGTGTCCTCTCCCTCCCACGTCTCCTTTGGGACCTTTAGCAGCCCCCTGGGATGTCTACCATACAAGAGTTCAAAGGGGGCACCTCTTGTATGGCAAATATGAGGTACGGCAGCAAAAAATCCCAATTTCGCCCATGTTTATCCACCACCTTTTTTAGCATGCTCTTGAGGGTCTTTTTAAACCTTTCCACCAGACTGTCAGTTTGGGGGTGGTAAACAGAGGTACAGAGATGGGAGATTTTGTACAATTTGCACAATTCTCTGGTCACTCTGGACATGAACGGGGTCCCCTGATCCGTCAAGATCTCTTTAGCGATCCCCACTCGACTAAACAGCTGGACCAGCTCCTTGACGATAGTCTTAGCGGAGGTTTTCCGCAAGGGTATGGCCTCCGGATAGCGGGTTGCATAGTCCAGGATCACCAGGATGAGTTAGTGTCACCGGGCAGATTATACTACTGGTCCCATGAGATCCATGCCAATTCGCTCAAATGGCACTTCAATTATGGGAAGTGGGACAAGGGGACTGCTAAAATGGGGTGACGGGGTTGTCATTTGGCACTCCGGGCATGATTCACGGTATTCTTTTTTTTTTTATCCAACAAAACTGTTTATTGGTAATTGTACAGAAACAAAAACACAGATGATACTCCACAGGTATCAACATTGTAGTAGGCAATAACAGGCCACATCTTGCTCTCATATACATTTCGTCATATTGAAGCACAACATCAGGTATTGATCAAATACATCACTTTTAAGACACCACACTGAGGGCTTCCGCCCTTTACCCCTCTCCCCCACCTGGAGAAAACTGTTCTCGTACTTGAGGTCCTAAGGACCATATAGCCCACGCTGTGTTCCAGCTCACATCCGCAGCAACCTGTCCATGACCAGATCCACCGGGGCAAGCCCCGGTATCTCCAGCCACGGAGCCCATAGCCTCTCAAACTTGTGTCCGTTCCCCTGTGCTGGTATATAAGCTTTTCCAGTCGAAGTTGGTCCCCCATCTTTGCCTCCCACTCCCTGATCGTGGGTGGGCTCTCGTCCCTCCATCGCACTAAGATCTGCTTACGGGCTTGAAACAGGGCTCTAAGGATAGCCTCTCTGACATCTGCCTCCCACTCGTATTCTTCCAGTATACCTAGAATGCAGGCTTTAGGGTCTAGTCGAAGGTTTACTTGGAAGATCGCATTTATCTGCCGCACAATTCCGATTTCGGACGTAAGATCC
>BLSH010513855.1:52484-74235 GCA_018402905.1 Glandirana rugosa | reverse complement strand
CATTTCGTCATATTGAAGCACAACATCAGGTATTGATCAAATACATCACTTTTAAGACACCACACTGAGGGCTTCCGCCCTTTACCCCTCTCCCCCACCTGGAGAAAACTGTTCTCGTACTTGAGGTCCTAAGGACCATATAGCCCACGCTGTGTTCCAGCTCACATCCGCAGCAACCTGTCCATGACCAGATCCACCGGGGCAAGCCCCGGTATCTCCAGCCACGGAGCCCATAGCCTCTCAAACTTGTGTCCGTTCCCCTGTGCTGGTATATAAGCTTTTCCAGTCGAAGTTGGTCCCCCATCTTTGCCTCCCACTCCCTGATCGTGGGTAGGCTCTCGTCCCTCCATCGCACTAAGATCTGCTTACGGGCTTGAAACAGGGCTCTAAGGATAGCCTCTCTGACATCTGCCTCCCACTCGTATTCTTCCAGTATACCTAGAATGCAGGCTTTAGGGTCTAGTCGAAGGTTCACAGTATTCTTTGATGTCTGCATACAACCCAGGCCAGAAGAATCTCTGGGTTATTCTCTCCCTGGTTTTCTCCATACCCAGATGTCCCCCCATTATGTGCCCATGGGGCCAGATCTAGAACCATCCTGCGGAAGGGTTTGGGAACCACTAGCTGTTCCACTTCGTTCTCCCCATGTTTCACCACCTGATACAACAAACTATTTTTAAGCGCCATGTAGGGAAAAGACACCCCCCAATTAGGGTCCACAGGTTCCCCAACCATCACCTTCACGTTTTCTCTGGCTCTAAGGAGAGTGATATCCCGTAGTTGTTCTGTACAGAAGTCCTCTCTCCGGACCTTTTAAGTCAGGTACAACATTTGGTTCTGTCACGTACTTGATGGTAGAGTCTGACTTATGCAGTCGGCAGCCTCTCTTACTGCCCTGGTTCCAGAACCCCTGGTAGAGCAGACAGGGAGTTCTAGAGTGCAGGGGGGCACGAGGGCTGGATCGGACACAGATGGTGATGAGATGTCGTCCAGAGGTTCGTGCTAGACTGAAGAGTAGTGAGACAGGCTGGGTCAGTAACATGCGGGCAAAACGGTGCAGGAGGAGCAGGCAGTCGGGTGGTCGGGTGCAAGCAGGTTCGGCAACAGGCAGGCAACTGAAGTACAAAGGGGTCAGGCAGAAGGGTGGTCGTAGGCAAGCCAGGGGTTGGTACAGGCAGAGTTACGCAGGTATAAGTCAAGCCGGGTCACAGGTAAACAGGAAGTCTTCAGAACAGATCACTGTGGAACACGGAAATGCTGTAGAACGGACAGCACTGGTTGCTGTCCGCTTAAATGGGCCGTTTGGCGCCAATGTCATCGCATACACGCACTCACACGCTACGTGCACCCGCGCACAGGCTTCCAGACCCAAGTACCAGAGGTAACAGTTGCTTCCTGACAGGTTCACTCTCACCATCAGGGTCAGAGATATTGTCTGGCTCATTAGCCCCCCGCTGTGAGCTATCTTCCAGCTCTTCCGGCTCCCCAGCCAATACAGAAAAAGGGAGAGGGTCTCCTCCCTCCTCGGTCCTGCCACCAGTCTCCCCTTCCATTTGGCAAAAGAGGTCCGGCGAGAGGTCCCGTGCTTCCGCAGCAGGGGAAGACTCCCTGTGCCTTCCCATAACCTCAAAAAATTGGGAAAATCCCTGCCCACTAGGGCATCGTGAATTAGTGAAGGTACCACCCCCACTGAATGAGTCGCACTACCGCAAGGGGTGTCAGTCTCAATGTCAGGACCTGTGATCGAACCTGGGACCTCTTCTGTGTCTGGCATTGATCCTTCTCACTGAGCTATCTGGGATGCTGGACAGCTTCCTACCTGATATGTTGGATATTCTGCCTGATCCATTGGACAACTCTGCCTTATGTCTTGATTGCTGTTGAACCTTGAACTCCTTGCTCCTCCCATGAACTTCCTATATAAGCCTTGTCTCTGCACTTCCTCTTTGCCAGGTTATTGTGCTTTCTCAGTCAGTGCCTTGCTTTTGTCTTCCCTGCTGCCGTCTGTATTTGCTACCATTCGTCATCGACCCTTGGCTTGTTCCTCGACTACTCTACTGCCTGATCCCAACCTGCAACTACTCGTTACTGACCTTTTGGCTTGTTTACTGACCACGCTCCTGTTTGATCCTTATCTGCTTATCCTCTACTGGACCCCGGCCTGCTAACACCCTGGTGGGGCAATACCGAGGACCGCGACCTGGTACTAACAAGCAGCTAAATCCATCTCCACCTTCAGGAGCTCTGGTGAACACCGTTTAGTAATTAGACTCTGCACCTCAGGTGAGCCTGTGACTACCTGTGTACCTATCCTGCTGGTCAGTAGTAGTCCTGCAACTGCTATAACAACTGGTCTTCGAGCCTGACGCCTGATCGTGACACTCAACCACCGCTGTCTGGTAGTGACGAGTGTCCCCATGGATGCAGATGACTCCGACAGTGCTAGGATGTAACCTTGCAGTGTTTACACAACTGCTTTTTACCAATGTTACCACACTATCCGAGTCAAGCAGTGCAGTGACTGGTCTCCCATCAACAAAAATCTCACACATTTGCTTCTCCATGTGACTTGAACATGATGCTGTATATGCAACCTGTGCAAAAAGAGAAATGCGTCTATTCACATAAGTATAATCGCATTGCATGGGTTCATCATTCAGAGGGCAATTGGCAGCAATATGGCCCAATGCATGGCATTGGTAGCACTGTATGTGTTCTATACCCAGTCCTCTCAAGGGACCCCAAGACCTTTCTGGCTTCTTTGGCCAGTCTCCAGGTTTAGAACCCCCAGTCTCTTTAGCCCTATCAGTCTTATCAAATTTCCCCAAGCCCCTGAACCCTGGAACAGTCTTACCGGGTCCGCCGGGTGATCTTTCACCTCCAGACACATTGGTGTGGGGCACAGATGGGCCCAACGAGCCCTCAGCAGCCGTGTATCTTTTGACGAGGTCCACCAGTTGGCTTGTAGTTTTGGGGTCCCCATGGCTGACCCATTTCCTCACAGCAGCAGGGAGCGCCTGTAGATAGCAGTCCATGACAATGTGCTCCACAATCTGGGGACCGGGCAAAGACCCTGGTAAGGTGAACTAGGTTGAATATCTGCGAGCGGGGTGGCTTGTCGGTGCAATAGGTCCACTGATGCACACGTTGGGCCCGGACTGCCATGGTGACCCCCATGCGTGCGAGTATCTCTGCCTTTAGAGTCTCATAGTCCTGGCCCTTATCTGTTTCCAGATCGAAATAGGCTTTTTGAGGTTTGCCGGTCAAGAATGGCACTAGCAGTCCCGCCCACTGTTCTTTTGGCTATCCTTCGCAAAGAGCGACTCTTTCAAAGGTCGTGAGGTATGCCCCCACGTCATCCGCAGGTGTCATCTTCTGCATGTAGTATGAAGCGCGTACCAACTTTGGTTCCACTGTCATGGGAGGTGCGGCCCTTTATCGTACATCACAGGACACAGAGTGTTAATTCATTACTGCTGGGTTATACGCTATTTTCAGGTGAATGGACACTGGCAACCAATAGACAGGAAGTTCCCCCTATATAACCCCTCCCACTCTGGGATTACCTCAGTTTTTTTTCCCAGTGTCTGAAGGTGATGGTCGTGGCTGTGAGAGCTCTTCAAAAACTCTTGACATCCCAGAAAGTGGATGTTTTATCGGATCCATTCAAATGGCAGAAAGCTAAAAGGATGGTACCCAAGCCTCGATTGGACAAGGTTTTGCCTGTAATGTGTTAAGACACTGAACCCTTAGTTTGGTGGAAAATCCTGGTCTATCTGTGCAAGGAAGATTCTATAAGGGTGCTATACAGGTCCAAGGGAGTGGCCCCCAGTTTAAAACGGACCCGGTCCTTGAAGGTCCTTAGCGATAAGGCCCACCGGGATGGGTGAAGACTGGCTCCTAAGATTAGGAAGCCTGCGGTGGGGAATGGTAAGTACTTTCCCCTCTCTTTTTAAAAAAAAAAAAAGAGATAAAAAAGTTCTTGGCTTTTGCCTGCAGTGCCAGTGCTACAGACACCAGAGGGCGCTGTTCTGCAGGACTCAGCTTACTGCTTTGAAAAAAAAAAAGTGTCTGTTTGAAAGCAGGAAGTGGAAGCCAGCATCTTTAAGGGCTGGCGGGCTGCAAGGGGCACCAAGCTGGAGTCCTTAGGGCACGTGAGTCTGAAGGGGTCTGCGCACGGTGAAGGCGGGTAAGGTAAGCCAGGGGGAGACTGTGCTAAATGGCTGGTCTGTTCACAGAGCTCTTCTTAAGGGGAAAGTGTCCTTTTTTCTGGGTTTTGCAAATGTCTTCCAGAAAGAAGGAGATGGGGATGGCATCTAAGGGAGCCAGTGCACCACCACCTGCTGTAGAGGAGCCTGGATTTACTGCCTATATTGCCTCCCCTGAAAGACCTGGAGCAACTGGCCTATCTGAGCCTCTTCGCTGCTCTGGCATTGTGGCTACCTTGAATGCATCTGATCCAGCCTATGTCACTAAGTGGGATTTGGCTGCAGCTTTAGGGGGTCTTGAGAGCAAAATAGCCAGTATGATTGCGGCTATGCCTCAAGGTAAGAAGAGGGAGAGGTCCTCTTCTTCGGGCTCTGGTCCTACTGGAACCTAGCCAAGCACGGAGACACCCGTCCCATGGAGGTACCCCTGACATGGGTCCTGATTGGGTTGAGGATGCGAATGAGGTACCAAGGGGTGACTCGTATGAAGGTCAGACTGACAGTTCTTCTTCCGAGGAGTCGGATTCAGAGGAACCATTTTCAGCCTCTAAATCAGAGAAGCTTTTGGTGCAGGCCTTGATTGAGCTTGTAATGTCCGGCTTTAAGTTACCCCCTACTGAGGTGTCTGAAGCCTCATGCTCTGCTCTGGGATTGTTGCGGCCTTAGCAAACTTCCCAGGCTTTCCAGTCCACCCTCTGCTAGAGCAAGAGATGTATGCAGACTGGGATCACCCAGATCGGGTGTTAATGCCTCCTAAAAGGTTCTCTCAATTGTACCCTATGGAGGAAAAATTCAAAAAGAAATGGAGCATGCCTTTGGTAGATGCAGCAATTTCTTCAGTCAATAAAAGTTTGACTTGTCCAGTTGACAATGTGCAGAGCTTTAAAGATCCTGCCGATAAAAAACTAGAGTCTCTGCTCAAAGTTTCTTTTGCGGTGGCTGGGTCAACAGTTCAACCTGCTGTAGCAGCTATTGCCATTTGTCAGTCTGTCAAGGATCGTGTCAAAAGATTGGTGAAAAACTTGCCTTAGCAAGGGGAATCTTCTGAGGAGTTATCAGAGATCCCTGCGGCTTTATGCTTTGTGGTAGATGCATTAAAAGACTCAATTCACCAGGTGTGCGCGGTTGTCAGTACACATGCGTAGAGTGTTATGGTTGAAGAATTGGTCCGCAGAAATGCCATGCAAAAGATTGCTTGCTGCCTTTCCCTTTCAAGGAGAAAGGTTATTTGGTGAGGAATTGGATAAATATATCCAAAAAATTTATGGAGGTAAAAGTCCACTGCTCCCAGTTAAAAAGGTGAGTAAACGCCCTTCCTTCAAAATTCCTAGCGCTCCTGGACCGAGCTCCGCATCTTCCAGGCAGTTCCAACGGCCTCAGCAGGCAGGATTTAGAAGGCCACAGGGTCAGGGTCAGAAAAAACCCTGGACCCAGAAGTCAGCCAAGCCTAATTCCAAGTCAGCCTTGTGAAGGGGCGCCCCCACTCACAAGGGTGGGGGAAAGGTTACTGCGGTTTGCAGGAACTTGGTCAAGGGTGGTCAAGGACAAATTGGTCATTTCCACAGTAGCAGGAGGCTACAAATTGGAATTCAGGGAGTTTCCTCCCTGCCGCTTTCTGGAATCCAATACAGTGGGGATCGAAAGTTTGGGCACCCCAGGTAAAAATTTGTATTAATGTGCATAAAGAAGCCAGGGAATGATGGAAAAATCTCCAAAAGGCATCAAAATACAGATTAGACATTATTATAATATGTCAACAAAAGTTAGATTTTATTTCCATCATTTACACTTTCAAAATAACAGAAAACAAAAAAATGGCGTCTGCAAAAGTTTGGGCACCCTGCAGAGTTAATATCTTGTACTGCCCCTTTGGCAAGTATCACAGCTTGTAAACGCTTTTTGTAGCCAGCCAAGAGTCTTTCCATTCTTGTTTGAGGCATCTTTGCCCATTCTTCCTTACAAAAGTCTTCCAGTTCTTTGAGATTTCTGGGCTGTCTGTCACGCACTGCTCTTTTAAGGTCTATCCATAGATTTTCAATTATGTTGAGGTCAGGAGATTGTGAAGGCCATGGCAAAACCTTCAGTTTACGCCTCTTGATGTAATCCCCCATGGATTTCAAGGTGTGTTTAGGATCATTATCCATTTGTAGAAGCCATCCTCTCTTTAACTTCAGCTTTTTCACAGATGGCATCAAGTTACCATCCAAAATTTGCTGAAATTTTATTGAATCCATTTTTCCTTCTACTCGTGAGATGTTCACTGTGCCACTGGCTGCAATACAACCCCAAAGCATGATTGATCCACCCCCATGCTTAACAGTTGGACAGAGGTTCTTTTCATTAAATTCCGTGCCCCTTCTTCTCCAAACGTACCTTTGCTCATTCCGGCCAAAAAGTTCAATCTTAACCTCATCTGTCCACAGAACATCAGGCTTGTCTATATGTTCATTTGCAAAGTTCAAACGCTGATTTTTGTGTTGAGGACGTAGAAGAGGTTTTCTTCTGATGGCTCTTCCATGAAGACCATATTTGTACAAGTATCTCTTTATAGTGAAATAGTGTACCACAACTCCAGTGTCTGCCAGGTCTTTCTGGAGGGATCGTGCAGTCAAACGTGGGTTTTGAATTGTTTTTCTCACAATCCTGCAAGCTGTTCTGTATGATATTTTTCTTGGTCTTCCAGATCTTGCTTTAACTTCCACTGTTCCTGATGACTGCCATTTCTTAATTACATTCCGAACAGAGGATATTGACATCTGAAAACACTTTGCTATCTTCTTATAGCCTTCAACAGCTTTGTGAGCGTCAACTATTTTCAGTTTCGTGTTTCTAGACAACTGCTTAGAAGATCCCATGGTGCTGATTGTTGGGGCAAGGTCAGATGAGTCTGGGCATTTAAAACCTTTGAGAATGACATCACCTGGTCTTCCCAGACAATGATTGAGAACAATCCATGACACTGGCAGGTCTCAGCCTTGCAAAGGGGGCAGTGCATGCTATAAATTCTGCAGGGTGCCCAAACTTTTGAAGACGCCATTTTTTTGTTTTCTGTAATTTTGAAAGTGTCAATGATGGAAATAAAATCTAACTTTTGTTGACATATTATAAGAATGTCTAATCTGTAATTTGATGCCTTTTGGAGATTTTTCCATCTTTCCTTGGCTTCTTTATGCACATTAATACTAATTTTTACCTGGGGTGCCCAAACTTTCGATCCCCACTGTATATCCATAAATCCTGTAAAAAAGGATTTATTATTCCAGGCACTAGAACACCTAAAGGGTGCAGGCGTGATTACAGAGGTACCAACAAGCGAAAGGTTCAGGGGTTTTTACTCAAACCTCTTCACGGTGCCAAAACCGAACGGAGAAGTAAGGCCCATCCTGGACCTAAAGTCGCTCAATCAGTTTCTGGTGGTGCGACATTTCCGCATGGAATTGATTTGTTCGGTAGTCACTTCCCTAAGAAAGGGCGAATAAATTGCATCCATAGATATCAAGGACTCATATTTGCATGTCCCGATATTCGAACCTCACCAAAAATTTCTGCGCTTTTCGGTAGAAGGGCGTCATTTTCATTTTGTGGCACTGCCTTTCGGTTTGGCCACAGCCCCCGGGTGTTTTCAAAAGTTTTAGCACCGGTATTGGCATCCCTAAGAGCAATGGGGATATCAGTCATAGGATATCTGAACGATCTACTTCTCAAGGGTCAATCAAGACCACAGGTAGAACAGAATGTGGCCAGGACGGTGCAGTCCTTAGAAAAACTAGGGTGGGTACTGAATTTAGTAAAATCGGCCCTGAGGCCTGTTCAGGTGCTGGAATATCTGGGAATGATCCTAGATACAGCCCAGGCAAGGGTGTTCTTACCAGAAACAAAAGCCAAGGACATAAAACAGATGGTAAATCTGGTAAAAACAGCTAGGTAACCTTCTATAGGGCAATGCATGCAGTTGCTAGGCAAGATGGTGACTTCATTCGATGCAGTCCCCTATGCGCAATTTCACTCCCGGCCCTTACAGAACCATATTCTAAAGGCCTGGAACAAGAATTGCCAGGCATTGGATTGCCCCATGACTCTGTCTCCATCAGCAAGACTAAGCCACTCTTGGTGGGTAAAGCCCAACAATTTGAGAAAAGGAAACTCTTTCCTGCTCCTATCCTGGAAAGTAGTGTCCACGGATGCCAGCCTGCTAGGTTGCGGGGCAGTCCTGGGAGAGGCATCAGTATAAGGGACATGGTCTCCTCCAGAAAGGACATTGTCTATGAATATCCTGGAGATGCAGGCGGTATGATTAGCTCTGGTATTCTGGTCAGCCAGGTTACAGGGTTTTCCGGTCAGGATTCAGTCCGACAACTCCACGATGGTAGCATACATCAACCACCAGGGAGGTACCAGAAGCCTCTCGGCCCAAAAGGAGGTGGAGATCATCCTGAGGTGGGCAGAGAGGAATTTGTCATGCCTATCGGCAGTGTTTATTCCAGGGGTGGACAATTGGCAGGCGGACTATCTAAGTCATCAGCAATTGATGCCGGGGAAATGGTCCCTGCACTCCGAGATCTTTTAGCAGATCTGTCAACGTTGGGGTGCCCCCAACATAGACATGATGGCATCTGGGTTCAACAGCAAACTGGACAACCCAGGATCCATTGGCAGTCGGGACGGATGCATTGATATGCCCGTGGGATCAGTATTCCCTAATCTATGCATTTCCTCCAATACAGCTTCTTCCGCGATTGCTCAGCAAGATAGGCAAGTAAGGGAGACCAGTGATCCTAGTGGCCCCAGCATGGCCCAGGAGAACATGGTATGCGGAGATCATGAGGTTAGCGGAAGTAAATCCATGGGTGCTTCTGTACCGTTCGGATTTACTGTCTCAAGGACCCATATTCCACCCTACTTTACGCTCGCTAAATTTAATGGTGTGGCTATTGAATTGAGAGTCCTAAAAGATAGAGGCATTTCGGATTCAGCCCTGCCTACTTTAATCAATGCCAGGAAACCCCGTGTCTAGAAAGATTTACTACAGAGTTTGGATCGCATACATATCTTGGTGTGAATCCAAGAAATGGCATCCTCGCAAGTATTCTATTGGGAAGATTCTAGAGTTCCTACAATTAGGCCATGACTTCAGCAAGACTAATGTCTGTATTGACCACCCTGTCTTGTAAGGAACCTTTTTTGGTTTTACACCAGCATAAGGTAGTCATGCGGCCTTGGCAGGATTTTTTGCCAAAAGTGGTTTCCAGGTTTCACCTGAACCAGGATATTATTTTGCCCTCCTTTTTTTCCAAGTCCAGAGACTTCTGAGGAAAAATTACTACACACATTTGATGTAGTTAGGGCAGTTAAAGTTTATTTAAAGATGTCAGCTCCTATTAGGAAGACTGACTCCTTTTTTGCTCTGCAGAAAGGCCCTAAGAAGGGTCAAGCAGCAACTAGCTCAACTATTGCTAGGTGGATTCGCCAGGTCATTAGCCAGGCATATGGGCTAAAGGGTAAGGTTACACCTTTTGGTTTGAAAGCCCTTTCCACCAGAAGGATGAGTACGAATTGTGTGGTCTTGCAACGTTGTACCCAAACTAAATTTGCGTCCTTTTTTACCCACAAATAGAGCTTTCTTTTGGTGGTATTTGATCTCCTTTGCGTCATTTCTGATCGCTGCTATAAATAAAAAAAGAGCGACAATTTTGCAAAATAACCAGTTTTTCTTCCTTTTTGCTAAAATACAAATCCAAAAAATATATAAAAAAAATTTTAATTTCATCGGTTTTGGCCGATTTATATTCTTCCTCATATTTGTTTTAAAAAATCGCAATTCGGCGTTTATTGGTTGGTTTGCGCAAAAGTTGCCACGTTTACGGATGATGAGAATTCATTTCTGAGCTTTTTATTTTTTTTTATTTTTTACTAGTAATGGCGGCGATCTGCGATTTTTATCGGGACTGCAATATTGCAGCGGACATGTCGGACCATTTTGACACTTTTTTGGGACCATTGGCATTTATACAGCGATCAGTGCTATAAAAATGCACTGATTACTGTAGAAATGCCATTGGCAGTGAAGGGGTTATCCTGGAGGGGGCGCTCTAAGGGTTAACTGTGTTCCCAATGCGTGTTCTAACTGTATGGGGACTGGGCTGGCAGGGGGAGGGAAGTGATCACGGCTTCCATATATAGGAAGCCTGTGATCACCACCCTTCCCCCTCTGTCAGAACGGAGATCCGTGTTTACATACACTGACCTCCATTCTTTCACTGCGGGGGGGCCATCGCGGGTAGCCGGCGGCGATCGAGTCTGCCCTACCTGCTCCCTGGCCCCCCCCCCCAGAACACAGTGAGCACGCCTCCGGCGGCGCACGCTCACAATGCTAGTTATCGCAGCCGCCGCCAGGTGACGGTGGTTTGCGATTACGAACCACTTTGCCGCTGTCATGCTGTGGCGGGCGGTTAGCAAGTGGTTAAATATCATGCTTGGGGGTCCCCTTAGTATGGATCTCTGTGATGTTTAGAACAGTGCCACCGCAAAATGACATTTGTAAAGGAAAAACTGACATTTAAAATTGGTCGTGGCTGGAATGTATTGCTGGCTCCCTGCAATATAGATAAAGATCATTGAAAAAGCATTGCGTTGGGGGTCCCCCCCCCCCAGTCCATACCAGGCCCTTTGGGTCTGGTATGGATTTTAAGGGTAACCCCACGCCAAATTTATAGAAAATGGTGTTGGGGTCCCACCCAAATCCAAACCGGACCCTTATCCGAGCACACAGCCCTGGCACGGGAGGGGGGTGTGGACGAGTGAGTGTGCCCCCTCCGAACCTTATCAGGCCACATGCCCTCAACATGGAGAGGGTGCTTTGGGGTCTGGTTTGGATTTTGGGGAGACCCCAACGCCATTTTTCCAATAATTTGGCACGGGGTTCACCTTAGAATCCATACCAGACCTGAAGGGTCACTGGTTCAAATCCCAACCACAAAACTACCTGCCTGGAGTTTACATGCTCTCCCTGTGTCTGCATGGGATTCCTCCAGGTACTCCGGTTTCCTCCCACACTCCAAAGACATGCAGGTAGGTAAATTAGATCCTGTTTAAATTGGCCCTAGTATATGTATGAATGTGAGTTAGGGACCATAGATTGTAAGCTCCTTGAGGGTAGCGACTGATGTGAATGTACAATATATATGTAAAGCGCTGGGTAAATTGACAGCACTATAGAAGTACCTGAAATAAATAAATACACCGAATGCAGCATATTATATATACCATACTGTACATATATATTCCTATACTGTATGCCACTGCCTAACCTTTTGCTATCTCCACAAATGTTTTCACTATGTTCGGCCTCTGTGTAAGTGGCCTTATATAGTGTGGGCATGACTCAGACCCGCTGAGCAATGATTGGCCAAAGGCACCCTGCCTTTGGCCGATCATGACTCTCACAGCAGAGCATACTGTGATTGGCCAAAGCACGCAGGTCATGTGCATGCTTTGGCCAATCAGTGGGCAGCATTCCCCCACAATTTCGCTGCATTATGAGCCGCTCAAATTTCCCACGAGTGCCCCATAATGTTCAGGATTCGGCAACCCCCTGATGTTTGAGTCGAACATACTTTTGACTCAAACCGGGGGACGATCCCTATTGATCATGGATGTACATCTCGAGACACTTTTTTAACATAAAAGATTGGACAAAAAATGTCTCCATTTTTAAAACCATTTTTACACTGTTTAGGTGAATGGGTATGATATACCCAATACCCATTCACGGGGGGGCAGGATCTGGTGGCCCCCTTGTTAATGGGGGCTTCCACATTTCGATCAGCCCCCCAACCGCAGACCCCAACAACCACGGTTGTTGGGAAGAGGCCCTTGTCCCCATCAACATAGGTACAAGATGGTACCCTAAAGCACACACCCCCTCATGTTAAAGGCATGTGGCCTGGTTTGGTCCAGGAGGGGGGCGGGCCCTCACTTGTCCCCCCATCCTGACCTCCAGGCTGCATGCTCATAAAGGGTCTGGATTTTGGGGGGATCCCCCGCAATTTTGTAAAAAAAAAATTGGCGTGGGCTTCCCCTTAAAATCCATCCCAAGGGCTTGTTATGGATTGGGGGGGGGCAATAAATTATTGCCGCAAGCAAGTTGAAATCACATGTTTGATCAATGTAGGGGAGGATGTGGGAGCTATATGTGGTGTGGGTGGGGTTCATTGATTTATTTGGCTTCACCACACAATTGCTTCCAGCCCATGTGCACACAGCACTTCCTGTTTACAGCCACATTACACTTCCTGCTGATGTATATCTGTAAGGACTATGCAAATATAAATGAGAAGATGACTTATCAGTGCTGGTTCACACTAGTGCGATGCGGGAACCCTGCAAATCCACTGCGGGTTCCCGCATCGCACCCAACTTACAGTTCACACTGCTATATGCAAAGCATATAATCAGTTTGCAGATCGCACTGCAAGCTGCAAATTTGGACAGGAATCGGATTGCATGGATGTGACCATCCATATGATCTGATTCTGCTCCGCAACAAAAAAGGGTCCTGTGCGAGTTTGGTCAGGATGCGATGCGAATTCAGCCATACTATCTGTATGGCTGAATTTGCATAGCACAGATCGCATATGATTTGCACTGCGGTGCAAATCACATCCGATCTCGGACACCGCAGCAGTGCGAACCGGCCCTAAGGAAGGTAATCCACTTCCCCAAAGCCACCACCCCCCAAAACGAATTAAAAAATAAAGTTACAAAAGAGAACAACAACAAGCAAAATCAATTTCATTTTATTTTGCCAGCAGAAACACACGTATGTGCATATTTACTGGCATTAAAGTATTTACAGTATATACACATTTAGCAAAACTGTTAGCAATTGGGTTCGAAGGGCCCTGCTCATAGGAGCTTACGATCTAAAATTGGACTAAACCTTACAGTGGACACAGTTTGTTTCACCATGTCCACACATTTCATAAAATGACTAAACACCCACATGACATTATTAGCTGCAAAATTACAGAAAGATAATTAACAGTCATTCTAACAAAGCATTACAACATAATATTAAAAAAGTATAATATAAGAAAGAACTACACACATACATTGGTGAGTATTTTTTCCTAGAAGAATGCATGGTAAGACAAACAATACACACCCCAATCGGACAGCATGGTAAAATCAAGCCACTTTTGATGGTCAAATGCACAATAATTTCAGCAAACAAACAGCTCTAGTAAAACATTTGTCATTAGCAAAATATCATTCCTTCTACCACAAAAACAATAGCAACAAACCTGACCTCTCATCAGGCCTAACCTGCTAGCCACTTAGCTAGTGAGCAGTGAGCACATGTTTTGTCCATCACTGTGGTGTGAACCAGCCCTAAGTCCATAGCCATGCTCAGTATCGTATACAATAGATTGTCCTAAGTATTGGGAAATGTGCTTTTACACACACATGAAGTATAATGGCAGCCCAGGGTTCAGATTAGAGTTGGGCCATCATTTGCAGCTATAACAGCTTCAACTCTTCTGGGAAGGCTGTTATAGCTGCCAAGGGTGGGCCAACTCAATATTGAACCCTACGGACTAAGACTGGGATGCCATTAAAGTTCATGTGCATGTAACGACAGGCATCCCCATTGCCTAGCTAGTATATGTGCCAAGATTTGCAATGGTGGTGGAACCCTCCTACACATAAATACTACATTTAGACATAATTTAGGTAAGGCTCTGAGTCATGTTTACCAGTATAGAGAGGACAAACAACATCTCTACATGAAGTAACATGCTTGGGAATCGAACCCAAGACGTCTGCAATGGTAGACAGAATTGCTACCTTTTAAACCACGGTGCTACTACACGTCAAGTCCTCCTACACATAAATACACAGATACTGCATTTCTAGGAATATATAGGACTTACATTAGTCAGGAGTTAATCTTCTAAATGTAATCTGTGATATTTGGTGGTTCTTACTGCGTGAGCATAGAATAGTAATGTTATCCTCAGATTTTTGGTAATGATATTTTTATTTCTGATGTTGGTACACATATAACATTTTTGGGGCTCAAATTAGGATCATTTGGAAAGAATACAAAAAAATTGGAATCATTTTAAATTTCCATAAGCAATGGTATTGTTTGTGGCTTGTAAAGACATTTGTGTGAGTTTGGCTAAATATTTTTGTGACAGGGACAGCAGCAAGTGAAAGTGACCGAGAAAATAAATTATTTACAAAACATGAAGAGGTTTCACATTCTAGCATTCTTAAAAACTAAATAGATTATCAAATTTGCAACATTGTTGCCAGAACAATTTCTTTGACAGAACGATACATTTCATCTCAACATGAAATGGATTTATTTGATAAAGTAACAATTGTACCATTAGAATGAATGGCTGAAACTGAAACTCTCCTCTTCACTCCCAAAAAAATGTGTGTAAAATAACTCTCATTTTGGTATTTACTAACTACTCAAAGAATTACTCCATGAGAGTTATTTTGAGAGTTGTTTTGTGTCTGAGCATGCTCAGTTGTGCTCAGCTGTGCTCTGTACCTAGGAGTAAGGAGACGGGGAATTTATCTCTTCTCAGACTTTTTAAGATATCTCAGTGTAGAAATCACTTTTTTACAGTTTAAAAGCAGATTATATTTAAACAATATACTGCATATTTTAGTAAATTTAAGGGATCAGATTATGCCCTAAACATTATTTCTATTTGCACTACTCCACGTCTGAACTGGAGTAAGGAGTTGGCCGTTATCTGTGACCTGGGAGCAATAGTGAGTTCAAGTTTGGCCGTTATTTACCGCCAGCGCTATTGTGAATACCATTTTAGCGCTATTTACAGTGAATCATGCTAATTTTACCGCAAAGCTCAGTAATTTTGCCGCTATTTTGCGGCCGCACTATATTAAGTGACCCCCATAGTCTCTCTATCATTTTTACATTTTTTTTTTTTTTTTTTAGTGGTGCGTCGAGACGATGATAGTTTTCTTTCACTAACACAATATAAACGTAAGTTTGGTTCACGTGCATATATATTTATATGTATATATATTGAAGCTTAAAGTAGTAGGAGCCATACATTGGCCCTTTTAACAATGGACCCAATGTTTCTTGGTCTGTTGAGTATAATTAGAGTTTTATTTGATTCGTGTTTAGTTGAATCACGGTACCCACTATATGGTGCAAGGCACCCTAGGTCATTCTGTCTGGTGTGTTGGTCCTCCACTGGGTACTGTTATTTAGGGGCTTTTCCATCTCTGGGGTGAGTATTTGGTTGAGCATTTGTGGCCCTGGAAAAGCAGCAAAAATGGCCATATGTGTCCTGTTATGTATGATGTACCATTGTATATTACAAATGACAAATTGCATCTATTTCATTATAGTGTACAATCATCTGTGCATCTCCATCCCCTGATGAAGCCACATATGGCGAAACATGTTGGGATATGTGAAGCCCTATAATGCCCTACAAACTAACTGTGGCTGTGATGTATATTGTGTAGACTTATTTTGCTTTTAAGCTGTATTTGCTTTCTTTTTAATGTGTATTATTAGAAATACTATTTTATTTATTTGTGTCTTAATGTTTATCAGCACCACAATAATCCCCTCCTCTCCAATAGTCCGGTGATTTACAGGGACTAAATTTCACTCTTCTAAATTTGGGGATGAGGTGCTATTGTGAAATATTGAGACCCAACCACAACCTCTTCATCTATCATTAAACAATGTTTGCAGGGTGGATTGTAGACCTCTTGGGCCCTCAGACTCAGGGAGGCCCCATACGCGGATATTATTCCTGCGGCCCCTATTGTCTAAGTCCTCAAGATGGCGTTGTATATCTCTGAGCATGGTCTGCTCCTTGAATTTGTGTGCAATGCACTGCCAGTTTAGTTTCCTGAATCTCCTCCTTAGCCATTTCTACTCTAATAGCAAGATGTTTGAGGTTTGTGTGTAGTGCTTGTATCGCCATTCGACATGTGGACTTGATGTCCTCTATCAGTTGTTTAAAATCCTCTTTTGTAGGTATCCCTTGTAGATAAGTGTGCCATGATGATGGGATTTGAGGAAGTGGGGCTGTAGCTGACAGTTTTAGTACACCGTGTGTGGGCAAAGGAGTCTTCCGGAAGCCCTGCAGGCCTGCTTGCTCAGCAGGGAAGGTAAGCTGTGGTGGGGGGGTCCCACGGTTTGTACCATTCCCAGTAGAGGCTTATGAGTGTTCTCGGGTTGTCCAGGTGCAGAGAAGCCCACCATCTGGGCATAGGTGATGGCATGTTCAGGAGTCAGTCTAGTTGCGCTGTGGTCACTGGAGCGTGAGGGCCTCTGGGTTTTAGGAGAGGCGGCAGTAGGGGTGCAGGATGAGGGCAGTGGTGTATGCTCTGCCTGGCCCAGCAGGGGTGTGGAGATGCCCAAGGCCGGTGTGGGCCCGGAAGGGCCGGTAAGTCACTAGAGCCTTCTGAAAAGGAGGGGGAGCCGGGGCTACCATGTGTCATGCATGGATCTGACACTGTCCGCAGCAGCCGCGGGAAGATGTCCGTACACTGTGTGTATGGCTCTGGGGGGCGGACTCAGCCTCATGTAGCGCAGCCGCCTCAATTTCCACTTGCGGGGATGGACTCACTGCTCCTGTGGTATTAGGCAGTCCCATCCTTCCTGCTGGTGGCTGAGGGAGCGTGGATGGAGCCTGATGGGATGACCGGCTGGCAGGAGAGGGCTGCAGAGGAGTCCCAGAGCTGGTGGAGGAGGCTGCCGGCGCCATCTTGCAGCTGTGTGTGGTGATGTGTCAGCCGGCCCGAAAAAGTCCTGAAGGTTGGCTGCAGGTCTCGGAGGCGGTTGAGATGATCTCCGGTTCCTTGTGGATTGGGTGTGCTTGGATTTGCCCATGAAGGCGCTTGTATTGTCCCCCTAAAGCACTGTAGATCAGCGGGCAGATGGAGAGCTAGGGAACTAGGCTTCCATCCAGGTAGGCTTCCGGTCATGCCCCAAGATGTGATTTTTGATGTAGAGACCTCTGTGTGTTTACACAGTCATTTAAACAAAGTGCTGATATAAATGTGGTAGGGGTGACCACTAAAGAGAGTGTACAGTTCCCCTGGCAACAGTGTCAGGTGACACAGAGGTGTTCCTAGAAACTTCCAAGGGGCAAACGGTTTGAGTAGGGATGGGCAAACGGTTTGTCCTGAGCTTCAATTCGGGCTGAACATTTGCCTGTTCGGCCGTTCGCTGAACACTTGAATTTGCAGGGTGTTTGTCCTGACAAACACCCTGCAATGCACTGAGAGCCACACAGTGCATTCTGCGCCCTAATTGGGCAAATCTTTTTCAGAGATTACTGTCCATCTGTGTATATTCCCTCTGCAAACATTTTTCTAGCAAAAGCACAAAAACAAATGGATGTTTTTACTGTTAACGGTGAAAACAGAAATACATTGTTGGACCAAGATAATCTAGTTACAGTGGTAGAAAACAAAAGTGCTTACAGTCCTGAAAGCCCATAAAACTAGATGAGCTTACAGAATAATGCTATTGCTTAGGAGTGACATTTATACCCACATACAGTACCTTGAAAAAGTATTCATACACCTTGAAATTTTCCACATTTTGTCATGTTACAAGCAAAAACTTAAATTTATTTTATTGGGATTTTTTATATGATAGACCAACACAAAATGGTACATAATTGTGAAGTGGAAGGAAAATGATAAATGTTTTTCACATTTTTTTTTACAAATAAATATGTGAAAAGTGTGGCATGCATTTGTATTCAGCCCCCTTTACTCTGATACCCCTAACTAAAATCTAGTTTACAGCCCCGAGGGTGCCCCCGAAAAGCCCCAGGGCTCAAGGCCGTCAAACATTATTAATAGCCCCGAGTGAGCGGCCGATATTATTAAATTGCGGCTGCGTGGGTGTGGCCGGTGGCGCATATGATTGACGTAATGAAACGGGTCCAATCCCGCACTAGCCTCAGCCCGCCGCATTCAGAAGGCAGACGTGTCATCACATCCAGATCCGGAGGAGACCATTCCGAAGACCATGCCTAGTTGGCGTCCAGCGTGTCGTCTGATCCGACTGTTGGTGGCGACCGTGGCGGTGAACTGAAGCTAAGCCAGGCAGGAGGCAGAGAGAGAGGCAAGGCCGGAGACCGGGACTCAGCAGTCGGCGGGACACGGCACAATTCAGTCAGCCACACAGCCAGTCCAGTTAGGTAGGTTACAGGGACCCAGCCCACTGAGCCCAGGGCAGCATGGCGAGGAGGAGTGGGAAATAAATGCAGTGGCCGGTGGGTGGACAGTTACTCCACCTATTACTACCCCTATGCACTGCTCTGTTGCTGGGGCCGGGGCTCCATCTGGGGTTCCTAAAAATCTGGAGGAGGTTGTCTCATCTTCCTGGGGGGTTTAACTTTCATTATGGGTATCCTATCATTCTGGGGGTCCTTAGTGGGGTCCTATCTATCATTGTGGGGGTCCTATGTATCTTTGTGGCTTGTGGGGGTCCTATGTATCATTGTGGGGGTCCTATCTATCATTCTGGTGGTCCTATCATTGTGGGGGTCCTATGGGGGTTTTATCATTGTGGGGGTCGGGTGGGGCATTGGGTGGAGCTTGGGCAGGACACCATCTGGGGTTCATATAAATCTGGAGGAGGTTGTCTCATCTTCCTGGGGGGTTTAACGTTCATTTGGGTATCCTATAATTCTGGGGGTCCTCAGTGGGGTCCTATCTATCACTGTGGGGGTCCTATGTATCACTATGGCTTGTGGGGGTCCAATGTATCATTGTGGGTGTCCTATCTATCATTCTGGGGGCCCTATCTATCCTTCTGGGGGTTCTATCATTGTGGGGGTCCTATGGGGGTTTTATCATTGTGGGGGTCGGGGTGGGGCATTGGGTGGAGCTTGGGCAGGACTTAATTTGAAATGTGGGAGGAGTTATCAAATTTATCTTCGGGCTTAAGCCCCTGGTCTTTTCCCCACCTAGCAACGCCCCTGAGTCTAACCAATTGCCTTCAGAAGTCACCTAATTAGTAAATAAATAAGTCTACCTGTGTGTAATTTAATCTCAGTATAAATACAGCTAAGAACCTCAGTGAACAAACAGCATCATGAAGGCCAAGGAACACACCGGACAGGTCAGGGATAAAGTTGTAGAGAAGTGTAAAGCAGGGTTAGGTTATAAAAAAATATCCCAAGCTTTGAACATCTCACAGAACATTGTTCAATCCATCATCTGAAAATGGAAAGAGAATGGCTCAACTGCAAACCTACCAAGACATGGCCATTCAATTAAACTGACAGGCTGGGCAAGGAGAGCATTAATCAGAGAAGCAGCCAAGAGGTTCATGGTAACTCTGGAGGAGCTGCAGAGATCCACAGCTCAAGTGGGAGAATCTGTCCACGGGACAACTATTAGTCGTGCACTCCACAAATCTGGCCTTTATGGAAGAGTGGCAAGAAGAATTCCATTGTTCAAAGAAAGCCATAAGACGTCCTGTTTGCAGTTTAGCAAGAAGCCATGTGGGTGAAACAGCAAACGTGTGTCACACTGGATGTACCTTGTCCTATGAGTCGGGTAATAGCAG
Source organism: Glandirana rugosa (assembly GCA_018402905.1). Lineage (NCBI taxonomy): Eukaryota > Metazoa > Chordata > Amphibia > Anura > Ranidae > Glandirana > Glandirana rugosa. The sequence goes on along the minus strand of BLSH010513855.1, from coordinate 54,423 downwards.
AGGAGGGCCTCCCTTGCGTATCCGACTCGCGGCCCCTGGTAGTGAAAACAGGAGGCTTGGGAGTATGGAATGGTATGAGTGCCTGGCAGGATCACTGGAAGTGAGGTGGTACTGGAGATTTCCGATGAATGAGGAACTCCGCTGATAGAAGACTGGCAGGTGGACAGGCCGGCTGGAGCAGCAGCAGCTGATACTGGAAGTCACACACAGCGGATGATGATGTTAGCAAGGCACAGGCAGATGCAGGCTTAGTTGGGTCAGACACTGACTGAATCAGGCAGGAGCAGGTGCTGGTTAAACAAGGTCAAGGTACAGTCCAGGTTTGGCAACAGACTGGCAGCAAGGTACAAAGGGAGCAGACAGAATCGGAGTCAGAACAGGCCGGCGTCAGATGCAGGCAGATAGCAAGGATGGTCAAAAGGCAAGCCGGATCGGTCTCAGAAACCGGTTCACAGATAACAGGCACAGGTACAAGGGACACGGAAAGCTGCAGATCAAACAGCACTTGGACTGTTTGGCGCCAGGGATCGCTACCGCGGGCATGCGCACTCACCGGAGCTGGCCGTGGCCAGATTCTTCTTTGTTTTCCCTGACATTACCCCCTCCCAATGGGCAGCCTCTGGATGCCCAAACGGACCATTTTCTCTGCATGAGAATTCTTGAAAGCTTGAATTAACCTCCTGACATGTACATTGTCCTCTGGCTCCCAGGAATTCTCTTCTGGTCCATATCCTTTCCATTTTATTAGATATTGGATTTGGTCATGTCTCTTCCTACAGTCCAGAATTGCCTCAACTTCAAATTCCTCTTCGCCGTCAATTATCACGGATTCAGGGGGTTCAGCACTTCATCTCAAAAAGGTGTCAGGAGCAATTGGCTTCAGTAAGGACACGTGAAAAACAGGATGGATTTTAAACATGTGGGGTAATTCCAGCTCGTAAGCCACGTCATTAATCCTCCTTTTCACAGAGAAAGGACCCACAAATCTAGGGCCCAACTTCCTTGAGGGGCATGCCAGTTTCAGTTCTATTGTGAATAGCCACACCTGGTGGCCAGGTTCCAGTAACAGTTCTCTTCCTGTGAAAGACTTTCTTATTGTACTCTTGCGTCTTGGCCATGGTTTCTTGCAGGAGTTGATTATTATTGTTGAAAAAAATCAATGTTTCAGATACAGCCGGTACTGAACACTCAGGAATGATGCTGGGCAGAAAGGCTGGGTGGTACCCGTAGTCGGCGAAGAAAGGGCTTTGTTTCGTGACAGAGTGCAAGGAATTATTATAGGCGAATTCAGCTAAGGACAGCAGAGAGATCCAGTCGTCCTGGGAGAACGATGAGAAACAATGCAGGTATTGTTCAAGAGTTTGGTTGGTTCTCTCTGTCTGCCCATTAGGTATGCAGGATGGTATGCAGAAGATACTGCCAGTTCAATCTCCAGACCTCCACAGAGTGCCCTCCAGAACCTGGAGGTAAATTGTACCCTCCGATTGGATACTATGTTGGCTGGTATTCCACGGAGCCTCACAATCTCCTTAACCACTTCAATACAGGACATTAAAGCGGAGGTCCGGGCTAAAAAAAAAAATTAAAAGTCAGCAGCTACACATACAGTAGCTGCTGACTTTTAATATTAGGACACTTACCTGTCCTGGACTCCAGGACGACTGAAAATTAAAAAAAAAAATCGGGCCTGGAGGCGAAATTACAGGACATAACTTCACCAATTCCTCTAACACTCCGAGGCACCTTATGGTCGGTTGTATCATAGGTTAGCCTCCCATGTTAAATGGAGGTCCAAGACCTCCCGTGAGACACCTCCAGACCTCTAACTTGACCGTCATAGAAGACGTATGGTAGGACGTATGGATTACCCGTCTGTCTCTCTTGGTTGGTTTGAGAACTTGTTATGGACGTAACAAAGAGTAGCAAGAGGGTCCTGCTG
>BLSH010513855.1:29857-45208 GCA_018402905.1 Glandirana rugosa | reverse complement strand
CTTTTTCTCACCCCCTCTCTCGCTTACCCCCCTCTCTCTCTCTCGTTCACCCCTTTCTCTCATTGCCTCTCTTTCAGCCCCCTCTCTTTCTATCACCCCCCCCACCCCCCTTTCTCTCTTTAATTTAATTTGTTTTAAGAAAAAATTGTTTGCGTTTTAATTTTATTTATTTTCATAAAAAGGCCCATCAAAATCCTTAGCATCAGGCCCATGATGCTCTTAATCCGTCCCTGTGTAGGACCCACTGAGATGGGGGCCTGTGAAGTAGGAGTGGGCTAAGCACTCTATGGCCATATTATGCGACGGACTCCCCATATTTTGGTTGAAGATGTCCAGGTACTTTTAAATAGCCTTTTAAATAGCCGTGCTGGTTTTAATGTCATTATTGCATGTGTGCGCTGTAATATGTCATTTTATTTTGGACAGCCTGTCTACAACCACAAACATGGTGTTGAAACCTTCTGCTGGGGGAAGTTCAACAATGAAATCAATTGAGATCATCCTCCAAGGCCCCTCCGGGACAGATAGTAGTTTTAATAGCCTCCAGGCCTTGAATCTGTCATTCTTGTTTCAGGAGCACACGGTACAGAATTTCACATAATCCCGGCAGTCATTGCCTACTTGGGGCCACCAGAATGTGCGCTGTACTAGGTCAGCCGTCTATGAAGCACGGAAATGTCCTGCCAAGCTGTGGTCGTGGTAAAGTCCTAATACATACTGCGTGCAGGCTCCCTTTGTTTTGGTATCTGCATCTGCACCGAGCTATATGCGGGCAGCCTATAGAGGTGGATGCAGATGCAGTAACATTATTGATAGAGCTGTATGTCAAAATTTGAAAGCCGTGCAGGAGCAGCTGAAACGTCCTGAGAAGCGGGCCAAGGGTTACAATGCTGGTGTGTAAACAGCAGAGTTGGCCAGTGTTGTGTGGGTTTGTATGTTCTGACCCAAAGGTCAAAACAGAGGGTGAGGGATGTTCTATTTCTGCTGAGTGGCTGGAGTCTTGAAAAATTCATAAAAAATACTGCTAGCAATGTTTGCATTAGAAATGTAGATTTTTAGTTTGCATATATTGCATTACATGTTCAAGTTGATCAACTTTTTTAAAGTGATCCCCTTTCTGGCTAGACCTTACACTGCCCAAATTGCATATATTGCACATAAATGGAGTAAACTGACACCCTTGGAGGACAGCTACAGAACCAGATCTGGTCAATGTCTTTCACTATACATTACTTTTTTTTTTCTTAAATTCTGTGCTTGGATCCAAGATCCCTGGGCCATCCTAAAAGAAAATTATGAAACAAAATGCTGACTTCTGAGAATAAAAGTAAAAAGTCTGATTTTGTGTTTAACCATTTCCTATCCAGCGTACATATATATAAACATCCTGAACAGGAAGCGGTTATACCAGGATCATGGCTTCAATTGTAGCAATCATCCCAGTATTATTTTTTCAGCGGACGGTTGGCTTTCACGTATAAGTGATATGAGTAGCTTCACAGCTGCCCAGTCACTTTTACAGACTTGGAAGGGATCCCCCCTCCCTCCGCCGGGCTCTTCCATACCACTGGGCAGCTTGGAAACACTGGAATCTGTTAAGTTGACTGCCCACAGAGGAGAGGGAGGAACAATCCATTACCCCCTCTCCTTTGTAGCAAATTAAGCCGGACGTGACAAGGATATTGTCACTTCCAGTTGCGGTGCTCTCTACCCTGGAGTGAGAGCAATAATTCTAGCACCAGCACTCACGTTTAACTCTAAACTGTAAACCTGTAAAGGCTTTTAAAGCATTGCCTATAGATAATTGTAGGTACCATAGGTTGTGCCATTTCACAGGTTTTAAATCCTGTCATGTTTGGTGTCTATTTACTCAGCACAACATCATCTTTTATTTGCCAAAAATTAGGCATTATATTGTGTATGTGTGCACTAAAATTAATTTAAATGTATCTTTTCCTGAAAATTTGTGTTTGATAAACAGCTGCAGATATCATATAACATAAAAAAGACAACAACCATCATTTTATTCTCCAGGGCCTTTCAGAAAATATATGATTATAACAGGTGCCACGGTGCCCTGCATCCCGCTCAAGCTGCGGGGAGAGTGTACACAGCCACCACTGCATGGGGGACAGCGTGACAGTCAGCGTTTCCTTCCCCTGCTCAGCCCTCCGTCGCCCTGCAGCGCAGGGCAAGAGAAAGGCAACAGGTTCTTTGAAGCCCAGTCCCCCGCTGCTTGTTCCTGATTGGCCAGGAAGAGCACCAATCACAAGAGGGGAGGAGAGCATCATGGGACATGTAGTCCTGGCGACTGGCAGCTCCATTCAGGAGCTATAGGAAGAGAACTACAGCCCTTGGTGTGCCTGTTGAACAAAGAGGAAGGAAAACACAGGAACAGAGGACAGTATTGAATCAGGGGGAGAGGCCATGAGGCGCCCGGTGAGAGAGGGGGCCACGCTTCTCCACAGCTCAACTGTGAGTGTGCCATCAGAAAAAAACGGAGTACCACACAGTGACTTGTAAGTGAGAGGACAGAGCTGCTGACAAAGATACAGCCCCTGCCGTGCCAGTTTCTGGAGTTTCCATGGGTTAAGGAGAGCGAGGGGGCATCTTGTCAGAGGAACTGTTGTTGCTGTGTTGCTGGGATTGGTGAGAGGCCCTTGCGGCCATTATCTGTGACTGTCACTGTTTGCAGCTGTTGTAAGGGACTGCTTAACTAGGATTCACCCAGTCAGCCATATATCAGCTTCTACACTGCCTGCAGGCCTCAAATGGTAAAAGAGCTCCATCATTCTAGCCAGCTGAAGAGTCAGGACCAAATATTGCCAGTAACTCTTGCTGCCCCTAAGCCTTTGCCTGTTTTATTTGTTTTAAAGAAGGACCACACTTTGGGCCCTTTGTTTCTTTAGAGTGCACTCTAAGATAGTGTAGTTCAATATAAATTATGTGGCTTTTAAAGAGGAAGTAAACCCAGATTGGGTTTACTTCCTCTGTATTCCCCTGTAATGTAGAAGCATAATGGGATACTAAGCATCGCATAGTAGCCCATTATGTGCCACTTACCTGAAAATGAAGCCTGCGATGTCCAGCGCTGTCCCCCGTGCTGGCCGCATCCATCTTCAGCCCGCCTTTCTTCCGGGGCCGTGACTCCGGTGCTGTGACTGGCCGGAGTCGCGTGACGTCACTCCCGCGCATGTGCGTGGGAGCCACCAGTCACGGCACGGTTGTAGTGGAGGAACAGCACGGAGGTCGTTTCTCCACTCCGCATGTGCCGACATGACGTTGACACATTCACTACCCTGCGTATTTCCTGAACAGGTTTAGGAGATATGCAGTGTACCTACAGGTAAGCCTTATCATAGGCTTACCTGTAGGTTAAAGTGGTTGTCACAAGTTGACAACCACTTTAAGTTTTATTCTCATTACCCAATGCCATTTGTTGGTTGATCCTAGTTAAAGTCAAAGAATTGATTATACTTTACTTGGGTATAATCTCATTCTGAGTATCTGTGATCTAATTTACTTGAGTGAGCTATGTTATTTCAGACTGTCTCTATTTTAAGTGATTTCAATAAATCCACTTGTTTATCACTATACTGGTGTGTGTGCATTTACTATAGTAACCTACAGCCAGGCGTGGGGTATACTGTGTATGTGCCTAGAGTTGCAGAGGTTTCTCAATTTAACCAGGTGTGTCAGAGGGGTGGAGGCTGTTCTTGGAGTCGGGGCAAAGAACAGAGAACCCAGAATTACTAAGTGGCTCCTTCGGGGTGGTGCTACATGATGTTTGGGGGTTCTAAGTAATTTTGTTGCAAATAAATGCTGATTGTAACATGCATGTGAGAAATGTTACCATGTCAGAATTATTCGTTTCTAAGTCAGAATTCTGAGATTCAGAGTTAGAATTTTGAAATTGAAAGACATAATTCTGAGTTTCATAGTCAGCATTATGTGTTTAAAGATCAAAAGTTTCAAAGTCAGAACTCTGAGATTCAAACTTTGTGTTTCTAAGTCAGAATTCAGAATTTTAAATGGCACAGAGTTCCTTCACAGTTTAACAATGTGCAGAGGGTTGATCGAGATTATTATGTAAAACCTCACAAGCCCCATGTATGTCCTTAGAGATCAGTGTGTCATCACTTACTGTCTATTACTGTCTTACTGTCTATTAACACTGCAACTTGTAGTTTTACTGCATTATTACCCAAGCATCCCCTGTGGACATTTGCTTTCAAACATCATTTTCAGCTGTTGTTATTCTGAATACAGATGACACTTTCTTATGTAGCATAGTGGCTTGCTTTTCAATGTGCACTAATCAATTATTGCGTTGGAAAATTTGAATATTTGAATTATAAGACCAGGCTGGACTATGTCTTGCATATTGCCTTTTCTATTTTTTTCATGGGAAATTTGTCCACCTGTTAAAATTTCAGTACCCCATCTGTACAGTGCCCTGTGTTGGCTCTGGACCCATCAATGGGCTTGCCCGCACTCAAAACGAAGACAAATATAAACATACAATAGTAAACTGATACATAACAGCATAGGCGTGAGCACATAGGGTGGCAGGTGTGCCTGGGCACACCCTAATCACGCTGTACTGTGCAGATTACCCCTGCTGCCTGGCTGCAGAGAAAGGGACGGGAGAATCTCTGTCCTCAGTCCCTTTCTCTGGCTCAAAAGTGGGAAATAAGGGGTCTGTTTAGATCTGATATTTCATCAAAGGCCCCCAGCAGGGCTCCTAAATAAAATTATAAAAAAAATAAAATAAAATATAATATTGTAAAAAATAATAAAAAAACAAAATTGTAAAAAAAAAATAAATAAAAATAAACTACTGACACCGATCTTTGCCCTTCTCACATATATACACACGCCCGTGTTTGTTTGCGCTTTGTGGTGCACACCCTAATGCAATAGGCTGCGCACACCTATGCATAACAGTTACAGTAGATTAGCAGCTTGTTCACTAAGCAGATGCACAAAGTCAGCTCATGAGAGCTAGCCCATTTCAAAATTAGAAGCAATCCCTGAAGCTGAGGTTGAATATGTTCCAAGTCCTTGATCCTATTGACATTATTAACATGGTTTTTATTATTAGGGACAGTTAGCTTTTTTTTAACCATGGGTTGCCAAGAGACCTTTTAGCTAAACAGAAATGAGTACCGGTAATCTTATTTTGTACAGATTATAGCAGACAAACTTTATGCCCATCAAACATTTTCAGGCCATGGTTTTGCCTAGGAAGTAAATTAGAATGAATTCCTTGTTGAAGTCATTGTCCAAAACACAATTTAAAACAGAACTTTAGTTTCTTTTTTAATGCAAAAACTGTGACATTGCAGCAGTACCACAGGGAGCCCACAGTCCTTCCATCTCTGTGGCTTCAGGCACCAGCTAATAAATCACAATTGCTCACCATATGGAATAAACAAACACCGCCCGCTACAGACTAAGCTATCTAGTAGAAGTGGCAGTTAGAGTGTTGGGACAAATCATTTACCAATCACAGGGTGGATTATAGTGGTCAATGTGACGAAACGTGGTATCAGACCCCTACCTTTTACACCAACTTGTGACAAAGGACTGGCCAATCTCACAACGTATTGTTACTCACGTAACAATCTCATTCTCAGCTGCACCCTGCACAAAGATTTTCCAGCTCGCAGGACCACAATCTAGGTGCCAGCAGTCTGAGAGCGATTGTTACTGGGTTAAGGTAATTAAGCAATCAACCCTTTAATTGCCACCACCAACTTTTACCAAAGAGTCAGAACTTCCACAAGATTAGCAATGCCAACTATGATTTTAGAATAAATGTTTGTAACACACACAGTTATCAAAGACAGATATGTTCAGAGGATTTATATTATACAGTAGCACTCTTCAAGAGATGGGATTCTTTTTAGTTTGCATTAAAAGCTTTAGAGATAATGTTAACACTTTTCAAAATAGGGTTTAATAATGAAAAGTTCTAAACTGTGGAAATAAAATATTTACAAAAAAAGGGTGTTACAAAGAAATAAAGAGACAAAAAAACAAAAGAGAAATAAGAGTTGAAAAGGAAGAATACTTGCAATGCCCTGGTTTCAGCAGAGTCCAGCGAAAAGTAAAAATGGTACAGTCATGAGGGTAACATAAGGGGTTGCAGGGGTCACAATCGCAACCTAGTCCCCAGCTCCAGGGGGCCCTTTCAGCCTCCCCTGTCACATTATTATATCCTTCACAATGTCCAGCTCCGATCTGCCCTAGGGCCCCATAGCCACGCTCCAGTACTGGGCTTCCACTTTGCCTTCCACAGTCCACACCCTTCCGTTCTCATTGGCTGTGAGCCATTTCCTGGATGGAGAGGAGCATGGGTGAGAACAGCCCAGGATGGAGAAGTGTCTGTGCTGTGTGCTGGTAACATGGAATGGTAACCAAATTAAGAGGAGGGGAGTGCCATCCTGTAGCCATGGTGGGACCAATGTCACTGGTGAGGTAAGACACCGCTTAGTGTCTCCTAATCACCAGCTGGGATTCTCTGTACCCCCCCACCCGGGGATGTCCACCTACCCCAGAAATTGCTAAAAACAAATCCCTTAACACCTCCTGAGTGGCCCTTGATGTCTCAGTGGAGATAACATGTTCCTTTGAAGCACCAGGCTCTTGTTTGCTTAAAGCCCCTTTGGCTCCATTCACACCTGATCGTGGGCATAATCGATGCGATTCCAAAACGCTGCAAAATGTAGGACGCGTTTGCGATGACATTACCTCTTCGTGATTGTTGTGCGGTAAATCGCACCTCAATTGCAACGGTTGTCGCTCAAAAGGAACACGAGCTTCTTTTGGTTAACAGCGTTGCACCTTGCAATTGCAGCACGACTTACCATGTGACAGTCGCAGGGCGATTGGGGTGCCATTAAGGAATAATGGCATCGCAAAAACATCCTGCGTTTTGCAGTGATTTGAAATCAGGTGTGAATGGAGCCTTAGAACTACAGCTATGTTCTGGAAGGGGGGGGGGGGGGGGAATCAGAGCTGCTGGATCTCTGGTTTTAAAATGGAGAAGAAAAGGCTCAAATAAAATGTAATTGCTGAGCGTGAATAAATGGCTGCTACACACACAGCTATTTGTGAGCCCAGTACTCATGACCAATACAGTCAACATTTATTAATTCATGAATGTAAAGCCTTTATTTCAAATGAAAAAAAAACTGTTGCTATAACTGCTTAAAAAGTGTTAGCTGGCGTTCAGCTTTAAATTGTCAGTCAAATTAATTTAAAATTGTTAGTGCGTCTAACACTACTCTCTCCTCAGATTGACAAAGCTGCTGTCCAAATGCACCAAAATATTACACATACCTATGTGAAAAAGAATATGACCTAAAATGTTAACAAACCACAACATCATCATTAACCATGTCACTGCCAGATCAATTTTTGGCGTTTTTAATAGGCCTGATAAATAGCTAAAACCACCAAAAATTATATCTTTTCTGGAAGCAGAGATCCTGGAGAATAAAATGGTTGTAGTTCCATGTTTTTATGTCAAAATGATAGTATCACAGCAGTTTATCAAGTTAAAAAATGTCAGTGATAAAACAGAAAGCAGTTCATTTTAGTGCGCATAATATATTACCCTATTTTTTTTTTTTGTAAAACATAAAATATGAGGTTACCTTGAGTAAACAGACACCCAACATGTCAAGCCTTAAAATTGTTTGTGCCTGTGAAATGGTGACACATTTTGGTACCTAAAAAATTTCCATAGGTGATGCTTTAAAAGCTCTTTTAGGTCATCAGTTTAGAGATAACTGTGACTAATTCCCCTAGAGTTTTTTTTCTCTCATTCCAGTGTGTAACATGTGAAGTCTAATTGATAATTTTGTATGTAGGCACTCCTGAGGTGCATGTATGTAGGGGCTCAAGGGGTTTTTAAGTGCTTGGGTGTTTTTAACACTTTTTTCACTTACCTTTAATTGCTATCACACAGGGGACCAATAACCAATGTGACAGCATATTTATAGTGTCAGGTTCTCTCTTTAATGAGACATCAGTGGTCTATTGGTAACGGAGTTGCCCCTTGAAGACACCCCATCAGACAAAATGTATGTAAGGCAGAGTTTAGCAGTGACATCATCAGGCTCGCTCAGAGCATTGGCTGTGCTGTGTGATATGCTCTCAATACATCTCTGTATGTGAGTACCTTACTTGATTTATTAATAAATATATTTCATGCAGTACTTCACTATGGGATATCCCTTGCTCTTTCCTTGGTATGTATTTGTGGGGGTGAGACCCCTACACGGGAAGCGATCCATTGACTGCTCTGGGGCATGCCATATTTATGCAGGAGAGGATCCGGGCATAGTTGGCTGTGAGAGGAAGCGAGCTGAAGCCATCCATCCATGTGGGATCTGTTACCATTTAAACGCTGATTTAGATCTCTTGGGTTGTGGGGTCTAAGTATCTGGTGGACTTTATGAATTGATTCAACACTGGACAGTGTGGAAATACAGCTTAACTGGCTGCAGGATAATCAGAGGGAGACCCGGGAACAAATACATTTGCAGCTACTTCAGGAGTCCCGCTACTTTTAAATAGGCCCTCTGGCGCCAAGCCTCATATTATGCCTACCCATGTGTGTCAGGCAGGGGCGTAACTACAGGGGTTGCAATTGCCCATGTGCCTCCCTTGTACACCTGGATAGGAGGGATGGCGGGGGTGGCATTTAGAGGAACCAACCTCCTCCATTTTCCTCCTAATGGAGGAGATTGGTTCCTCTATATGCTGCCCCTGCCCCCCCTCCTATCCAGTTTACTTGTCTTCTGCTGTTCCCAGGGTCCCTGTGTGTCTCCCTGGCCCCTGCCCCTCTCCACAGAGCTGCTTGTGTGCTCTCCCCCCGCCACAGAGCTGCTGTCTTCCCTCCTCCTCTCTCCTGCCAGCTGCTGTAGAAGATGTCATGATGGAGAGATGGGAACGGGTTGGTAAATTTGTCATTTACCGGCTCCTTCCCTTTCTGACTGGACAGAGTTAGTGATTGGTACCAATTGGTTCACTCATAACTGAAGCATAGTAAACTGTGTTTACTATACTTCAGTTTCTGAATGAATGGGAGGCTTGGTACACAACTATTTGTTTATTTGGTGGGACCGTAATAAAGGGACCCGCAATAGGAGTAAAGGGCCCCAGGATCAGTGGGAAGAGGGAAGGGCCCTGGCCAGGTGGGCCCTTCATAATTTCTTGCACCAGGGCCCTGAAGGTTCTAGTTACACCTCTGGTGTCAGGACTCGTGTCAGAATTTGGATCTGGCCATCTGACCTGCTGGTGGCACTGTTGTTCCCAGAGCTGAAGGACATAGTTCTGGTGGCCAACAGCAGGTGTCTTCCAGCAGCCACCTTATCCTAGTAATTAGGCTCCACCTAATACTGGCTGCTGAAAAGGTATATAAGCCCTCCCTTAAAGCGGTAGTAAACCCATCCATTTAACAGTTTAAAAACCAGTTACATTTCCGGCATGTGCCAGAAATGTAACACTCCCATTGGTTGTGCTCTAAACCAAACTGTCAAACCATCCAATGGCTGGTGTCCTAGCTGATCACATGTGCAGCATCATGGCAGTTGTAGATTAAAAAGAGGTCAAGATGGCAGCTTCCTTGGCTGAAAAGGATAGGAGGGTTTACTACCACTTTAACTGATATCTGTGCCTCAGTGTTCTGCCTGTGAGCTGTGTCCCTGCCTGATCCTGTGCCTTGTAACCTGTGACTTGCTTCCTGTATCCTGCTAAGCTCCCCTTGTTCCCAGTCCCATTCCTGATCCTGCCCTGTTCATGTGAGCTCCCTCTATTTTTGTACATAGCGTTTGTTAGTTACATGCTATGTTTGCTGCACTGTCACGGTTATTTTTGACTTTTATATTGTTCATGATTTGATGGTGTTGGAAGGGTGTTATTTATATTAATAAACTTTATATAACCATTCTTGGTCTGATTCCTTGAAGTGTAGCCTACTGATTTGGTAATCCCTGCTGGATATCTGCATTTGGTATCCCTTTCAGTGTGCCTGCACATACAGATGTCTACGCACCGTGCCCACGTGGTTGTGAATTAATGTATGTGTACCTGCAACTGGCTGGCAGTGATATTGGATTTTCACTTTGGCACGTGTGCCAGTTGTCTTCTAACACTGTTCACTGACACAATAAAATTAGGTAAGCTTTTTTGGTGAAGGCATAGTCATCCAATTAATTGATGAGTGGCTTGTTTTTAGGCGGTCATTGGACCTTTGGGAGTATTCCATTATTGTCAACTGCTCCTAAACACTTGTGGTTACTCCAACCACTACATTTCAAATTAATAGAAGCAATTAGCGAGCAGTTAGTAGGTAGATTTTACACATTTAAAAAGCACTTCTGTTTCCATGTTTGTTTCCTTATTATTTTCTGTTATGTTTAGCCACTATTGCCTTTCAGACACACTCTGACCTGCGTACCAAACATCAGGAAATAGCTGGATTTTTTTTACTTACTGTAGAATCCATTTCTTGGAGTACATCACATGATTAGACATGTGCAGAATGGAAAAATGTGTTTAGTTTTCGATAGATTTGTTATGGTACTAATTTTGTTTCGTTATTCGTTTTTGGAAATCATTTAGTTTTGTTTTATTTATTCATTTTCAAACAAATTCCACATTTTTAGAATGATTACAATTCGAATCAGTTGAAAATTGACCAACCGATCCGAATCCTGTGTGAAGAAAAGCCGATTGTTAAGGAGTAGGCCGGCAAGCCGGCTGCGGTGTCTTTGACAGCCATGACTCATCTGCTGACAGCAGAATTCCCTGCTGACAGCAGAATATAAACAATGGCGACATTAAACTTGTTTTATAAAAAACAGCCTGGGGGATGGGTGCGTGATGGAGATAAGGGTCTCTTCCCCATAACTCTGGGTGGCAGTTGTAGGGGTCTGCGGGCAGGTAGGCTTATTGGAATCTGGAAGCCCCCTTTAACAAGCCAGCCCTCCCTATGTGAATGAATATGGGGTACACGGTACCCCTACTCATTCACCAAAAAAGCATAAAAAATAAATTTAAACAAAGAGACAGTTTATGATAAGTCCTTTATTACACACACCCAAAAAAAGTCCCCGAAGTAAATCCAGTTTTAATTACGATGAACGGCACTGCCCCCAATGGTCCTCACACATTGCTCACTTCCCGGCGTCCGACAGTGCCACCCAATGACAGGTGACCCCGCTTTTTTGTTTGTTTACCATGGGCACTGGGTACCGGAGCTGTCAGTTGGTGGGTGCCTAGTGATGGTAAATAAACAAAGGGTGGGGCCATCCGTTGTCATCGGTGACCCTGTCCCTTTGTGTTTTCACCGTCGGTGGGAACCAGACATGTTAGATGCCGGGAGGCAAGCTTTTTTTTTTTGTTTGTTTTGTTTTTTGCGGGTCAGCGGTGACGTTTATTGTGAATGATGCTGGATTTACTTCGGGGGACATTATTTTTTCACAAAATGGGAGCCAGGAGCTGGGGGGCCCTCTTGTTAAAGGGGGCTTCCAGGTTCTGATAACCTCCGCTCCGTAGACCCCCACCACACTCGCCCAGGGTTATGGGGAAGAGACCCTTGTCCCCATCAACATGGGGACAAGGTGTTTTGGAGGGGAGCCCCCTGTCCCAAAGCACCCCCCCCCCCATGTTGAGGGCATGTGGGCTAGTATGGTTCAGGAGGGGGCGGGATCAGCCCCCCCTTTCCTGACCTGCTGGGCTGCATGCATTAGGGTGCGGTATTAATTTTAGGGGGGACCCCACAATGCTACCCTTAAAATCCATACCAGACCCGAAATTATGGACTGGGGGGACCCCCATGCTGTTTTTTTATTTGATTATTTTTTTAGTGTTGGCATTGTTTGTTATATTCTGCTGTCAGCAGGGAATCCCGCTGACAGCAGATGAGTCATGGTTGTTAAGGACGCTGCGCCCAGGAGCCAACCAACAACCAGCTGTTATTGAATGATATTAAATCATTTGTTTCTTTCAGATGCTTCAAACATCCCAATGAAACAATCTATTTTGTTTCATTCGTTAATATTTTATTCAAATTTGTTGAAATTTCGTCCAAATTTCAATTCGGAAAGAAACAAACCAAACATGTCTACACACAAAACAAAGAACCAAAATATAAATTCTTACTTATTAAATCATGCGCCATCTACAGGTGAAAAGACACTGGCAAAAAAGTCAGGAAGTCCATCCCTCACAGTACCTCAGTTTTGAGGCTCCTTTGTGTCCTGCCATAGGTGTGCGCAGGGGGTGTGCCGAGTGCGCCTGGGCACACCTTAATCATCCAGTGTGCCAGGGCCACTGATAAGGCAGTACAGCCGGCCCTCCTGTACTGGGCACAGGTCCTATCATTTCAAGAGGGGGGGCTCGGGCAACTGCCCAGCAGGAGGTCCGGCTCTACTGACACCGATCCTCTTGTTCCTCCCCCTGCAGCACTGCCAGCTTCTCCTCACCTTCCTCCCTCCAGAGGGATCGGAAGGGAGGAGCTAGTAAATGTTATTTACTGGCACCTTGATTTTCCAAATGAGCACAGCGATCGGTACCAATCGCTCCTGTGTCCATTCATCACTGAAGAATAGTAAACTGTTTACTGTGCTTCCGTTTGTGAATGAATAGGAAGCATGTAAAAATTAAAGAAACGTAAAAAAAAAAATCAGATTTCTAAAAAAATATTACTTTGCTTTCTAATTTCTGCCATGGCATAGCATCACAGCCATGGCATGTGCATACCCCTAGCCACTGCCTCTGTGTTTGAGCTTTGGGGTGCACACCCTAATGTGATAGGCTGCGCACACCTATGTGTCCTGCGATATGTACTCAAGGAAATGGATTTTACAGGCAAGTACAAAAATCCAGTATGTCCTAAAGCACTGCAAATGAGGGGAGGGAGATGCAGGCATCGACAGGCAAGTAGAAAACTACACCTTAGCCTGCCAGACACTGTGGCTAAAAGCAGTATCCTCAGTGGCTATTACAATGTACATCCACCTGGCAAAACCTTGTAAAGGTATGGACTGAAGACCAAGTTGCAGCCCAGCAAGCCCGAGTCACTGAAGCCTGATGGTGAACAACCTAGGAAGCACCAACACTCCTGGTAGAATGAGCCATCACCAGAACTATGAAACCTCCCCTTTCAAACCATAGGCCTGAGAAATAAGCTGGCCAATCCAATGGGAAGTAGTTTATTTAGCAGCTGCCTGAACCTTTCTAGGTCCTGCAGAACAAAAAGTGAATCTAACTGCGGCAGTTGATTTCAATATACTCTATAGCTTGACAGCCCGAACCATATCTAAAGTGTGAAAGGAAAGCAAAGGCAAAACCATGTCCTGGTGCAGAGGAAAATAAGAAACCCCCTTTAGCAAGAACGAATGCTGAGGTCGAAACTCTGCCAAACTCTGACACTCGTCTTGCCAAAGTAACAACCACCAAGGAAACAACTTTCAAGTCAAAATAACTAATGGAAGATCTTGCATTGGCTGTAATCTGATGCAGCAATGTATAGTAACCAATCAGCTTCTATATTTTATTGTCAAAGAGTTATGGACTGCAGAAAGAGAGATATCTTTTTGCCCCTGTACAAATCATTAGTAAGACCTCATCTGGAATACGCACGTAGCGCCCTCTACTTTTAGGTAGGTGCTAGGTGTTAGGATTTTTGTCAGGAGAGGTAAATTTAGTCAGGCCTGATTAGAAGCCAGGCCTGATTGTTTTGATCCTGGGCAGGGGAGTGGCTGGTGATTCGCATGCAGTGACACCTCTTGGATACCTCCTCTTTGCTTCTAGAAGAAAGGGTGGGGAAGAGAGGTGGAGCTGCCTGGGGTGTTTGGGGAGCTCTGACCAGTCCCCAATCTGGACTGGCAGGGGGGCAGGCCTCCTTAAATACCTGGGGTCAGCCCAGTCAGGAAGGATAGTTTGGGTGGAATAACTGGGAGATGGAGCACTAGTTGCTGAGACCTTTGTTTGAGGGAGCCCTCAGTCTGGGGGGGGCGACTTTGGGTCTGGAAGCTCGGGGAGTCCTGACTAAGGAGCAGGAGAGACCAATGGAGTGGTGTTGCTGGGCAAGTCTCCAGGAGGGATCCACCAGGTGTCGGTGAGTGACAAACACCCAGGGAAGCTGGAAGAGGCACACCAAAGCAGATTGGAGAGAGAGAGAGACAGTCTGAGAAGGGTGCAAGAGCCAGTTGGGACTGTGGCGTCACCGGGCAGTGGAGTTGGGTCGCTGCAGCCAGGAGGGTTGGCAGGGCCTGAAGAAGGGACTGACTGGGAGCAGTAGTCCACCGAGGCTAGCTAGCACACTTTGCACTTTTTGCTACATCAGAGGGGTCCATGACCCCTGCCTGTAATGGGCGGTTCATCAAGGCCTGGCCAGAGCCAGAGGCAGGCATCACCATATGCTAGCTAGGCCTGAGAAGTGTTGTGCAGGTGAGAGGAAGAAAATGTAACTGCGAGCAAGATTGTGCTGGAGGCGGAAAGAAGAGTATATACAGAAATGTATATAGATGGTCCCGTGAAAGAACTGTTGATCTGCTGGGCATCCCATACCCTATCCAAGTTAAATCTGCTACAAATGTATTCTCTCTTGAGAAGAGGAGATTAAGGGGGGATATAATCAACATTTATAAATACATAAGTGGTCCACATAGTGAAGGTGGTGTAGAGTTATTCACCTTAAGATCATCACAGAGGACAAGGGGCACTCTTTATGTCTGGAGGAAAAGAGATTCCATCTCGAACTACAGAAAAGCTTTTTCACTGTAAGAGCTGTGAAAATGTGGAATAGACTCCCTCAAGAGCTGGTTCCACCGCTTGTCCACCGGCAACCCGCGATTGCCGGGTACAGAGGCAGAATGTGGATCTGCCTTTGTAAAAAGTTGGATCCCCGTTGTGCCAGATGACATGGCAGAGATCTACTGTTCCCTGTGTTCAGGAACAGGGATCTTTGCCATGTCCTAGTAAGCCCATCTCCCCTACAGTTAGAACACGCTGAGGGAACACAGTTAACCCCTTGATCGCCCCCTATAGTTAACCCCTTCACTACCAGTGTCATTTTTACATTGATCAATGCATTTTTATAGCACTGATCAATGTAATAATGTCATTGGTCCCCAAAAAGTGTCATTTGGTGTCAGATTTGTCCACCACAATGCCGCAGTCTCGCTAAAAATCGCACATTGCCGCCATTACCAGTAAAAGCAATAAAAAAACAAATGTATTTTTTACCAAAAATATGTAGAAGAATATATTGGCCTAAACTGATGAATATATTTTATATATTATATATATATATATACGTGTTGCCCC
>BLSH010513832.1:546721-564727 GCA_018402905.1 Glandirana rugosa | reverse complement strand
TCACCTCGTAGACGGTACCACATTTTATTTGTCAATTCTTACTTATTTTCTGGTATACTATTATGTTTTTAACTGAAGTCATCTCTCGTCACCGTCGACCACACACTCCCCGCGACCCCGCGGCGGAGGGGCGGCCGTTTTCTTCTTGTTTGTTTTTTCAGTTGGGCGGGGGGACGTCCACCGCGGACATGTAACTGAAAGAAAAAAAAAAAAAAAAAGCCGAGGAACCGACAGTGTACTGTCGGTTCATCGCTCGGATAACCAACCGGTAATTTTCGATACTCACACCCGATCGGCCCAGTAGGGTGGTAAAAGGGAGGAAGGGGGCGGGTGGGCTTTGGGGGAGCAATGACGTGGAGCCTCACAGGGATTACAATGGGATGTGCTTTTGTAAGGCCAAGGGGCAGGGTGAGTCAATCCAGGGGGGGCGAGAGCCTCCAACTAACCCTGGGATCCCATCTCTCTAGCCCACACTCATAGCTTTTAATGGCCAACCAATAGGCTCGCTACTTGGCTGTCATGTGACAGCCAAGGAGCCGAAAAAAAAAAAAAAAAAGAAAGTCAATGTACAGGCGCCACCTGCAGGGGGGCGGGTTGACTTTTTTGTTTGTTCTTCTTTTGCCGGCGGGGAGGCGGCGCCCCAGCGCCCCTCACACACCAGCTGCCACTGCTCTCTACTGAAGTCAATTTTTGTATTATCATATGGTCTTTTATTCATTCTTAACTGTTTATTTTACACCATGGCAGATGCTCCACTCCAATTACCAGGCAGAGTGTTCTGCAGTTTTCAAATGCATAAACGCATATATGTTTGCCATACGCTTTTTACTAATTTATGTTGTGATGGAATTATTATTGTTTATCCTGTATGGTACTTACCTTGCCTTCCACGACCTTGGAGGGTCAGTAAACAATTATTTCTGTACAACCTACAATTGCTTTACTCCAATTACCATAAACGCATATATGTTTGCCATTCAATGCATGTTGTGATGTAATGAATCTGTTTATGATATATGGCACTTGCCTTGCTTTCCAGGATCTTGGAGGGCTAATAAACAATTATTTTTGTACAACGCACATTGGTGTCCTTCTATATCCTCATTTAAAGTCCCAACCGCCTTTTCCTCTCTCATTGAATTAGGGATGGAGACGCAGTTTCATCTGCGTCTCATTTAAAGTCCCATTTGCTTTGCTTTTCTCCAATTTTTGTTTTTCTGTTCCTGGTTTGGATATGTGTATTGCATATTTATAGGCTGCTGCTTTTTTTAGGGGTCTTTGACGTTAGTGCGGTATTATACACTTTTTGTCTATACTGAATTTTCCCATTGGAGGACCAATATTGTTTCCCATTAGAGCTGGATAACCTATTCAACCTATTCAACTCATTTAAAGCGGAGTTCCATCCAAATGTAGAACTTGCGCTCATCGGATTCCCCCTCCTCAGGTGTCACATTTGGCACCTTTTGGGGGGAACTGATACCTGTCTTTGACAGGTATTGTGTCCTCACATCGGGAGACCGGGCCACGACGAATTACGTCAGTAGCCTAGTCCCCCTCCTCTTCCCTCCTCCTTCCCCGCCGCCGGGCCAGTGAAAGAGTGCAGCGAGCTACCGCGTGCGCAGTAGGGGCCTGGCCATGAAGCAGAAAGGCTACACTGTTGGGTTCCCTTATCCGCAATGCCTGGGGCAGCACCTGACCAGTCGATCCAAAGATCTGTTGAGGAGTAAAGGTATAGCATAGTTCCCTTCCCCATTTGCTAATATAATTAGGAATTTACTAATCCAAACCATAACAGAATGACAGTGACCTCTGCCCAGAGAGATTTATGTGAATTCCAAAAGGAAAATAAGTACATTTGGCACAATGGATAACATTTGAAAGATATTTTGAACAACTTATATAGAATCATCCTCCTATTGACTAGAAGCAAAGTGTTCAAGAAAATGTAGTTTTAAAATATAGAAATTGTTTGAAAACCACTTGCAAGTTGCTTTTCATATTTTTGAAAATAACAGGGTCAACATATGTCTTTATTTGTGAGATGTCCATTAAAATACCAATCAGTGTTAGCCAAGGGGAAAAAGGGAAACAGTTTGAATTCTTTTTTCATTTTATACAATATTTTTAGCTGTCATTCACTACCTTAGTTGTTAACAGTTAATGGACAGAGGTTTTCTACAACCAAAAAATGTATGGCCCAAATACTAAAAAGGATATCAGCCTGGGACACCAAGCATGTGCACCAAAATGCCCTCTGTTATGCTAATACCAGGCCATAGTTTTCTTCAGCATAGCATAGGTCTATCCAGAGGGTGACCCAAACACGATAGCATCCCCTCCTTAAAAGCTCTGGCCCAGTGCTGACAGTCACTGTCTGCTTCTGTATCTCTGGTGCTTTGAAAGGATGCAAGAGAAGGCAACCAGCAGTGTTCAATTTTGCATCACATTTCGATTTAGTGTTAGTCTTAGTCTTTTGATTAAAATGCCATTTTAGTTTTAGTCATATTTTAGTCATCTGCAATTGCTTTCATTTTAGTTGTATTTAGTCGGCTAAAATCTCCAGTACATTTTAGTAAAAAAAATCATTTTAGTCAACTAAAATCTAATAAGTTTATTTAAATTGTAATGCATTATTTAAGCATTTCTCTAGAATCTCCAAACTCTTTATATACGTCTGGAGTAAAAAAATCGTATACCGTGTGCTTATTTATGGTATTAAGGTTAAGAACAAACTACACAGACAATCTGGATGGTGGTTTGAGGAGGCCTTTAATGGTGCACAGTCCTCTGCAGGGTGGACAGAGGAGGCCAGTAATGGCGCACAGTGCTCTGGACGGTGGTCTGAGGAGGCCTGTATTGCCATTACAGTTCTCTGGACAGTGATCTAAGGAAGCCTGTAATGGTGCTCAGTGCTCTGGATGGTGGTCTAAGGAGGCCTGTAATGCTGCACAGTGCTCTGGAGGATGGTCTGAGGAGGTCTGTAATGTCGCACAGTGCTCTGGAGGGTGGTCTGAGGAGGCCTGTAATGCTGCACAGTTCTCTGGACGGTGATCTAAGGAAGCCTGTAATGGCGCTCAGTGCTCTGGATGGTGGTCTGAGGAGGACTGTAATGCTGCGCAGTGCTCTGGTGGGTGGTCTGAGGAGGCCTGTAATGTCGCACAGTGCTCCAGACGGTGGTCTGAGGGGGCCTGTAATGCTTCACAGTGCTCTGGACAGTGGTCTGAAGGGAGGCCTGTAATGCACAGTGCTTTGGACAGTGGTCTGAGGAGGACTGTGATTCACACAGTGCTCTGGACGGTGGTCTGGGGAGGCCTGTAATCCTTCATAGTGCTCTGGGAGGTCGCAGCGCTCTGGGCAGTCAAGAATTAGGATGGTGGTCTGAGGAGGCCTAAGCATGTCACACCACTATGCATTTTTATTCTGTGTTTGTTCGTTGACGAAAATTTAATTGATTTTTGCCATAGTTTTTTTCAATTGACTAAAATGGGGGGTAATTTTCATTTTCGTCACTGGAAATATGCCACTGATGAAAATTATGACAAAAATGTTGTCGTCGACTAAATTAACACTGGCAGTCAGATGTTTTATTTGTAATCTGTCTACTACCTGTTTACGATTCTTTGGATAACTGTTCATGCAGCACAAAGTACATAAGGAAGAAAAAGTATATTTGGACAATGTATTTTAAAAATACATTATATAAAAATGCATAGAAGCCTTTAATCTTTTCTTTTCGTATAATGTCTTCTTTCCATTTAAGAGAGAAAAATACATTAACAAATAATGGTAATCAATAAAAGCAGGCAGCATAAAAAAAAACCTGCACAAATCCTTACTTGTGATAAAAAGCCACATCCGTAACCAATGTGCATGCACTCCTGTTTGCCTAAGGCTACACTTGTCCCAAGAGAACAATAGGTTATCACCTCAGATACCTGTCAACTGAGGGAGCTGAGTAAAGCAGCCCAGATACCTGTCAACTGAAGGAGCTGAGTAAAGCAACCCATAGTTTACTCATTTTTATTTCCTTCCACCACTGGTGGAAGGAAAGAAAATTGCTCGATTTCCCCATTAATATAGTCAGTGCTGATGGGAGAATGCCTTCAGCAGCACTATTGTGTTCTGTTGGCTGGTGGAGCGGGGGGAGCCTTCCCGGCTTGGCAGAACACAGTGATTACTACTTACAACCATAGCCATTGGCAGTAATCGCATATCAAAATTCTGACAGTTTGGTGGTACCTTGCTTTGGTGTGCATACTTGGCACCCAGCTACCTATTTAAACTGGCCTGTCACCATGATCAGTTGCTAAATGATCTTCAGATTGTACCTGCATTCCTGTGACCTGATCCACTGAACCATCCTCCTGGACTCTGCTTTTGCTCCTGCATTAACCTTGTTCACCTGATCTCTTTGACCTCAGCCTGCTTCCTGGACTTGCTTTGTCTGCTGACTTGGTCCCTTGTTACCCAGCTGCCACTCGTCACTGCCTGCATACCAGCTCTGCTACTATCTCCTGCTCTGGTGCCAAGCTGCTTCGGTATCCTGTTCCTAGGACTGGGACTCCCAGCTTAATCCACCTAAGTGCTGACTTCACCAGCCAACTACTCCACAACATTCCAGTTGAATTTCAATCTATGTGTGGTCAGTTTAAAGTGGTTGTAAAGGCAGAAGGTTTTTTTTATCTTAATGCATTCTATGATTTCTGTGTGCAGCAGCCCCCCTCAGCCCCCCTAATACTTACCTGAGGTCCCTCTCTGTCCAGCGATATCCACGAGTGTCCCAGCTGTCCGAGATTCTCCTTCCTGATTGGCTGAGACACAGCAGCATTGCCATTGGCTCCTGCTGCTGTCAATCATAGTCAGCCAGCCAATCAGGGGAGCATAGATTCAGGAATTACTCATGGCTGTCTGAATACCCAAACAGAACAATCTGATAAGATGCAGTCTCTGTCCGACTGACAATTTCCCACCTAGTTCAGTCTATTTAAATTAATTTTGTTGAGCTGGGTGGTGCCAACAAGGCCACTGAAGGCTTACATTAAAGAAGATTCAGCAGGAATCAGTCAAGCTGTGTGTGCTATCACTAAACTAGATAGCATAGAAATATAGATGAAAAAATTGTACTTAGGTCCTTTTCATACTGGGGCAGGCGGGCGGTAATGGTAAATCGCCGCTACACAGGCGGGAGCACGGGGCTTTTAACCCCCCACAAGGGGTTAAAAGTGCCGGTGCTCTGTGCTTCCGAGGCGGTGTGATGCCGATCCGGAAGCGTTTGCCATTGATTTCAGTGGCGGGACGGTGGAGGAGCGGTGGATACACCGCTCACCGCACCGCCCCAAATATGCTGCTTGCAGGACTTTTTGTAACATCCTGCAAGCGTACCGCCCCAGTGTGAAAGCACTCAAGCTTTCACGCTGGGGTGAATGGGGTGGGTGTTTTTCAGGCGCTATAAGGGAGCTATTTTTAGCCCAAAAACGCCTGAAAAATGCCCCAGTGTGAAAGGGGTCTATGAGTGATAGTGTAAGTTCTTTTGTTTTGGTTGTAGTGGTGAGCGAATTGTAAAGCTGTAAAAATGGCTGTAACCTAATTTGATTCATGCCCTTTCCAAGGAAGTCAGATGCAAATATAAATCCAATTATTCCTTTCACATAAGGTAAAATGTATGCTACTATATAGCATTCAATGTGAGAAATATGAATTGACTAGCAATTTGCCAGATTTACAACAGTCTTAGTAGACATTAGAATTGGTTTCCATTCAGACAAATAAGGTGCAGAACAAAGATAAGAGTCCAAATGAAGAGTATTTTCAACAAGGCATAATTCTTCATTTTAAAAATCATCATGATTCCGGAGCAGAAATCATGTTCTGTCCTAAAGCTAAGTACTTCTCCTGTGAATGGGGTAAACTCAACTGTTTCTTGCTCTTCATTTCATAAGCACCAGCACTTCTTCTTTAACAGGTTTTGGACTACAATACTTAATCATCTTTTTAGATGATATAACAGTAAGATCCTCAGCATCCAACATTCAATATTCATTTTATACATATAAAAGCAAAGATCCTGTACTTCATCCAACCTTTTTAACAGTGTACTCACAATATTTATATAGTGACATTGCTAACAATTAATGGGCATAATTAATTACTAGTTGAAGCAACATGTCTGCCTAACTTTTCCTTTATTTTTTTTTTCAGAGCGGGCAAAAGTCTGTGCCGTACCATTACTGTGAAAAAACGGTATACAGTACACTCATGTCCCTGTGAAGACTATAGAAGGTGCAGGTGTTACTGAGCCAGGAAGGCCCAGATAGCAGTGAGGGTAAATTTCCCTAATAGGAGCACAGATGGCAATAAAACCTCAAGAGAAGTTAACTAAAATAAAATTAAAAAATTGACTAGAGTTGGGCTTTAATTACCAGAAAAAAAATAAAATTCACAGCAGCACAGGAAACGAAAGTAACCAAGTGAAACTTTGTTAACCACTTCCCGCTTGGCCTATGGTAAAATGACAGCCATGCGGGAACAGTGTTATCTTGGGTGGAGGTCATATGGCATCTTCTAGGTGCTCATCCCATACAGTGGCGCGATCTGTTACCCACTGTGTCCACTGGACACAGCTGAAGACAGATTGTTGTACCAGGCCGGCCCTGATACCATGTAATCGCTGTGATCAAACATAGTGATCACATGTCAATAGTATACGGTGGCTTTCATTCATGGTCATTCATTGTGTACTATTGTGATCTCTGTGATTGGCCACAGAGATCATATGGTACAGGGGCCAATCACTGCCAACCTGTATCATGTGAAATCTGTGGCCAATCACAGCTATCACAATAGAACGCAATGACACATGAATGGATGCCATTCATAAAAATGTTGCATATCACAATGATTAGACCATCACTGTAATAAGCAATCATAATGAAAAATAATTAAATACTGATCATCTCCCCAGAGCAGTACAGTGTCACTATGGTGACACTGCAGTGCTCTGGTCAAAGTATGTAAAAGATAAATGTAAAAAAAGGAAAAAAAAGTAAATAAAATGGAAATAAAATGATTGTTCTTTTACATACTGTCACCAGTCAGTGCCCCTGATCACCGCCATACCGGTCATATGATCATGCTGTACTGCTCTGTTGACAGTATGTAAAAAAAAAAGTGGAAAAGAAAACATGTTTGATTTTAATTACTTCATTTTCCAAAATATTGTAACAAAAAAATTATGACTTCAAAAAACTCACCATGCCTCTTACTAAATAGCTTGGTCTGTCTACTTTCCAAAAAGGTGTCATTTTGGGCATTATTTGTACTGTCCTGGTATTTTAGAACCTCAGGAAATGAGGTAGGCCATCAGTACATCAGGATTGATCAATTTTCAAATTTATACACACCATAGCTGAAAAAAACTGTTGTTTAAAAGTGCTAGTGCATTTATGAAACACTACATAAAGGAGGTCTGATAATGTCTGGATGACGAAACGTGTAGGGATGGGCATTCCAGTCAAGTATTCCATCACTTCCATCTAGTGGAATGCACGCATGCTCTAGGGATTACAGAGCAGCGGCATATCCTGCATTGCTTATTGGCAGATCACTCCCGGCACCTTGCTTGTGAGTGAAATTCCTTTTGTATTTATAAATGCTTTTAATGAATGTTATCGCGCTATGATATCCTCTGTGATTTTATTCCTCCTATGAGTTGGATCCGTTGAAGCAGCCTCTATCACCTTGGGCCTTGACACGTCACCCTGATGTCTGTTAGACCCAACTAGGTATAAACCTAGGGGGTCCATATGTGCGGTTAAGTGCACACCATAGTGGAGGAAGGCACGGGGGATCACTGTGAATACACATTTGTGGAGCACCTGTGTATCGAATTTCCTGTCAAGAAAGTGTTTTGCACGTCTTTCACTGGGAGCATATTTGGATTCACATATTGGACTTTTGACAGTTCATGGATGTTCACAGCAGTTTTAGCACTAGCACTTTTCTCTTGTATTGCATAGCACAATTTATGTATGTATACAGAATTGGTATATTCAGAATTGCACTTTATGTAGTGTTTCATAAATGCATTAGCACTTTTAAAAAAGTTATAAGGGAGCTCAGTTTTTTCTTTCTTCAGCTAGTTTTCATGGTATACCACGCCATTTAGCTGCAGCAACCCTGATTTTTGCACAATCTTTTTTTTTTTTCACAGTTTATACATTTGCGTGAGTGACTTTTTTCTTGTTTCCCATATATACACCCTCGTTTGTAGACTCTATAACTTTCACACGGAGTGAATAATATACACTGATTTGGGTTATTTTTACCAAGGAAATGTAGCAGAATACATTTTGGTTTCAATTTATGAAGAAAGATTATTTATTTGCAAAATTTTAAAAAAATGTTATTTCAATAATTTTCAGTATTTTTTGTTTATATACCAAAAAAAATAAAAAAAAACAGTGGTGATTAAAAAATGATAAACATTTTATTTGGGTACAGTGTTGCATGACTGAGTATGACAGCGCTGCATGTTGAAAATTCACCTGGGCAGGAACGGTGTAAAGGGTCCCTAATGAGGTGGTTGAGTTTGTATCTTTACAAGTTGGTGACCAAATACATATAGTAAGCATTACAATGTGTAAAATATATGAAAACAAATCACTTATTATGAATGCAATCACATGTGCGGCATAAGGCCCACAGGACGTTTTTGGACGTTTTTACAGCTGCTGTTTTTAGCGTCAGATGTTTTTTCTTACAGTCAGTAAACTTCCCATCATGTTATCCTATGTGTTCATGCACACATAGGCTGTTATCAACTGTTTTTAGCAGTGACGTTTTTGAGCTGTAAAGAAAACCCCCAAGGCTAGTGGGTTCTGAGAGACGTTTTTCAGCTGTAAAAATGCTCAAATGCTAAAAAAAAAATGCTCAAAGACGCGGCTCACCAATGTTTTTGGACATTTTGATCCATTGAAGAGAAAAAAAAAACACTCAAAAACGCTACTGCTCAAAAACACTAGTGCAATAACGCTCCAAAAAGCTCAAAAATGCTCCAAAAAGCTGCTGATGTTTTTGTAACTTTTTTTAACATCCTGTCTGCATGAGGCCTAAGGATTAAATTGACATAGGTGATTAAAGCGGTTGTATACCCATTTTTATAACTTTTACCTACAGGTAAGCCTATAATAAGGCTTACCTGTAGGTAAAATTAATATCTCCTAAGCCTGTACAGTTTAGGAGATATTCCCCCCTGAATGGAGGCGCTGACATCACAGCGCATGCGCCGTAATGTCCCAGCGAAGGCCCGGCACATGGCGCCGGACCTTGCCGGAAAGTCCGCAGGAAAAAAGAGCTCCCGCGTGCATGTGTGGGAGTGACGTCTCGTAGCTCCGGCCACTCAGAGCGCCGGAGCCGCGAACCCAGAAGGAAGCCCCGAGGAAAGATGGAAGCTCCCTCTGTGGCTACCGAGTCACCCGGTTGGATCTTCGTTCTGAGGTAAGTATTTCATAATGAGCTAGTATGTGCTGCATACTAGCTCATTATGCCTTTGCTTTACAGGTTTTTTTTTTCCCAGTATGAGTATACAACTGCTTTAAGGAACTACATGGGTTGTACATAGTACAAGTCTGGTTGAACTGGATGGACTATTGTCTTTTTTTCAACCTTAACTACTATGTAACTATGTACAAGACAGATAAACACCGAAAGGAATGATCCTCAAACTGTGAGGATATATAAGGTAGTAAGGCTGAAAGGCTATTTTCCATTTTTTAAATGTATTTTTTAATTAAAAGTGTGTTTTTAACATTTTGCTAAAAATGCAATGCCAGTGGCGGCTGGTGGTATATTTGTTTTGGGGGGGCTGCAAACATTCCACCCACCGCCACCCCCATCCCCCCAGTCGGTTGTTCACCAGCTTCGCACTTACCCCCTCTAGGTCGCGGACAGGGCTTCCTCCAGGCGGAGGCTTCACCCTGCATCTCCTCCTCCTGGGCTTCACAGCGGATTCCCCTGCATCTCCTCCCTCCTCCTCGGCAGCCAATAGGATCACTTCTCCTCTCAGGACTCACATCCTGATTGGCTGGGAGGAGAATCAAGAAGACAATAGCGAATATTAATTAGCTATTGTCACACAACTGGGTGGACTTGGGGCGCAGTGCTTTGCGCCCCGAGCGCACCCTGGTTTGAAGCCAATTAGAGCCACTGACTCTAATGTGCTTCTAAAGAAAATAAACCTCATTGGAATTGATGTGTACAGCGCCCTGCATGTAGATTAGGGGCAGAGCGCATGGATTAGTCGGGCAGCGCCCTTGCACCCCGTATGGACGGGCCACCACTGTTTAGTGCTATGTTTTGCACTGGTTTTAGTTTTCACTAATTACAAATGAAATAAGTGAAGCTCAGGTGTCATCTGCTATGAAATTCTGTTGAAAAGGTTGAAACTGCATCATAACAGGAAAATCATATATTTTTTTAAATGAGATACCTGGGAGGTGTGCTGGATTAAGGGTAAGTTCACACCAGAATGCGGTGCAGGAAAGCCGCATTTGGGGTCTAATACCACTTTAGCTAAAGCTAGATGAAAACATCACTGCCGAACAGATGTGATTTATCAGTTAACCATATTTAAATACACAAATGTCATCTCTTTCTTGCATCTTTTTCTATACACCTTTTACATTTGTATACTTTGTTCTCATTGCTAGCATAACAACATGTTCCCTCAATGATGGAGTTATATGTACAATGTGATTGTGGGTTTAAAGTCAAATCTCCTTTTTCTTGATAAATAAAATTAACAGACGCTGTTATTGGTTATTTGCACTCATGCACATCAAACAGCACCTGGATAAACAAGAAATATAAACATTCATAATCCCTGCCTGAAATAATAGGGCACAATGGTGTTCTGAGAACAGTCAAATAGTGCTTTGTTGTCATTTATTTGAGCATAATGATTGGAAGAATTAACTCATTAGTATGCTACTACACAAATATCAGATTGCTGAAATTGATAATTTTATAATTGCAGAAGAATGATTATGCCTAACTGTACCAATCAATTGGCCTACCCAGTCATTCTACGATATAATTATGAACCAGATGCCCTTTCCTTGATCATAGTAGAGATGAAGCTGTGTTTGGAACGGTCATATAAGCTTAGGTTCCGGGTGCCACCATTTCAGAGGAGAAGAAAACTGCCCATTAATTCCTTATTGTATTACATTTCCTTATTACACAAAATTGCAATAAATAAAAAACAAAATTAGAAATGTAATTTTTGTGCTTTCATAGATCAGTAGATGTGGCCATAATATAGTAAAGTAAAACCTTGGGCTGTTATAGAAAAGCGTACAACTAATTGCAAGATTACTGCATTACATGAGGTTAGCTTGATTTAAACATATAGTACATATAAATTGAACAAGATACATTAGAACTCATGCACATGTCACCAAGATTAGAAAGTGAAAAGCATTTGAACACAAAATTGAGCATCCATTAAATCTAAAAAAGCATGTATATGTAGTCATCATTTCATACAGTACATTTCTACAAAGCAAGTCTGAAGACCTGTCAGTCATTTTCTAAGCTATTAAAGAAATATTCCGTTTCTAGCAGCGGGGCTGTAATAGAACGGTGCATGCTAGACATACTTGGCTAGCTATAACTGTCCTTATATTATGGTAAATATTAAAGTGGGACTAAACCCAATGATTTAAAGGATAAATTCACCATTTGGGATAAAATAATACATGCACATATTTTTGCAGAAAAAAAAAGTGTATATATTATTTTTCCCTAAAGAACCTGAAAAGCATTGCATCTGTGGATCACAGGTGCAATGCCAGACTCCTGCAGACAAGCCCTGCAGTTTTCAGCCTGTACCTCCATACGATGATGTAAATAACTAGTGTTGCGCTACATAAATAAAGTGTGAATCAATGTGCAAACAATATTGTAATACATTAAAGTCCATAAATTGTGCGATATTTAAAGTCAAAAAGGCCATATGATGTGCAAACTTGAAGCAACAAGACATAAAGTGCAAATGCTCAAAAAATTATGTGAAGCAGTGAAATAATTAATCAGCTGTGCTCAGTTGATTGAAGATAAAACCAAACTCAAAGTGCATTGTGCTTATCCTCCACCAGTCACACTAGCAGCTCACCTCACATAATAATCAAAACAGCAGTATTCCCCCTGGGGGATCTGGTATGGTTACACTCTGGGAATGGAAAGACTCTGTGTGACCACTTCTCCACTGGTAAGGCTATCAAGCCTCTCAGCCCATACATGCAGATGATAAAAAAGGCAATATCTAGTGCTCTCAGCTAAAATCCGGTTTATTGTAAATAAAAGTAATTGCACTTACACATGAGGCACATCAGCTGTGCTGGCTGTAACAGACACTGCATACAAATCCGGGATAACCATGATGTGACGTCTGGTCGCAGGCACCTCCCCCTAGGTTATCCCAGCTATGTATGCAGTGTCTGTTACAGCCAGCACAGGCATCTGCATGTATGGGCTGAGGGGCTTGATAGCCTTATCAGTGGAGAAGTAGACACCAGAGAGTCTTTCCGTTCCCAGAGTGTAACTATACCAAACCCCCCAGGGGGAATATTGCTGTTTTGATGCTTATGTGAGGTAAGCTGCTAGTGTGACCGGTGGAGGACAAGCACAATGCACGTTGAGCTTGGCATGTTTTGCACTTAATGGTGATATGATTATCTTCAATCAACTGAGCACAGCTGATGAATTATTTCACTGCTTCACATAATTTTTTGAGCATTTGCACTTTATGTCTTGTTGCTTCAAGTTTGCACATCATATGGACTTTATTGACTTTAAATATTGTACAATTTATGGACTTTAATGTATTACAATATTGTTTGCACATTGATTTACACTTTATTTATGTAGCGCAACACTAGTTATTTACATGATTTACTGGTTGGTGTTGTGGAAGTACTTATAAGTGGTTGCTGCTACTCTTTTGATTCATTTTTTATTTATTGATCTAGCGCTGATTGTTTCTCACTGATTATGTACCTCCTTGCGGGCTGACTATTTGCATTCTGCAGGGCTTGTGAATTAACTATGACCTGCTCATTAGCAACCTCACAGTCCATTCAGAACTACAAGCCATCAGCTACAATGGCTGGTGGTAGTTGTAGTTCATAAATTCACAGGAAACTGTGTGGACAGTGCCCCGCACAGCCACGTTATTTCCAAATAATGACAGTGAGCGCAGAGAGAAGATCTTCTGTTTGCTGTCACAAGGAGGGGAAGAGAGGGGGAGAGGCTGCAGCTACTAGAACATGTTACATGTTTCACCCTAAATGCACATGGATTATGTAACATGTTCCAAAAATCAACTTATCCTTTAACTCTTTCTGAAATCAAATGCAAGGCATGCTATTAACTGCTTGCCAACCGTATCCCTTACATGTACGACGGCAAGGCGGCTCTGCTGCGCCAGATCAAGTACTAGGTATGTACTAGGCTGTGCTGTGATTATACACAGCAGATGCCGATAAGCGAGTGCCAGCCAATGGATGACTGCTGGCACCCACCGATCATCGGGAAGACACACAAGACAGAGCCCTGCCTATGTAAACAAGGCAAAGCTCTGTCCTGTCAGCGGGGAAGTTATGGATTTTCTTCCCCTGCAAAACAGGGAATAAAATCCATTACTTCCCTTAGTAAAAGCAGCACACAAAGTACACACAAAAACACTGGTTAGGCACTCATGTAACCCTTTGATTATGCTATTTAATCCCTTCCCAGTCAGTCTCATTAGTACAGTGAGAGTGTATTTTTAGCATCACTGTACTAGTGTCACTGGTTCCCAAAAAGTGTGAAAAGTGTCAGTTAGTGTCCGATTGTCTGCCGCAATATTGCAGTTCCACTATAAGTCACTGATCGCTGCCATTACCAGTAGTTGGTCTACCTGACTGTGGCTTGGTTTCAACACAACCCCTCATTTTCCACTTCTTGATTAGAGTTTGAACACTGCTGATTGGCATTCTCAATTCCTTGGATATTTTTTATATCCCTTTCCTGTTTTATGCAGTTCAACTACCTTTTCTAGCAGATCCTTTGAAAATTTTTTTGCTTTCCCCATGACTCAGAAACCCGAAGTGCCAGTGGAGCACTGGATGAAAGATGCAAGGGTCTGTCAGGAGTCCAGAAACTCATTGACCTTTTATACACACACACTAATTACAAGCAAACAGATCACAGGTGAGGATGGTTACCTTTAATAGTCATTCAAACCCATTTGTATCAACTTGTGTGCATTTTATCAGGCCAAAATCACCAGGGTATGTAAACTTTTGATCAGGGCCATTTGGGTAGTTTCTGTTGTCATTATGATTTAAAAAGAGTAAATACAGTTGATTGATAATAAATGGCTTGAGCTAAACACTAACCATGAGTGAAAGAAATGTGTTTGTGTTATCATTCATATTCTCTGAAAAAAGGCCAAGAAATCATAAATTCTGCAAGGGTATGTAAACTTATGAGCACAGCTGTATATATTTTTTTCAAAATTGTCTGTATATTTTTTTTTGTTTACAGTGCAACAAAATAGAAAATGCAGTGGTGATCAAATAACACAAAAAGAAAGCTCTATTTATGGGAAAAAAGGACATAAATTCAATTTATGTACAGCATTGCATGTCCACGCAGTTGTCAGTTAGAGTAGAGCAGTGCCGTATTGCAAAAAGGGGCATAGTCATGAAGGGGGTTAATCTTCCGGAGGTCAAGTGGTTAATGATAACTGTTTGGGATTGTTTACACACTACTACTGCCCCCATCATCTCCTACCCATGGATCACTCTTCAGAGGAATGGCAGTCCTTGCTGCTATTATAAACAAGCTCTTACAGTTACTATTATGCTTATGTTAGCTCTCAACATAACTGTTAAACCATCAAATGGCTGGTGTCATACAGTAGCTGATCACACATATAGGACCATGGCAACTGCAGATTAATCAGAGGCTAAGATGGCAACTCCCTGTAAAGAATAGGAGAGTTTAGTTCAGCTTTGAAGCAGACCTAAACATAACGCCTCCTTTCTGTCTGTAATCTGTATATCACCATTCAATCCCCAGAACAAAGCCCCATGCTTAGGACAGATTAATAAACATGATCCCATCCCTTATATGATTCAGCAGCGGGTGCTGCCAGTGTGAAACAATCAGAGTGATTCCTTGTTATGTGATCACTATGTCAGCTTAGCGCAGGTTGGAGGTTCCACTGAAAACAAAAACTTCAATGTGCAATCTGCTTTAGGCTGCAGTGTTCATCTTCAGAGCCATCTATTTATTAGTTCAACTGTCAGATATAGTTTCACTATTAAAAATAATAGTGAATTAAAGAACAGAAAAAAAAACTCAGTGGGGCTCCACTTCCCGCCCGGCCAATGTACTGTATATTTACAACTTGCTGAATGTCTTCTCACTCACATACAGAGGCACAATCTATGATTGTTGTGTCTGAAGGGCACAGCGGATCACAGTGCTCAGTACTGGACTGCTGAGTTTGGTCCAGGTACCATGCAATTGCTTTAATTTTTGACAGCTTGCTTACTAATGTGATCTCTGTGATCGGTCACAGGGATCACATGGTACAGGGTCAACCACAGCTGCCCTGTACCATGTGATAGCTGTAGCCAATCACAGCATTCACAGTAGTAAACAATGAGTCATGAATGTAAGCCATAAATGACAGATTAAAGGATTGCTTTTACAGTGATCATCACTGTGCAAGCAATCATAGTGTAAGAAAAAAAATCCAGATCACCTTCCCAGAGTAGCACAGTGTTACTATAACACTAAAACTGCACTACTCTGGTGACAGTATATAAAAACAATAAAATAAAATAAAGTTTGTAAAAAAATATATATATATTTTTAAATACTGTAGCCATTCAGTATCCATAATCACTGCCACCCACTCACAGTGTCCCTAATTACAGCCACACTAGTTACAGTGCCCCTGATCACTGCTACAGCAGATGCAGTGTACCTGATCACTGCTACCACAGTTACAGTGTCCCTAATCACCGCCACACCTGTTAGTGTCCCTGATCACTGCCACACCAGTTACAATGTCCCTAATCACCGCCACCCCTGTTAGTGTCCCTGATCACCGCCACACCAGTTACAATGTCCCTAATCACCGCCAACCCTATTAGTGTCCCTGATCACCGCCACACCAGTTACAGTGTCCCTGATCACTGTCACAGCAGTTATAGTGTCCATGATTACCGCCACACCAGTTACAGTGTCCCTGATCACTGCCGCAGCAGTGATTGTGTCACCATAAGGGCTTGTTTACATGTGCAATGCTCTCTGAAGAGCCATCCACATTGAATGACTCTTCATAGAGCATTTGAGGTGACTGTATTGCCTCCTCACACCCGCTTTAACTTCTTGGATTCTGCACAAGCAACCCCAATGACTTTAATGGGTCATGATTGGCAGGCATATAGGAGGTACAATTACTTTCACAGCAGCAAAAGCATCACATCCATGTCAGATGTACACCCCAGTCACTGTCTCTGAGGACAGTGGTTGAGGGACGGTAAAACCATGGCTTAACCGCAAGCTTTTACTGCCCCCAACCTCATGTGTGAACAGGCCCTAATAATGCAGCCAGTCACAGTTCTCTGATCACCACCACACCAGCCACAGTATTGCCAGACCAGTGTATCTAGAATTAGTGTTCCTGATTGCCCATATGCTGACCATGTCTCTGCCTGTGCCTGAACTGACCCATCTGCACGTTTGACTGACTATGTTCCTGCAAGACACCAGTCCCAGCCATCCTCTGCGGACAACTACACTCCTGGAACCACGTGAACATTTTTGTTCCTCCTTTCTTTAGTCTCCTGTGCCTCCTGGCCAGTGAACATGGCATTCCTGGGGGCAGCCACATACCAGGAGGCTAGACTTGTTTAGAAGAACGTGGACTGCTATAGGGGACACTACACTAAGCCATATTCCCTGACCACTTGTATAAAAGCAACTATTACAGTACATTGCTTTTGATACAATTTATTGATTGTGTGATACACAAGATGCAATGTCTGGTACATTATCAGTCCGGGCAAATCTCGCACGTGCTTCGCCAACTCATACAAGTTGCAGAAAGTTTTTTGTTGGGTTGTAATTTTAAGTATGTCCATGCTGTATGTGAGAAATATCTTAGTAAATTGAGAACATTTTGTAAAAAAAATATTTTAATTTTATTCAGCATTTTCCAAAAACTTGTGACAAAAAATGAAGCTATCAAAAGACTCACTATGCCTCTTAGAAAATACCTTGGGGTGTTTGCTTTCTAAAATGTGGTCATTTTGTGAGTGTTACCACTGTCCTGGTGCTCTAGGGGCTCCAAAAATGTGATATGCAGTCAGAAAATTAGATGTATAATTTATGTGTAATTTTTGCTCCTTGAAAGCTCAAAGGTGTTCCTTGGATTTTGGGCCTCTTTGTGTGTCTAGGCTGTGAAAAATTCTCACACATGCAGTATAATTCATCAGGAGTAGTGTTGAGCGAACCCGGACTGTAACGTTCGGGTCCGTACCGAACTTTCGGGTGTCCGTGGCACGGACCCGGACCCGGACATTTCAAAAATCGTTCGGGTTCGGTCCGGGGTTCTGCTATTTTATTCCACGTGTTGAGAAGCTGCAGGGCAGCCAATCAACAAGCGTTTCACTGGTTTGCCCTTAGAAGCCATCACAGCCATGCCTACTAATGGCATGGCTGTGATTGGCCAGTGCATCATGTGACCCAGCCTCTTTATAAGCTGGAGTCACAGTGCTGCAGTCACATGCTCCTTGGGTTAGTATAGGGAAAGGTAGCTGACGGCGTGAGGGACAGATTTTAGCCATTTTAAGACCTGATCCTGCATCCTGAGATAGATTACTTTACTACTGCTGTCTGTGCTGTTGCTCTGAGGACAGATAGCAGAAATTAGAGATTTCACAT
>BLSH010513832.1:492098-513849 GCA_018402905.1 Glandirana rugosa | reverse complement strand
CAGGAGATAAAACCAGCTTGAAATTTGTGTCGGGGGAGGGAACTTAGAGACAGATAAGCAGAGAGCTTGTCTATTCACAGCACAGTTTTGCAAGTTTTTTCATTCCTCCGCATATGTGGAGGGGGGAAGGGTGTGTGCCTTTCCTCCAATCAGCTCACACACAGTGTATGCCCAGACTCCACACCCACTGCTGAAAGAGGAAGAAAGAGTTATAACATGATGTGCACTTTCTAAAGAATATATAAAGCTGAAGACAGCAGATATACAAAAATAAAATGTAAAATGTATCTAGGGAGATTTGTTTCATCCCTGTGTATCATTTGGGGCAGTTCACGTCACTGGGTATAGCAGAGGGTTTACATCCACTTTAACTCATAGAAAGCCAGCACATTTTACAAAGTGGCTGAATTCCTGGAGTTCCGCTTTAACTATTTAAATGAACAGAATAAAAAAATATGTTTATCCTAACATTTGCTCTCCAAGGCAAAACAAAATGTGACTCAATACAATACCATGCATATACTGTAAATACATCTATCAATGGAACTGGATCACTCGCTAAATTGCTAGTGAGCTGTCATATTTGAATATTTATCAAAAAAAATGTGTTGCCTGCAGTTCGCTCTTAACTGGAGTCCCCTATTTGCTTATTATGCTATAGAAATGTTAGATTAACAAAAGAGCCTACTTTCCCATTATGGTTCCCAAAGCCACTTTAGCCTATTCTTGTGATAGAAAAGCAGCAAGCAGATTACAAGATGAATCACCATAGAAGAATTACGAGCAGTGCTAGTTGCTAAACACTTACTTCTTGGCTTCTGTTTAATTGGAGCAAATAACATACTGCTAGAAAAAAAAGAAAATATATCCGTCTGGTCCATTTCTATGACCTGCACAACACTAAATTGACTCAGATTTAGGACACTCCACGTGAACAATCTGTTCTTTGCCAAGGAGAACTGGCAGGCCTGCGGACAATCATTCCCCAGGTAAAAGAAAGAAATCAAAACATCCTTATTATCCAAGAAGACACACAGGACACATTGTAAATAACGATTAATGGTTTCTCTTGGTAACCCACCCCAAGCATCCTACCTCTACTTCGGTTTCAAAGCAAGATTGTGTCTATTTACTGCTGTTTGAAACAGTGTGAGTTTGTACATGTAATTGGCAATGGAATGGAAATGAACGTGTACTGTATGAGCAATAAGACACTGTAGGGTTGGTATTGTTCAGCTGCAATCAGACGTATTGGCTGTGTAGGGAGGAACTGGCCAAATAAGGGACTTGTCTGACCACCTGAGAGGAGTAATTATATTGCAAACAATAAACTTAAAGAATAGGCTGGAGATGTTTTCCTTTTTTTAACAAGAGAAAGATTTTCTGCATCCGGTAGCTGAGACACACAGGAAATAATGGACAAGAACAGAGGTGAAGAAAATTCACGTATTGCACAGAGCAGCACAGACAGTGAATAATAATGTCCCAGTTATTCACAGTTCAGGCGTGCACAGCAGAAATATTATTTCTGTTATCTGATTAAAGTAATAAACCATCAACTGTGTATGATAATTTATTTATGTATGAGCAAGAATGTTTTCATACCTCCACAAGAATAATATACAATATCTTACAAAAGTGAGTACACCCTTCACCTTTTTGTAAATATTTTATTATATCTTTTCATGTGACAACACTGAAGAAATGGCACTTTGCTACAATGTAAAGTAGTGAGTGTAAAGCTTGTATAACAGTGTAAATTTGCTGTCCCCTCAAAATAACTCAACACATAGCCATTAATGTCTAAACCACTGGCAACAAAAGTGAGTACACTCCTAAGTGAAAATGTCCAACTTGGGACCAATTAGCCATTTTTCCTCCCTGGTATCATGTGACTTGTTAGTGTTACAAGGTCTCAGGTGTGAATGGGGGGGGCAGGTGTGTTAAATTTGGTGTTATTACTCTCACTTTCTCATACTGGTCACCGGAAGCTCAACATGGTACCTCATGAAAAAGAACTCTGAGGATCTGAAGAACAGAATTGTTGCTCTACATAAAAATGACCTAGGCTATAATAAGATTGCCAAGACACTGAAACTGAGCTGCAACACAGTGGCCAGGACCATACAACAGTTTAACAGGACAGGTTTCACTCAGTACAGGCCTCACCATGGTTGACCAAAGTGGTTGAGTGCACATGCTCAGCATCATATCCAGAGGTTGTCTTTGGGAAATAGGTGTATGAGTGCTGCCAGCATTGCTGCAGAGGTTGAAGGGATGGGGAGTCAGCCTGTCAGTGCTCAGAACATAAGCCGCACACTGCATCAAATTGGACTGCATGGCTGTCGTTCCAGAAGAAAGCCTCTTCTAAAGATGATGCACAAGAAATCCCACAAACAGTTTGCTGAA
This sequence comes from Glandirana rugosa, assembly GCA_018402905.1. NCBI lineage: Eukaryota > Metazoa > Chordata > Amphibia > Anura > Ranidae > Glandirana > Glandirana rugosa. The sequence goes on along the minus strand of BLSH010513832.1, from coordinate 511,440 downwards.
GACAAGCAAACATGGATTACTGGAACCATGTCCTGTGGGGATGAGACCAATATAGACTTATTTGGTTCAGATGGTGTCAAGCGTGTGTGGCAGCAACCAGGTGAGGAGTACAAAGACAAGTGTGTGTTGCCTACAGTCAAGCATGGTGGTGGGGGTGTCATGGTCTGGGGCTGCATGAGTGCTGCCAGCACTGGGGAGCTACAGTTCATTGAGGGAACCATGAATGCCAACATGTACTGTGACATACTGAAGCAGAGCATGATCCCCTCTCTTCAGAGACTGGGCCACAGGGCAGCACTCCAACATGATAACGACCCCAAACACACCTCCAAGACAACCACTGTCTTGCTAAAGAAGCTGAGCGTAAAGGTGATGGACTGGCCAAGCATGTCTCCAGACCTAAACCCTATTGATCATCTGTGGGGCATCCTCAAATGGAAGGTGGAGGAGCACAAGGTCTCTAACATCAACAAGCTCCATGATGTTATCATGTAGGAATGGAAGAGGACTCCAGTGGCAACCTGTGAAGCTCTAGTGAACTCCATGCCCAAGAGGGTTAAGGCAGTGCTGGAAAATAATGGTGGCCACATAAAATATTGACACTTTTGGGCCCAATTTGGGCATTTTCAGTTAGGGGTGTACTCACTTTTGTTGCCAGTGGTTTAGACATTAATGGCTGTTTGTTGAGTTATTTTGAGGGGACAGCAAATTGACACTGCTATACAAGCTGTACACTCACTACTTTAAATTGTAGCAAAGGAGTTGATTTACTAAAGACCTGCGCCTGTGGTGCACTGAAGAAATTGGAGCAATTGCACAAAAAACGGGACTCAAGCCATTTATCAAAAAATATGGTGCACGTGTGCGCACCAAACCGGATTTACATAGGAAGCGTTATTGCGCACTGGCGCAAACGGATGTGCCTGCCATTACCAAGCACAACCAATGTACTTCTCTACGTTTCAGTCTAAGTAGTAAGAATAATTTGACTGCAGGTTCACATTTTCTATTGTCAACCCAAAATATATGCAGCAATCTTATTTACATGCACAATCTCTTTCCAGAACATGTAGATCTTTTTTAAAATTATTCAAGCCTTTCACACCCTGTTACAGCTGCCTCAACTGCACATGCGCATTGAGAAACCACACTGCTTCATCTGTGCCTTACATGGCGCAAAGGCTTTAGTTTGTTAAATATATATTTTGAGCACATGCGCATATGCATTCTCCAGGGTGCAAAACTGCTTTATGTTTTCATTTTCATTCTTCTTACAGAAATTTGGCTACTTTTCACTTCGCAATTTCCACAACTTTAAATTTACTGAAAACTGTCTATTATTCTCAACTCATCAGATTGTATGGTATATGGGTGAGATTAGTTGCTCATACAGATAAGTAGATACAATTATTGTAAAATCAGATTTTATAGTGTATGGGTGAGATTAGTTGCTCAGGCAGATGAGTACACACTTATTTGCCCAACTAGATTGTACAGTGTATAGGCATGTGACTTGGCCAGAATGCACAATACACAGTCATGCATTGAGAAGAGGTCTTTATGGAAGTTTCGGGTCCACCAATGATTGTAGACTATCACCATGAAATGCACACAATCACATTTTGGCAATTATGACATTTCACATCCAAGTGAAGGGGAACATTCGTACAATTGTTGATATGAGGAAGATCTATAGAATGAATATTGAGTTGTTTCCAAAAGACGTTAATGATTGGACTAAATCTGGAAGCAATATTCTCCATGTGCTAATAGAAAGCTCATTAAGATGTTTTACTTGCAGATCAGCATTACAATGAGCAAGGGCCCAATAAGTATTTTTTCTTTAAGAACATGTTTTCTCACTTGCGCACAACGATTCTGCGCACTTGGCGCAGGTAAACAGATTTTTATTTCTGCGCCATGTCACAATATGTGTGCGCCAAACTGCAAATGCGCTAATATTTTCTTCAGTGTTGTCACATGAAAAGATATAATAAATTATTTACAAAAATGTGAGAGGTGTATTCACTTTTGTGGGATACTGTGTATATATATATATATATATATATATATATATATATATAGTATATACACAGTGCAGTGTATATATATATATATATACAGTGCACTCAGTGTAGACTATATATATATATATATATATATATATATAGAGAGAGAGAGAGAGAGAGAGAGAGAGAGAGAGAGAGAAAGAGCATTCAGTGTAGACTATATATACAGTGCAGGCACTGTATTAATATATATATATATACATATATACAGTGTAATATATATATATATACATATATAACACTGTATATATATATATATATATATATATATATATATATATATATATATATATATCCACCTTCCATTTGAGGATACCACACAGATGCTCAATATGGTTTATGTCTGGAGACGTGTTTGGCCAGTCCATCACCTTTACCCTCAGCTTCTTTAGCAAGGCAGTGGTCATCTTGGAGGTGTGTTTGGGGTCGTTTTCATGTTGAAATACTGCCCTGCGGCCCAGTCTCTGGAGAGAGGGGATCATGCTCTGCTTCAGTATGTCAAAGCACATATAGGCATTCATGCTTCCCTCAATGAACTGTAGCTCTCCAGTGCAGGCAGCACTCATGCAGCCCCAGACAATGACACTCCCTCCACCATGCTTGACTGTAGGCAAGACACGCTTGTCTTTGTACTCCTTACCTGATTTCAGCCACACACGCTTGACTCCATCTGAACCAAATAAGTTGTCAGATTTTCAGAGCCGGCTCTATTTTTTCTGATGCAAGCTCCTTGGCACTGGTTCAGAAATACTGCATGGGAAGAGAGGGACTGGGTCCATAGTGTACATGGTAAAAAATTACAGAACTGTGCAATAGATTATAAAGAGTTAATCAAAGTCTGTGTGGAGTAGTGCCAATTCTATAGAGAGTGCTGCCTTAATGCCATACCCGTGTGTAGATGCATGCCTCTGTCAGCCTATAGGGACATTAGCCAGCACCTCCCACAAATAGCTAGATACAAAAATCACATCCAATCCTAAGATTCACACAGCTCTGCCACACAGCATAGCCCTGTCTGTAAGAGAAGGAGAACTGACTGTCACTCTGCTCGATCCTCCTTGCAATGCAGCACACCTCATTGGCTCCTTGTGCTGCTCCCCCAGTCCGAGATTTGCTAAGCGGGGATTGCAAGATGATGATACTAATTTATATTCATGAACCTAGAGATTAACCCTAATCTTCTAGAATTATCCAGTACCCTAAGATGGCTATAGAGAACTAACCCTGAATTGTGCCATGTCCCAAGTTAGATATATTGAGCAAGAGTTTTAAAACAATGGACTTTAAAAGCACTTGTATAAAAAATACAAATAATTTTATTGGTATACATTAAAAAGATAATTTTCCCAGAAAAGTACTATAAATCACATATATGCATTTAAAATCAATCATTGAGAAGGAACTTGCATCCATGTATAATGTAGAGAAGAGAAAGAAAAGAACTCATTGCGCGTCTCCAATAGTGAGGTTTATTGGCCAAACAAATCACAATACACTGAATGTGAGAAGGCTCTCGTGGTAGCTGCGGCTCTGCAGTAGCGGCTTGCATAGCAACGGAGCGTGCCCCTACGTCACCTGCATTCCATCTGGTGCATTTCGTCTCTTCCGCAACGTCTTGTGGAACTCTGAAGACGTTGCGGAAGTGACGAAACGCATCAGATGGAACGCAGGTGACGTAGGGCCACGCTCCGTTGGTACGCAAGCCGCTACTGCAGAGCCGCAGCTACCACGAGAGCCTTCTCACACTCAGTGTATTGTGATTTGTTTGGCCAATAAACCTCACTATTGGAGACGCGCGATGAGTTATTTTCTTTCTCTTCTCTACATTATACATGGAATAAGATTGGTGTAACCCCAAAGAAGCAGCTTAGCAGAGTGGACGTCATACCTATGGTCGGGTGAGAGACCGAAAGCGCAGATTGACTCCCAAATCGTATGATTGTGGGAGTCAACAGGGTCTGGTAAGTGCGGAGCTTTACCATTAAAAACCCTCCACAGGAGTTTGAAGCAGATTGTGTGAGCATGTGCACTTTGAAGATATACCGTATTTTTCGCACCATAAGACGCATTTTTTTTCCCCAAAAAGTGGGGGAAAGTCTCCCTGCGTCTTATGGTGCGAATGCTGCAACCCCCCCCCCCCCCCCCTCGTTGCCGCCGGGAGCTCACATTACACTGCGGGCTCCCGGACACAATAGAGCGTTGCTCTGATCTCACACAGTGAGAAGACAGAGCAGCCGCAGTACTTCATTTGGCCACTGGGGCTTCATTCGGCCCCAGTGGCCAAATGAAGTACTGCGGCGGCTGGAGCTGCTTCTTTCTGAATGGGATCTGGCTGCAGAGTGGAGCTCCACTATGCGCAGGGTGATGACATCATCACAGCGCAGTGGTGGCGGGAGATATGAATCTCCCTCTCAGCTCTGTCAGGCTGCATTTCATGGACACAGGTATGTGCTGTATTTCATGGATCTGGTGTATTGTGCTGTATTTCATGGATCTGTATTGTGCTGTATTTCATGGATCTGGTATATGACTGTATTTCATGGATCTGGTATATGACTGTATTTCATGGATCTGGTATATGACTGTATTTCATGGATCTTGTATATGGCTGCACTGGTAAATATTTTAGTACACCATTTGGTTCAGAATATTTTTTTTTCTTGTTTTCTTCCTCTAAAACCTAGGTGCGTCTTATGGTCAGGTGCGTCTTATGGTGCGAAAAATACGGTAAGTGAACGAAGATATATGTGAATGAGGACACTTATTATTTAATTCAGCACTGGAGCACTTAAGCACTGCAAATCACTTTTAAATATTGGACATTTTTTATGCCCTTTAACATGGGAAATTGTATATATAAGTGATATTATGAATGGATGGTGAATAATTATGTAATTTGTATTATTGCACAATTGCACCTTATTGAAAAATATTGATGTATGTTAGTCAGTTTTGCACAAAGCATTGAGTTTAACTTTTTATATATTGGTATAAGAATTCCCAAACCAGCAGGAGTTCTGCTTCGTAGCAAGCGCTGTTTCTTGACTGTACTTAATTAAACTTTTCACTAAGCAGCTGCTAATCACACACCAAACTGTGGCACGGGTACCCTTGTTATATAAATATTGTCATCCTAATATTGTTTATTTTATTTCAGGTAGTTATATAGTGCTGTCAATTTACACAGCGCTTTACATACATTGTACATTCACATCAGTCCCTGCCCTCAAGGAGCTTACAATCTAAGGTTCCTAACTCACATTCATACGTACTAAGGCCAGTTTAGACAGGAGCTAATTAACCTACCAGCATGTCTTTGGAGTGTGGGAGGAAACCTGAATACCCAGAGCAAACCCACGCCGTGACCCTTTTGCTGCCAGGTGAGAGTGCTATCCAATACACCACTGTGCTGCCCAATACTGTGCTGCTGGAATACTGTCCATATGGACCCTCATCTCTGCAGGCCACCAGGGGAGTGCATAGGCTCATCCCCACATGATACCCACATCACGGTATTTCCGCATTAACTAACCCTGAATTGTGCCGTGTCCCAAATTAAACATATGGAGCAAGAATTTTGAAACAATGGACTTTAAAGGTGCTTGTATAAAAAATACAAATAATTTTATTGGTATACATTAAAAAGATAATTTTCCCAGAAAAGTACAATAAATCATTAAGCCAGAACTCGCATTGACAACCTGTAAATGTACAGTAACAGTCAGAGGCACCCTAATAGATGTTGATATCCTATATGATGAATCCTCTGTGTGAGGGGTTCGCTGGTTCCTCTCAATGTAGCCTCCCGCTTGCTCTACATATTTTGCGAACCAATTGTTTGCTTCTTCAGGAGCTTTGCTTAATTCTAACAACATATCTCCATTAAAATCATATACATGACATAAATAACGCCATACAATATATTAGTTCATATAAATTGTATCATGTATGATATTTATTCACATATATGTAGCAAAACATGGCCACTCACTTGCACCGCATGTAGCAGACATCTCCACAAAATGCGCCCCTGAGGACCCAAACTGGTGCGGTCAACGTATAGGGTCTCAACTGAAAGCATGGGGACACTTCCCATGTCCATGGGTCAGGATGCTATCTTACTTGCGTAGCCACTAGCAGATGTGGTTCCCCTTTTTGGCCACTAGGGACAGTGGTGCGACTGTTGTGGGGCTTAGCCCAAGAATGTGGCCGCCTGTACTGTGCTGTGCGAGCCCAACACTGTGTGGGTATCATGTGGGGATGAACCTATGCACTCCCCTGGTGGCCTGCAGAGATGAGGGTCCATATGGACAGTATTAGGATGACACTGGGGCTCCAGCAGCATCTTACCCCATTGTATCCACCCCCTGTGGTGGAGCTAGGCACCCGGACCCATGTCTGGATACCAAGCGCGCACGCACCGGATGGCGCATGCGCAATGGGATGACGGCCAGGCCGAGTGACGTTGGATGCCGGTCTAACACGAGCTCAACCAAGACGGTCATATAAGGAGGAGCAGGAAGCCACATCTCCAGGCGCCCAGTCCTAGGAAGAGATTTCCAGCAGCCTCACGAGTGACAAGGGGACGTTGTCAGTGGTTGGCCGGCAGGTATGAGGGAAGCTTGAGCATGGAGGGATGTATTGATTATCTTAAACCCAATATCTTTATTTATTTATTGCCCCTTTGCTGTTATTCATATAGCTCTATTGGGAACGCTATTCAGCTACCTGCTATAAGTGAGCCTCATATATCTTTGTTAAAACCCCCTAAATATAAGCCCTTTAATATAACCCTGGTTACCCCTGTGTGTGGGGGGAGATACAACAGCTGGCCACCTACGCATTTTTTGTGCTGAAAAAGGCCCCCCTCTGCTTATACTCGAGTCAGTGTCTGTGGGTGGTCTGAAGAGATGAGTAAATTCGCATTGCACAGAGCGCGCTGCTTCTAAGAGCTGCTCTGTGCATGAAACTGTGACCTAATTACATTGGAATGCAGAGAATCTAGAGAGAGCTGTCAGATTTTCAACTTGATGTCGGGAGGTGGGCAGGACGCATGGGTGTTAGCTGTTTAGTCCCGCCCACCTCCTGATCTCAGTGAAGATCTGGCAGCTCTCTCTCTGCATTCTCAGCATTCTCTGCATTTCAGTGTAATTAGGTCACAGTTTCATGCACAGAGCGACTCTTATAAGCAGTGCGCTCTGTGCTTTGTGAATCTACCATACTCATCTCTTCTGCCAGTGCCAGCCAGTACCATCCAGTGCCAATCAGTGCCACCTGCCAGTACCATCCAGAGCAGGTGGTGGGCAGGTGGTAATGGCTACAATACCTGTGTTCTGGCTACAATCCCTGTGTAATGGCTGAGACTGTGTGTTCTGGTTACAATACCAGTGTTATGGCTACAATCCCTGTGTAATGGCTGAGTCCCTGTGTTCTGGCTACAATACCTGTGTTCTGGCTACAATCCCTGTGTAATGGCTACAATACCTGTGTAATGGCTACAATACCTGTGTTCTGGCTACAGTCCCTGTGTAATGGCTGAGTACCTGTGTTCTGGCTACAATACATGTGTTCTGGCTACAATCCCTGTGTAATGGCTACAATACCTGTGTTCTGGCTACAATACCTGTGTAATGACTGAGTCCCTGTGTTCTGGCTACAATCCCTGTGTAATCGCTACAATACCTGTGTTCTGGCTACAATACCTGCATAATGGCTGAGTCCCTGTGTAATGGCTACAATACCTGTGTTCTGGCTACAATACCTGTGTAATGGCTGCTGCATTTCCCGCCCTAGGCTTATACTCGAGTCAATAACTTTCCCCATTTTTTTGTGGTAAAATTAGGTGCCTCAGCTTATATTCAGGTTGGCTTATACTCGAGTATATACGGTATTCAGAAATTAGGAATTATATTCACTATACATATATGTCATTTTGCAATTACCAATCTATAAAGATAACTTTATAGGGGTCTTTAGAGACAGCCAACACTGTGTTCATGGTCCACACAGCATAAAGTCTTGTGTGAGTACCATTGTATTCAAAAGTATTCTAAAGTAAATAATCACTGACACTAATATAAGGGCAGTCTTCCTCCCACCGACATTAGCATTTTGAATGCAGTCTTTCTCCCACTCATACCAATGCAAAGAACAGGCTTCTTGCCACTTACACGAAAGGCAGTCTTACTTAAAGCGACAATAAATCCAAAAGCAAACATCTACATGGTGTAGTGGTTAGCACTTTTGCCTGGCAGCAGAAGGGTCGCTGGTTTGCATCCCAACCATGACACTACCTGCCTGGAGTTTGCATGTTCTCCCTGTGCCTGCGTGGGTTTCCTCCGGGTACTTCGGTTTCCTGCCACACTCCAAAGACATGCTGGTATGTAAATTAGATCCTGTCTAAATTGGCCCTAGTATATATATGTAGGAATGTGAGTTAGGAACCTTAGATTGTAAGCATCTTGAGGGTAGGGACTGATGTGAATGTACAATAGGTGTGTAAAGCACTGTGTAAATTGACAGCGCTATAAAAGTACCTGAAAAAAAAAATACATTTACATTCGAGGGACTGATATGTATATAAAACGCACTATTTATCTTTCATATCGTGTTTCCCAGTGCTAAACCTTTCATCCAATTTCTAAATTGATGCATTTGTAAATTTCAAAAGTCAATATAAAGCAATAGTAGTGGTAAAAAAAGCACTTGTGGGTTTAACTAATCATTTTTTTGTATAATTCTCCTTTAGGGAGCGTGGTAGCGGGGTGTGTCCTGCATACTTTTGCGAATAGGTGTCCCTCGTTCCCATCTGATGAAGTTGGGAGGTATGCATTTATTATTTTGCAGCCTATTAATGCTTAGATGCGAAGGCTGCATTTGTTTCATTCAGGTGATCTATCCAGCAAGTCAACTATTTTTCAAAAGCACAAGCTCTCCAGGAAAGTGTCAATTTACATTGATGAAACAAACCATTTAACACTGGTAGGGGTGATTAAAATGATCAGCTTATATTTATTCATGCAAAACCTTTATCCCAAAAGGAAAAAAACTGTCTGCCATAACTGATTATAAAGTGTGAGCTAGAGTATGGCTTAAAGGTGTTGTAGAGTATCAGAGTTTTCACCCTAATGCATTCTATGCATTAAGGTGAAAAGCCTTTTTGGTGCAGCAGCCCCCCAGAGCCCCCCTTTACTTACCTGAGCCCGAACCGATCCCGCGCCAGGGATGAGCCTAGTCCCTCTAGCTACCGGCTCCGGTCCTCATTGGATGGATTGATAGCAGTGCAGCCATTAGCTCCCACGGCTATCAATCGAGTCCAGTGACACGGGAGCTGTGGGGCGGGGCCGAGTCCTGCTGTATGTGTGAATACATGCAACAGCTGGACTCGGGATTGTGCCTGCATGAGTGATGACCAGGGAAAGTGCTTCCCTGGTGGGTCACTCGATGCGGAGGAGGAGTCAAGATCACCACCGTGGTACCCCAGAAGAGGAGGATCGGGGCCACTCTGTGCAAAACCGCTGCACAGAGGAGGTGATTATAACATGTTTGTTATTTAAAAAAAAAAACAGGAGCCTTTAGTATCACTTTAAATTTGTTAGTGTATTCAAATCCAATAATACATTTAACACTAACTTCCCCCTCAGACTGACAACACTGCTGTCTGCTGTGCTTCTGTACATATTCATCCAGAGTTGTGATAAGGGATGAGAATGGCGCCAAAAGAACACTGGGGAACCCTTAAGTGCCTGTAAGCTGTCAATAAGGTAGGGAGTACATAAAAGATGCAAAGGAATGTATAACATAAAAGCAGAGATAAAAACAATGGTAAGCTAGTCCATATCAAGAGTCCATGTACATCCATAAATCAGAGCTAAAAGTCCATGTGAAAGGATGTGACTCCAGTGGGATGGATCCGCACCTAGGGGCAGCTGCCGGAAGAGCAGAAGCAACTCTGTAGGAATAGGAGAAGGGGGGGGGGGCGACAGGAGTGCCAGACCTAAGTGCAGTATGCCATCAGAGAATTTATTAAAAGCAAGCTAAATGCATACTCACAGGTCTGAATAAAAACAAGCACATCATAAGAAGTCCGGGCCCAGGGCCGTGTCACTTGTTCCAGGGCTGTGGTCTTGTTGGGGGGTGCTTATGCTGCTGAGCAGATGGAGGCTGTGCTGTGTTGGAACGCACTGGAAGCAGAAAGTACCAGAACCAGGAAGTCCCATGGACAGGAAGTGACGTCGGTGCTGTATCAGGCCAATAGGATGACGCGTTTCAATGCACTCTGCATTTTCCTCAGATCCACCGCCCTGGAACAAGTGACACGGCCCTGGGCCCGGACTTCTTATGATGTGCTTGTTTTTATTCACACCTGTGAGTATGCATTTAGCTTGCTTTTAATAAATTCTCAGATGGCATAGTGCACTTAGGTCTGGCGCTCCTGTCTCCCCCCCTCATCCAGAGTTGTGTCTCATTGATACAGGAGGTGTATTACTGGCCAGATAACCAGGTGAAAACAGAGGGAAAAAAGCCAAAGAAAGGGGGGCATGGCCTGATGCCGAGCAGGATGGACGCTTAGAGCCGGAGCAGACATGTCCAAGAGAAGGAAGGACGGGAAGAAACCACACCGACTGACAGATTATTTCTCCCCGGGTCAGCATGGAGGTAGGCAAGATGGCGCAGAGGCCTACCTGTCCCCAGCCTCCTCGCCATGCAGCAAACCATCAAAGCAAGCCACACAGGGGAACAATAATATCTCCCAAAGCAGCCAACACTCCAACCCGCCTACCCCTTCGACTTGCAGCCCAGCCAAATCTAAAATCAAACTGGATATCGGCGGATGCGGTCCTTACGCAAGCCCCACTGTAGACTCAGGGGATGACACCAGAGACACGCCAGAGTCCATCGAAGCATTTCCTACACAAAATCAGCCAGTCCTAGACACAGTTCTGAACGAAATGCTTCTCTCTTTGCAGAGCACAATCAACTCAGACATAGTCTCATGCATGCACAGATTTAATCAAGAAATCCATGCAGTAGAAGCAAGGGTGGAACATATAGAAGAAAAAATGGGGGAATATGCTTCCACAATAAATGATTTGGTTGGTGCCCATGATGACAGAGAAAGGGAGACGGAGTGGATTAAAGCCAAAATGGCGGACATGGAGGACCGAACGAGACGAAATAATCTCAAAATAAGAGGGATCCCTGAAACAGTCACACAATCTGACCTGCACCCCTATGCCATTACGCTGTTTAAAACAATAATGCCTGATCTCACAGACTTAGACGTCATGATCGATCGGATTTATAAATTGTTGAAGCCACCCCATCTGCCAGAGTAGGTCCCAAGAGATGTAATCCTCCGTCTCCACTTTTATTATGTAAAAGAGGGCCTCATGTCCACGATGTGGAAAAAAGAGTCGATCCCTCAACAATACCAGAATCTGCAATTTTCTGCTGACTTATCCCAGTACACCTTGCAAAAAAAGGAAGAATTTGAACACAGTGACCAAGGTTCTAAGGAACCATAAGTTAATATACCGCTGGGGTTATCCCACTAAAATTACCGTTAGCAAAGATGGCCGAACACACATCATAGACTCTCTGGATAAAGGTTTATCCCTACTAAGGGATTGGGGTATCCTCACAGAACCGCCGGATGACACCAATGTCCCCAGACCTCCCCAGCAGATTGAGCAGGAATGGAAAACAGTTACAGCAAAAAATGCTAAATCTCACAATTAAGCCGAGTTGGGCAAATATGCACCTATATCCCTGATCTAAGCCTTGAACTAAACTTCCACTATAGCAGCCAGATGCTGCTACAAAACTTAACCCCTTGCCGACCGCCGATCGGCATCTGACGGCGGCAAGGTGGCTGGTGAGCGCAAATCGCCGGCATATGTGTTCGGGGAGGACCAGGGAGCGGGTGTGGCGGCTTCAATTGCCGCCGGCTACCCGCGATGGCCCCCCCCAGATCGAAGGAACGGAGGTCCGTGTATGTAAACACGGACCTCCGTTCTGTGAAGGGGGAAGGGCTGTGATCACATCCTTCCTGTACGTGGAGGCTGTGACCACTTCCCTTCCCCAGCCAGCCCAGCCCCCACACAGTAAGAACATGCCCAGGGAACACAGTTAACCCTTAGAGCGCCCCCTGCAGGTTAACCCCTTCACTGCCAATGGCATTTACACAGTAATCAGTGCATTTTTATCATTTTTATAGCACTGATCGCTGTATAAATGCCAATGGTCCCAAAAAAGTGTCAAAATGGTCCGACATGTCCGCTGAAATATCGCAGTACCGCTAAAAAACGCAGATCGCCCCCATTACTAGTAAAAAATAAATAAATAAATAAAAACCCCAAAAATGAATTCTCATCATCCGTAAACGCGACCACTTTTGCGCAAACCAATCAATGAACGCCGATTGTGATTTTTTTTATCACAAATATGAGGAAGAATATAAATCGGCCAAAACCGATGAAAAAAAATGTTTTTTTTATATTTTTTTTTTGGATTTGTATTTTAGCAAAAAGTAAGAAATTTGGTTTTTTTTGCAAAATTGTCGCTCTTCTTTTGTTTATAGCGGCGATCAGAAATGACGCAGAGGTGATCAAATACCACCAAAAGAAAGCTCTATTTGTGGGAAAAAAAGTACGCAAATTTCGTTTGGGTACAACGTTGCACGACCGCGCAATTTTCAGTTAAAGCGACGCATCGCCGAATCGCTAAAAGGGCTCCGGTCCTAAAGCTGGAAATCCTTCCGGGGCTGAATTGGTTAAAAAGCACTTGCGGCACGTTGTCAAGCAAGAACACCTCTTGCACCAGTTGTGCACTGTTTTGTTTCTTTTTCTCTCTTTTCTCGATTTTATTTTATATTCTCATTATCAGAAGTGACCATGGAAGACTTAAAGATGTCAAGGACATTGTAAACAGGATCTGACACTATTCCACTGCAACAAGGAGGACAACCAGATCTCTGGGAGCTGTACCCCAGGCCTACCACAGTGAGTACGAACTCTGCACACCACTAAAAACTCACATAAAATGCTTCCAATGCGTGAGCAAGACAATAGAGGGAACTATGCAACCACTAAAGGTTTTCACACCTACATTTTCATTTAGTGAAGTGATAAATAAATACATCATGGGGATCAAAATTTTGTCCATAAACTCAAAGGGTCTAAATCACCCTGTTAAACGGAAATCATTATGAAAGGAAGTTTTACAAACCACTGTGACATCCTGTGTACTCAAGAGACGCATTTTAACAAGGATTCTGCACTCAGGTGCAACCACAAGAACTTTCCTCATACTTACACTGCCAACACAGATACTAAGGTCAAAGGAGTCATGACGGCCATAAGGGACTCAGTGGCTTTTCATTTACACAAGGTAATCAGAGACACCCAAGGCCGATACCTAATTTTAATATGCGGCTTGAACTCAGTGACATACACTTTGGTCAACTCCTATTCTCCTAATAAAAACCAGATCAATTTTTTCAACAGACTGATGAGGAAAGTTCGACATCACCAGCAGGGGCACTTGATTATGTGCGGAGACTATAATATCACACCTGACCCCTCAATGGATTCTACCTCCATTCCCAAAAGACATCTACCCTCACTACAGGAATCATTGCACAAGCACTCAATCTACGATGCATGGCGTTGCTCTCATGCGGAGGAGAGGGATTACACTTTTTTCTCCTCATGGAGTATACACCAGAATCAACCTTTTTCTGGTCGATCAACATATTCTCTCTAAAGCTAAGAAGACGTTTATGAGGGGCATTTTTCTTCAGCTGGGGGCAAGGGCCAAGAGGCAGCAACCAAAAGCATATTAAGGATATTACAAAAGAAATGCCTACTCTTGACATACAGAAAGCATTGAACCCCAATAGTGACTTAGCAAAAAAACTATCCCACCTCAGACATGAACTAAGACGCATCCAATTGGGGAATTTTGAAAAGAACAATAAGTGACTAAAGATGACATACTATAACGGTAATAAAGCGGATAAAATTTTATCAAATAAAATTAAGGGACATAGATACAAAACCAAAATACAGTTTATCATCTATCCCAGCACTAATACCAAAGAATATCATCCACAAAAAATAGCCGACGCGTTTAGTAGCTACTACTCTACGCTATACAATTTAAAAAATGATCAGGACACTAACCAACCTACTGCAGAACTGATTGAACAATTCCTAGCTAGTATAGAATGTACCCAAACTAGAACACAATCAACTTCAGGCCTTAAACCAACGATTTAATCTCTCTGAACTATGCACGGCCATAGACTCTCTCCATGTGAATAAAACCCCTGGTCCTAACGGGTTCTGTGGAGAATATTACAAACAATTTAAGTGCATACTAGCATCCTACCTAGGAAATATCTTTAATGCGGCTGCTGCCTCTTCCCAATTTCCTCCAGAGATGCTAGAGGCCCTTATCGTAACCCTACCTAAACCGGGGAAGGAACGAACAAGCCATCAAATTTCTGCCCAATTTCGCTACTGAACATAGATGTTAAGCTATATGCAAAACTGATAGCCCTTCGACTACTCAATATCATGCCCTTACTTATCCATCCTGATCAAACGGGCTTTACCAAATCTAGGCAAACCTCTGATGCCACTCGCAGACTAGTGAATATTATCCATCTGGCGAAGACGCAGAAGAAGCCTTCTCTGCTTCTAGCTCTGAACTCAGAGAAGGTTTTTGATCGTATTCACTGGCAATACCTATCTAAAACCCTTCAGTCATTTGGCTTCAAGGGCAACATCCTAACAGCGATTCTGGCCTTATACTCCAAACCTTCTGCCTGGGTCTACATGTCAGGTATTTTATCAACACCGTTCCAAATATCCAATGGCACGAGACAAGGGTGCCCGTTGTCACCCCTAATATTTAACCTCTTGATAGAGTCTCTGGATATCTATATTACATTTCACCCCCAGATCAAAGGTTTCCCAACTCTCACTGCTACACACCATATCAGCCTTTTTGCTGATGATATCATCATGATACTAACTGATGTTTGGTCCTCCCTGGCTGAGGTACATAAGACTCTACAAATGTTTAATAAAATATCCTATTACAAGGTTAATGAAAACAAATCTTATATATTTTGATCAGGATTGGATGCAAATACAAAAATGGAGCTTAGTTCAGTGTTTCCATACACTTGGAGCAATGAAGGTATTAGCTATTTGGGGATCACCTTGATGGCTGACACCAACAAGCTAATAGAGGCAAACTACACCCCATTTTTACTCAAACTTGAATCTAAACTACGAGACCTGGCTAGGACGGAACTATTCTGGCTGGGACGCCTAGCAGCATTTAAAATTATTATATTACCCCAATTTTTATACCTTTTTCGAGCAATGCCTAATCCTGTGCCAGACCAGTTTTTCTCTAAGGCTCAATCTATGATCAATGCATATTTATGGCAAGGCAAGAAAGCTAGAAGTGCTTTTAACCCCTTCCTTACCGGCGTATAGTAATAATACGCCGGCAAGGTGCACTCCCCATCCTGGGTGAACGTCATATGATGTCCTCCCATTTTCGCCGCTCTGCGGACCCCCAGGGGCCCGCATCGTGGTGATCGGGGATCGGCCGTGTCCCTCGGGACTCCGGCCTTCCATGATGGGGTAAAGAGCCAATAAAATTGGCTCTTTACCAGGTGACCGACTGTGTCCTATCACAGCCAGTCACTTCCGACTAAAGTTGAGTGAACACCTGGACGTTCGGGTTCGGAGGGTCTGAACGAACTTTGGAAAAAAGTCCGGGTTCGGCACCGAACGTTGCCCAAACGTTATCCCGGACCCCGGACCCCATTGAAGTCAACGGGGACCAGAACTTTTAGGCACAAAAATGGCTGTAACAAAGTCCTGGCAAGTGCTAGAGGGCTGCAAAAGGACGTAAAATGGGGGTAAGAATAGGGCAAGTGCCCTACAAAAAAAATGGGGATAGGGAAAATAAATTAAAATCAAATAAAAAAAATGGGAAGGGGGGGTGGATGTGGAGTAGGAGCCTAGAGGTTGACTAGGCCGTGACCATGGCAATGTAGGTGGAAGTGGCGGTGGTCGAGGAGGAGGTAGCCAGCACTGTATTTTTTTTGTTTGTTTATAATTGGGGTAGCCCCCAAAATATTGAGGCCTATTCAAAAAAACAAGTATACGAATGGCTGTGTGAGTCTGGTCTAAATGTTTATTCTGCACAAGGTACAAACAAGTCTTGTGGGATCCATGCCTGATTCATTTTAATAAAGGTTAGCTTGTCCACGTTGGCTGTGGACAAACGGCTGCACTTGTCTGTGATAACGCCTCCTGCCGTGTTAAACACACGTTCAGAAAATACACTGGCTGCAGGGCAGGCCAGCACCTCCAAGGCATAAACGGCAAGTACAGGCCATGTGGCCAATTTGGAGACCCAGAAGTTGAATGGGGCAGACCCATCAGTCAGTACGTGTAGGCGTGTGCACACATACTCTTGCACCATGTTGCTGAAATGCTGCCTCCTGCTAAGACGTTGTATATCGGCTGGTGGTGCTGTTTGTTGTGGCTGGCTGCTGACAAAGCTTTGCCACATTTCCGCCATGCTAACCCTGCCTTCTGAGGTGCTGGCGGTGGCACAGCTGCATTGGTGGCCTCTTCCTCCTCCTCCTCCTTTGCCTTCGCCTTGTGCTTCCACTGAGCACCCGGTGTCATTTGGGAATGCCCTCAGCAGCGCCTCTATCAGTGTGGGCTTGTAGTCGCGCATCTTCCTCTCACGCTCCAGTGAGGGAATTAAGGACGGCACGTTTTCCTTGTAACGGGGATCCAGCAGGGTGGCCACCCAGTAATCAGAAAAAGTTACAATGTGGGCAACTCGGCTGTCGTTGCGCAGGCACTGCAGCATGTAGTTGGCCATGTGTGCCAGGCTGCCCAGAGGCAAAGACAAGCTGTCCTCTGTGGGAGGTATATCATCTGTGTCCTCTGTATCCCCCCAGCCACGCTCCAGTGATGCCCACGAGCTGCGTTGGGTGCCACCCTGCTGCAATTCCTCCTCCTTCTCCTCCTCATCTTCCTCGTCCTCCTTGTCCTCCAGAACTGTGCCCTGGCTTGAATATTTTTGACCTGGCCTATGCTGGTGCAGGAACCCACCCTCTGAGCCACTTGCGAATGACTGGCCTGATAACAGTGGAAATGACCCCTCTTCCTCCTCCTCCTCTTCCTCATCCTCCTGTGCCACATCCTCTTCCATCATGACATGAAGTGTTTTTCCAAGGAGACATAGAATTGGTATAGTAACGCTGAGAACATCGTCATCGGCACTGGCCATGTTGGTGGAGTACTCAAAACACCGCAATACGCTACACAGGTCTCGCATGGAGGCCCACTCGTTGGTGGTGAAGTGTTGCTGTTTCCGCAGAGCGACTGACCCATGCGTCCTGCAGCTGAAACTCCAATATTGCCTGCTGCTGCTCGCACAGTCTCTCCAGCATGTGCAAGGTGGAGTTCCACCTTGTGGGCACGTTGCATATGAGGCGGTGAGCGGGAAGACCGAAGTTCCACTGCAGCGCAGACAGGCGAGCAGCAGCAGGGTGAGAATGCCGAAAGTGTGCACAGATGGCCCGCACTTTATTCAGCAGCTCTGACATATCTGGGTAGTTTTTTAAAAAATTCTGTACCACCAAATTCAGCACATGCGCCAGGCAAGGGCAAGAGCCGCTACGAGATTTCGGCCATTGTCGTACACCACCAGGCCGGGCTTGAGGCTCAGTAGCAACAACCACTCATTGGTCTGTTGTTCAATGCCCGTCCACAGCTCCTGCGCAGTGTGGGGTTTATCCCCCAAACATATCAGTTTTAAAACAGCCTGCTGTCATTTCCCCCTGGATGTGCTGATGATGGTGGTGAAGGTGTTACGCTGAGCGGATGAGTGGGTGGTCGAGGAGGAGGAAGAGCAGTAGGAGGAGGAGGCAACAGGAGGCAAAGAGAAATGCCCTGCAATCCTCGGTGGTGGAAGGACATGCGCCAAATGGCTAGCCGGCTCAGGCCCACCCGCCAGTACATTTGCCCAGTGTGCAGTTAGAGAGATATAGCATCCCTGCCCGTGCTTACTGGTCCATGTATCAGTGGTTATGTGGACCTTGCCACTGATGGCGTTGCGCAGTGCACACTTGATCTTGTCCCTGATTTGTTTGTGCAGGGAAGGGATGGCTCGCCTGGAAAAGTAGTGGTGGCTGGGTACCACGTACTGTGGGACAGCCATCGCCAACAGGTTTTTGAAACTGTCTGTGTCCACCAGACGGAATGACAGCATTTCAAAGGCCAGGAATTTTGAAATGCTGGCATTCAGGGCCAGGGATCGCGGGTGGGTAGGGGGGTACTTCCTCTTTCTCTCCAGTGTTTGGGAGATGGACAGCTGTAAGCTTTCATGGGACCATGTGGAAATGCTTGGGGACGGTGGCGGACATGGTGGCGTTACTGTCATATCGTCTGTTTGCTGGGTAGCAGGTGACACTGTCACTGTAGAGGTGGAGGAAGAGGCCGAGGCAGCAGCAGAAGAGGAAGCAGGAGGAGGCCGAGACCCTACTTGGATTTTGAGGTAATTATTCCAATGCAGCTTGTGCCTTGAATTTAGATGCCTGGTCATGGGGGTTGTGCTCAGGTTGAGAACATTTATGCCCTGGCTCAGGCTATCATTGCAAAGCTTGCAAACCACTCGTGTCTTGTCGTCAGCACATTGTCTGAAGAACTGTCACGCCGGGGAACGCCTTTGAGCTGCCTTTGGTGTGCTAGGTCCCTGGGTGCGGTGGGTAGTAGCAGGCCTACTGTCTAGGGGACGCTCGCTCCACTTTTGCAACCTGCTTCCTCTTTTGCTGTGGTGGTGCCTCTGTGCGACCACCACCTCTTCCTCCAAACTCCACACGTCACTCGCATGGCCCTCATTCCATGTGGGGTCTAGGACCTCATCATCCTCCACATCATCTTCCACCCACCCTTCACCACTGCCCTCCTTGTCAGTCTGCACACTGAGGCAAGCTGCAGCAGTTGGCACCTGTGTTTCATCATCATCAGAAATGTGCTGCGCTGGTGTTTCCATGTCCTCATCCTGCAACAGAAGTGGTTGGGCATCGGTGCACTCAATGTCTTCCACTTCTGGGGCAGCGCTATGTGGATGGCCCACAGAAAGCACACCAGGAGAGTCATCAAAAAGCATAAGAGTCTCTTGCAGGACTTGGGGCTCAGACTGCTTGGCTAATTTACAAGGGG
>BLSH010513832.1:474233-491531 GCA_018402905.1 Glandirana rugosa | reverse complement strand
GTGTTGCTAGTCTAACACCCTCATTAAACTCTAAAGTGTATGACGACGAAACTCACTAGACTGACGTGATCCATCTCCGAAGACGAATCTCCCTGTCTAATAAAAAGTTTTTAGTAACGGATGAGGATATCCCGGTCGACAACGACATTCACTGTGTAATAACAAGTTTTTAGTAGAGGATCAAGATTTCCCTCTCAAACGTCGACAACGAATCTCCCTGTCTAATAACAAGTTTTTGGTAACGGATGAGGATATCCCGGTCCAAGGAAAGCAGCAGTATGTGAAATCTCAAATTACTCCAACAATCTGATCGTTGTGCACGATCGTAGCGATCGTTGTGTTATGCAGAGTTTGATCTGAAATCTGTCACTCAAAGCAACAGTATGTGAAATCTCAAATGTCTGCAATCTATCCCTCAGAGCAACAGCAGTAGTAATCTCAGGATGCAGGATCAGATGTTAAAATGTCTGCAATCTCTCCCTCACAAAAACGCCGACAGCTTCCTCTCCCTACACTAACCCAAGAGCATGTGACATGCAGCACTGTGACTCCAGCTTATAAAGAGGCTGGGTCACATGATGCACTGGGCAATCACAGCCATGCCATTAGTAGGCATGGCTGTGATGGCTTCTAAGGGCAAACCAGTGAAACTCTTGTTGATTGGCTGCCCTTCAGCTATTCAACATGCGTGATCAACTACCAGAACCCAGAACCCGAACATTTTTTGAAATGTCCGTGTTCGGGTCTGGGTCCCGGACACCCGAAAGTTCGGTATGGACCCGAACGTTACAGTCCGGGTTCGCTCAACACTACTTCCGACCAAAACAAACAGCGGCATGCACGGCGCTCGTGCGCACCCCGGCGATCGGGTTTTGGGCTTGTCCCTCGGACAAAGCCCAACCCCGATCACAGTAAAGAGCCAATCTTATTGGCTTTTTACCACATGACCGGCTGTGTCCAATCACAGCCGGTCGTAGAATGACGAGAATCCGCTGTAACAAGCTGTTACCGGGTTCTCCTCTTCACACACCGATCGTGAGTGAGGAGGAGATAGCGGTAACAGCTCGTTACCGCTTACTATGTACACCAATCACACTGATTGCCCCCCAATAAAGAGTACCTGTCATCAGCCCATCAAAGTTCATGTCACAGCCCATCAGAGTAACTGTCACCTGCCCATCAAAGTACCTGTCACCTGCCCATCAGAGTAGCCGAGTACCTGTCACCTGCCCATCAAAGTACCCGAGTACCTGTCACTTGCCCATCAAAGTACAGAGTACCTGTCACTTGCCCATCAAAGTACCCAAGTACCTGTCACCAGCCCATCAAAGTACCCGAGTACCTGTCACCTGCCCATCAGAGTACCCGAGTACCTGTCACCAGACCATCAGTGTCCCCGATCACCTGTCATCAACCCTTCTGAGTACCCGAGTACCTGTCACCAGTGCATCTTATTACCCAAGTACCTGTCACCAACCCATCTGAGTACCCAAGTACCTGTCACCAGGCCATCACAGTACCCGAGTACCTGTCATCAACCCATCTAAGTACCCGAGTACCTGTCACCAGCCCATGAGAGTACCTGAGTACTTGTCACCAGCCCATCAGAGTACTCAAGTAACTGTCACCAGCCTATTAGAGTACCCGAGTACCTGTCACCAATCCATCTAAGTACCCGAGTACTTGTCACCAATCCATCAGAGTACCCAAACACCTGTCGCCAACCCATCAGAGTACCCAAATACCAACCCTTCTGAGTACACGAGTACCTCTCACTAGCCCATCAGAGTACCCAAGTACCTGTCACCAGCCCATCAGAGTACCCGAGTACCTGTCACCAGCCCATCAGAGTACCTGTCACCAGCCCATCAGAGTACCCAAGTACCTGTCACCAGCCCATCAGAGTACCCGAGTACCAGTCACCTGCCCATCAGAGTACCCAAGTACCTGTCACCTGCCCATCAGAGTACCCAAGTACCTATCAACTTCCCATCAGCGTACCCGAGTACCTGTCACCAGTCCTTCTGAGTACCTTAGTACCTGTCACCAGCCCATCTGAGTACCAAACACCTGTCACCAGACCATCAGAGTACCCGAGAACCTGTCACCAACCCATTACAGTACCCGAGTACCTGTCACAAGTCCATCTGAGTACCTGTCACCAGCCCATCAGAGTACGCGAGTACCTGTCACCAACCCATCAGAGTACCCGAGCACATGTCACCAACCCATCAGAGTATCCGAGTACCTGTCACCAACCCTTCTGAGTACCCGAGTACCTGTCACCAGCTCATCAGAGTACCCGAGTACCGGTCACCAGTCCATCTGGGTACCTGTCACTAGCCCATCTGAGTACTCTAGTACCTGTCACTAGCCCATCTGAGTACCCGAGTACCTGTCACCAGCCCATCTGAGTACCAAACACCTGTCACCAGACCATCAGAGTACCCAAGTACCTGACACCAACCCATCAGATTACCTGTGTAACCGTCACCAACCCATCACAGTACCCGAGTACCTGTCACCAGCCCATCAGAGTACAAGAGTACCTGTCACCACCCCATCAGAGTACCCGAGCACATGTCACCAACCCATCAGAGTATCCGAGTACCTGTCACCAACCCTTCTGAGTACCCGAGTACCTGTCACCAGCTCATCAGAGTACCCGAGTACTGGTCACCAGTCCATCTGAGTACCGGTCACGAGCCCATCTGAGTACTCTAGTACCTGACACTAGCCCATCTGAGTACCCGAGTACCTGTCACTAGCCTATCTGCATACCCTAATACCTATCATTAGCCCATCTGAGTACCCGAGTGCCTGTCACTAGCCCATCTGAGTACCCAAGTACCTGTCACCAGCCCATCTGAGTACCCAAGTATCTGGCAACAGACCATCTGAGTACCTGAGTACCTGTCACCAGCCCATCAGAGTACCTGAGAACTTTTTACCAGCCTATAAGAGTACCCGAGTGCCTTTTACCAGCCCATCAGAGTACCCGAGTACCTTTTACTAATCCATCAGAGTAACCGAGTACCTATCTGCAGCCCATAAGAGTACCCGAGTACGTATCTGCAGCCCATGCCTCATAAAATATACATTGGGGTGTTTGCTTTCCAAAATGGGGTAATTTTGTGGGTAATTCCACTGTCCTGGTGCTCCAGGACCTTCAAAAGTGTGATAGGTAGGAATGAAATTAGATGTGTAATTTATGCTCTAGGAACGCCTGAAGGTACTACTTCAATGCTGGACCTCTCTATGTGGTTGGGCTGTGTAAAAGTATCACACATGTGGTATTGCCATACTCGGGATGAGTAGTAGAATATATTTTGGGGTGTCATTTTGTGGGCAATACCATAGTCCTGGTGCTCCAGGACCTTCAAAAGTGTAATAGGTGGTTGAGAAATGAGATGTGTAATTTATGCTCGTAGAACGCCTAAAGGTGCTACTTCAATGTTGGGCCTTTGTGTGTGGCCAGGCTGTGTAAAGGTCTTACACGTGTGGTATCGCCATACTCAGGAGGAGTAGCAAAATGTATTTTGGGGTGTCATTTTTGTTATGTACATGCTGTGTGTTGGAAATATCTTATAAATGGTCAACTTTGTGTTAAAAAAAAATGCATTTTCATTTTTTTCCCCACATTTTCCAACAACTTCTGGAAAAAAATGAACCGTTCAAAAGACTCATTATGCCTCATAGATTATACGTTAGGGTGTTTGCTTTCCAAAATGGGGTCATTTTGTGGGCAATTCCATTGTCCTGGTGCTCGAGGGTCTTCAAAATGTAATAGGTGGCTGAGAAATGAGATGTGTAATTTATGCTCGTAGAACGCCTGAAGGTGCTACTTCAATGTTAGGCCTTTTTATGTGGCCAGGCTGTGTAAAAGCCTCACACACGGGGTATCGCCATACTCAGGAGGAGTAGCAGAATGTATTTTGGGGTGTCATTGCAAGTATGCCTATGCTGTGTGTGAGAAATAACTTGCTGTTTAACAATTTTGTGTAAAAAAAAAAAAAAAAAAAATTCTTCATTTTGCAAAGAATTGTGGGAAAGAAATACAACTTCAAAAAACTCACCATGTCCCTTACTAAACACCTTGGAATGTCTACTTTCCAAAAAGGGGTAGTTTGGGGGGTATTTGTACTTTCCTGGCTTGTTAGGGTCTCAAGAAATGAGATAGGTGGTCAGTACATCAGGTGTGATCAATTGTCAATGATTTGCACCATAGCTTGTAGACGCTATAACTTTCACAGAGAATAAATAATATCCACTAATTTGGGTTATTTTTACCAAAGATATGTAGCAGTATAAATTATGGCCCAAATTTATTAAGAAAAATTACTTTTTTGCAAAATTTTTCAATACAAACTAAAAAATAAGTGTTTTTTTTTCAAAATTTTCACTACTTTTTCGCTTATATTGAAAAAAATAAAAAACCCAGCAGTGATTATATACCACCAAAAGAAAGCTCTATTTGTGAGAAAAAAAAAGATAAAAATTTTGTTTGGGAACAGTGTAGCATGACTGAGTAATTCTCATTTAAAATGTGAGAGTGCTGAAAGCTGAAAATTGGTCTGGGAAGGAAGGGGGTGTAAGTGTCCTGTATGGAAGTGGTTAATAGCCAAAGAAAAGAAAACTGATGCCTCCACCATATCTAATGATCGGTAAGCTGCAAAATAATACATTTTTGGTTTTGGGTTTAATACCACTTTAAAATATAGGTATATACATTTCTATTTTAAAGCCTAAGTGCAATAAAAAGAAACAACAAAATCAACACAAAGGACATAACTTGCAGTTAGTAGGATGTGTCCCTTGTGCTGATGTCTCTTCTGTTCGGTGAGAACCTCCTCTGTTTATGCCCCCCCAACCACTGCTGTAGTATTCCAGTGTGGCATGAGTTAATAAAACTGTGTGCCCAGCTATGGCTTCCCTTTCCGCCCAGTGCCTCCATTTATAGAAGCTGTACTACAGCTTCTATGAATGAAATATGATCTATGAATAGAGGATGGGAAGATGAATAAAAGGTCCCTTCCCTCCATTCGTAGATCATTTTTCATTCATATAAGCTGTAGTATGGCTTCTATGAATAGAGTAGCTGGGCAGAAAGGATGGGCATTGTCTGGTACTCTTGATGAGAGTTTGAGGCAGCTCCATTTGTTCTATTAACCCCTTCTGCATTGGAAGATTATGGGAGTGGAGGTGGGGGGACGGCATGGATGGAGGAGGATTTCACTCAAACGAAGAGGCATCAGAAAAGGGATACATCCTAATGACTGTAAGTTATGCTGATTATGTGGGTTTTTTGCCTACACTTAGGCTTTATATACAATCATAGCCCCTCCAAGTCACCGTTTCCACTAGTGCGACTTGTCATGCGACTTTGAACACATAAAGTCGCAGGACAAGTTACTGCCCATTGATTTCAATGGTACCTGTTCCAATCTATACAACTTAAATTTGCAGCAATTTTGAAAAGGTGCCTGCACTACTTTGATGTGACTTTTGATGCAACTTTGATTCAGTGAGTGTAAAGTTGGATCAAGGTCGTATCAAAGTCGTACTCCAAAGTCACACTCTAATTCACACGACTTTGGAGTTGCACTAGTGGAAACGTAGCCTAATAGTAAATGCTGCAGAGAGACAAATACTAAATTAATACCTTGATGGTAAGCATTGGGTCTTGGTGTTATACAATCAAATTACTATAAGGAAGCAAAAAAGAAGAGATAGTTATGAAGAACAAGGGATGTATGTCTGTAAATTCCTCCACTGGGAAATTTTCCTTGGCCTATAAGAACTGCAAACTGTGAAGTAAAGAAAACCTCTTTTAGTGTTATACAATTGCATCACTACTACCAATGTAACTATTTATCAGGCAACACTTGACAATATGAAGATTAGAATGTTCTAAGAATGGAAGTAGTAATTATGGCCGTGTTTTTCTGTATTAGGCTACTTTTGCTTATTTTCTGTGGCCAATGTTTGTGCACAATTTTCCACTGTATGCTTCGCTTCCTGCATCTGCTGGAGTTAAACCTGCTCTCTGTGGAGAGCTGTCATTCTTATATATTGTCACCCACCGAGTGAAAAGATGTGTACACGTACATATGCAGAGCTTGCAGCAAACAATCCTCAAAGTGAAGGTTTTACAGAAAATTAACTTGTGAATAGTTTATATTTTTCTTCAGAAATAACAGAATGTTGTTAACCCATCTGTTTCTCTTAACGGGCCATGTAATAAGTAGTATGGATCAATGAACCAATCCATGCAAGTCAGAATTTGCAGAGGTATGGGTCACTTAGCTTTATTCTCGTATATTATGAATTGTTTGTGCCACCGTTTCTCATGACATTTTGTTATGTATTTACATTTTTTTTTTTTTTTTTTTACTTTGCAAGCCTTTTTCCATAACCCCTAGTGTCCATTGTAACCCTGGATAGACCACTTACTGTGCTTCAGTAATAAGCAGGGATGAAGTGCAACAATATGCCCTTCTCTCATAGAAAATGACTGCATTTAGGATCAACTAGATGTTTGCTGTGAACTGGTAAAAAGGGTCAGGGAGAGTTGCAGCTATTAGTAAAGTGAACAGCGCTTTTTGAAAAAGACAACTGTTGTACTTTTAGATGTTCTCAGGGTAATTTATATTACTGGAACTGCAAGTAACAGACAGCAGTCTGCATCATCATTTTAGACTTCTGACTAAAGTGCCTGTGTATTTGAACATTTTACAGAGGAAGATGACAGGGCTATGACTATAACTTTTTTTTTACTTGGCAGGAAATCTACCATATTTTCTTTGTTTTTCACTACTGATAACGGTGTCCCTGCATTTTTAACTGCTTGTGTTGACAGTACATGGAACATTGGGCGCTTCTGTCCAGGAGATCTAGCCTCAATGTAGACGGAGTAATGGCATCCGGGAAGATATGGGGATAATATATTGACATTGGAGCAGCTCTTCTGAAGAGTAGAAGCAACTCTGGCTGGCAAAGATGAAGAAGTGGAGAGGTGCTTCTAAGTGCAGCATTAGGATTGTTTACTAAGCCAACAAGATAAAATACACTTACAAGATAAAGATAAAAATGGGCTCATCTGACCATCACATGAAGGGCTAAGTCCCTGTCCCTGCGGCTCTGAATCCTCTAGCCAACCAGCAGTGATAGGAGGGATGTGGTACACCAACTGAGAAAGGACCTGTTATCCGGGGCCGCAGTGGAACACATGCCTTGTTCGTGGACCGCACAAAGCGGTAGTGAAGTCAGGATGGGGGCAGTAATGCGTTTCGGAGCATGTGCACAATGCTCCTTCCTCAGACTGATATGTCAGATGACAGGCCCTTTCCCGATCAGTATACCACATCCCTCCTATCGCTGTTGGTCGCTGTAGTGTTCGGAAGGCGGCGTCACTACAAGTCAGGTTAACTGTACAGAAGGCGCAAAGCATCGCAGCCAAAGCATTTAAACACCCCCCTCCGATGCCTAGTGCAGCTTTTTTTTGCTGCCCCCAACTGCAAGTGTAAACAAGGCTTTGTTCATGCGGAGCATACTGCAGCATGGCCATGTTACACAGGGATACATACGTGCATTCCTGTGCAGGCAGTCCCATCCAGATCAATGGGGATGCAGCGGCTGCATGGACACATCCACTGTTCCCAACTTGACATCCGTGTGGGTGCATGTCTCTGAATTCACACTGTCTGCGTTTGGGGCCAAACACCTACACCCGCACAAATGTCAGATCTGTCATTGCAGCCTCTGCATCCCAATTGAAACGATTAGGACTGCTTGCACAGGGACACCAGTGCATCCCTGTGCAGGCAAACATGGCACTCCATGGGCGTACACTTTAGCATACCCCATTTTAATAAAGCTTTAGTAGGATCTTAGAAAGAGTTTTGCAAGTTGTGCTGTGTTTATATGTGCAAATAGGGATTTTAGTGTTTTTTTGTGAAAATAGCAATTTGATTTACATTTGTGCAAATATTGCCTGGCCTCAAAAATCCATAGAGCCTTCTTTTTATACTACTGGCCATGTGCTTTCAGAAAATATATGGTTTGAGAGGTCTTTTACAAACTCTGAAAGCTGTAAGTGAAAAACGAAAGCCTCCAGATATTTAGAAAAATGTGGTTATTTTGTTTTTTAGTGTTTGATTTCCACCATTTTGCAAAAAGGCGCAATTTAAATTTACAAATATTTGTTTTTTATGAACTCAATACAGATTAAGCTTTTATATTTAGTAGGAATTTAGCTGGATTTTTTTGTTTTAAAAATGCTGTTTGTATCCGCTATGATTTTAGTGTATTTTAGCAAAAAAAAAATTTAATTAACATTTGTAAAAAATATGACAGGGCCTTAAAAATTTCTTTTTATTCTACTGGTCATGTCCTTTCAGAAAATGTATGGTTTGGGGGGCTTTTACAAACTCTGAAAGTTGTAAGCAAAAAATTAAAACCTCCAGATTTTTAGAGAAATCTTTGTATATGTTCTTTAGCTTTTATATTTAGTAGGAATTTAACAGGAATTTTGTAAAATTAGCTGCATTTGTATCTGCTAATAAAGATTTAGTGTATTTTATGTGAAAATATTGTTTATAAACATTTGCAGAGGGCCTTGAAAATCAGTAACACCTTCTTTTTATTCTACTGGTCATGTGCTTTCAGAAAATATTTGGTTTGGGGGAGTCTTTTACAAACTCTGAAGCATGTAAGTAAAAAATGAAAACCTTCAGATTATTAGAGAAATTTGGAAATTTACATTTTTGTGTATGTTCGATTTTCAACATTTGGCAAGGCATTTTGTAAAATTTGCTGTGTTTTATCTGCTAATAATTATTTTAGTATATTTTTGGCAAAAATATTGTTTTGACAAACATTTGCCCAAATGTTGCAGCGCCTTAAAAATCAGTAGCACCTTCTTTTTTTTCTACAGGCCACGTGCTTTCAGAAAATATATGGTTAGGGGGGACTATTACAAACTCTGAAAGCTGTAAGTGAAGAATGAATACCTCTAGATTTTTAGCGAAATTTGGATATTTACATTTTTGCTTACGCTCGATTTTCAGCATTTTCCAAAAAGGCACAATTTAAAATTTACAAATATTTGTTATTTATTAACTCAATACAGGTTACGCTTTTGTATTAAGCATGCATTTTGTAAAATTTGCTATTTTTTTTATTTTAGTGTAATTTCAGCGAAAATATTACTTTGTTAAACATTTGCACAAACATTGTGGGGCCTTTAAAATCAGTAGCATCTTCTTTTTATTCTACTAATCATGTGCTTTCAGAAAATATATGGTTTGTGGGCTCTTTTACAAACTCAGAAAGCTGTAAGGGAAAAATTAAAAAGCAATGGAAAAATTTCAAATATTGTCCAGCCAGCTGAGAAAAGTGGAGCGCAGGGTCTGGTAGGGAAAGGATTAAATGGGATTGCATGTGGTTACTTATATTGGGTCAAGCAAATAAGTTGAGCATAGAGAGTAACTGTATTCACTGTATTCACTGAAGAGTGGTCACATTGATGGATGTGGAGGCACGAAGAATACACATGAAATAATTGTAGTAGTACCCAAAGAACTGTTTTGTATATATGGACTGTGTCATATATACGATATTACAGTGGCGGTGGAACCCTCCTGCTTGCACATTGAATATAAACAATATTATTTTTTTTTCTTTGTTGTTTGAAATATTGCATATTGGTTAAAATATCAATTATTTCGAGTTTAGAGATTGAGTGATATACATTGCAGCATTACAAGGGTGGCAGAACCCCCTCATGAGCACATTGTTTTTGGGGTTTTTTTGCACATATGGAAATAAGTGTATATGCATATTGATAGTATATTACTACTATATTATAATGTTTTTGGGATATTTATAATATTTATTCATTGTTTGATTTAATGCTCACTGTATGCATGTTGTGCAGCACTTTCATATAAATATTATTTTACAACGTATGTGGGGCCACAGTGTAGTGTTTGCAGCAACACATTAAATGTTTGGAGACACATTTTGATTTCATTTTAAGTCACTGACACTATTGAAGGTTGCGCAGAGGTTTTTTTAATCCATATTAATTCTAAATCATAAAATAAGTATCATAAAAGAGAGGATAGAATAACAAGTTCTTACTTAAAGAATATGTTACCCCCACATTTCATATTCCTGATATGTGTCTATTGTACCATGTACTTGTGCTAACAAGTATCCTGTCCTGTTTGCATTGCTTCCTTTGTGTGAAATTCCTGATGTTCCTGGCAGTCCCCCAACTTTCCTATTTCAAACTGAGCATGCTAGGCATGAAGTGACATCCATCCCACCATTCTCAGTTATTTTGCTGGGCTGGGAGCACAGACTGCTTGCCATCCAATAATCAGACTTGTGGTGACACCCCCTCATGCACAGTCATTCATTGGGGAGATTAGTGTACTGTTGTGTCTACACCCCCAGCTCTCTAAGCCCCTTATGCAGCTAAGAGTAGAGATTGTGTGATTACGTACAAAAAAGGAAATAGAAAGCATTTATAATGATATATAATGTATGTATATATATATATATATATATATATATATATATATATATATATATATATATACAGTCAGGTCCATAAATAGTGGGACATCGGAACAATTCTAATCTTTTTGGCTCTATACACCACCACAATGGATTTGAAATGAAACGAACAAGATGTGCTTTAACTGCAGACTTTCAGCTTTAATTTGAGAGTATTTACATCCAAATCAGGTGAACGGTGTAGGAATTACAACAGTTTGTATATGTGCCTCCCACTTTTTAAGGGACCAAAAGTAATGGGACAGATTAACACTCATAAATCAAACTTTCACTTTTTAATACTTGGTTGCAAATCCTTTGCAGTCAATTATAGCCTGAAGTCTGGAATGCATAGACATCTCCAGACGCTGGGTTTCATCCCTGGTGATGCTCTGCCAGGCCTCTACTGCAACTGTCTTCAGTTCCTGCTTGTTCTTGGGGCATTTTCCTTTCAGTTTTGTCTTCAGCAAGTGAAATGCATGCTCAATCTGATTCAGGTCAGGTGATTGACTTGGCCATTGCATAACATTCCACTTCTTTCCCTCAAAAAACTCTTTGGTTGCTTTCGCAGTATGCTTCGGGTCAATGTCCATCTGCACTGTGAAGCGCCGTCCAATGAGTTCTGAAGCATTTGGCTGAATATGAGCAGATAATATTGCCCGAAACACTTCAGAATTCATCCTGCTGCTTTTGTCAGCAGTCACATCATCAATAAATACAAGAGAACCATTTCCATTGGCAGCCATACATGCCTACGCCATGACACTACCACCACCATGCTTCACTGATGAGGTGGTATGCTTTGGATCATAAGCAGTTCCTTTCCTTCTCCATACTCTTCTCTTCCCATCACTCTGGTACAAGTTGATCTTGGTCTCATCTGTCCATAGGATGTTGTTACAGAACTGTGAAGGCGTTTTTAATGTTGTTTGGCAAACTCTAATCTGGCCTTCCTGTTTTTGAGGCTCACCAATGGTTTACATCTTGTGGTGAACTCTCTGTATTCACTCTGGTGAAGTCTTCTCTTGATTGTTGACATTGACACACATACACCTACCTCCTGGAGAGTGTTCTTGATCTGGCCAACTTTTGTGAAGGGTGTTTTCTTCACCAGGGAAAGAATTATTCGGTCATCCACCACAGTTGTTTTCAGTGGTCTTCTGGGTCTTTTGGTTTTGCTGAGCTCACCGGTGCATTCTTTCTTTTTAAGGATGTTCCAAACAGTTGATTTGGCCACACCTAATGTTTTTGCTATCTCTCTGATGGGTTTGTTTTGTTTTCTCAGCCTAATGATGGCTTGCTTCACTGATAGTGACAACTCTTTGGATCTCATATTGAGAGTTGACAGCAACAGATTCCAAATGCAAATAGCACACTTGAAATTGACTCTGGATCTTTTATCTGCACCTGGTAATGAGGGAATAACACACACCTGGCCATGGAACAGCTGAGCAGCCAATTGTCCCATTACTTTTGATCCCATAAAAAGTGGGAGGCACATATAGAAACTGTTGTAATTCCTACGCCGTTCACTTACATCCTTATTTGGATGTAAATACCCTCAAATTAAAGCTGAAAGTCTGCAGTTAAAGCACATCTTGTTTATTTCATTTCAAATCCATTGTGGTGGTGTATAGAGCCAAAAAGATTACAATTGTGTCAATGTCCCAATATTTATGGACCTGACTGTGTATATATATATATATATATATATATATATATATATATACACACTATATTACCAAAAGTATTGGAATGCCTGCCTTTACACACACATTAACTTTAATGGCTGTTTTAAAAGGTAAAGGTTCACCTATACTTTAAATGTCAGCATAGTGTACTTTGTATTGATAACCCTGTGGATGATGGTGATACCTTTTTATATGGAAGACTGAAACTGAAAAAGAGTTGGTTCTTTAATTCATTGACAGTGGTTTAAAAAGAATCAGGATACCTATGGGTTTTTTTATATTTTTAACATAGCACAGTTGTGTTTGTTCCTTTGGTGGTAATTTGCACAAATTGTAATCACAGCAAGTTTTGTATGGCCTACGCTGTTTTTGGTTAATATAAAGTGTTGAACAATTGGCAGCAGAGTACTTTGTTACCTACTACTATTCTCCTTTTTATATGATATGCTGATTTGGTAGTAAAGTACACACCTAGAAATTAGATGAGTCTGTCATTGATTCTTTTCAATAATATATATAGTAAATACCTAATGGCTTTTTATTTTTGGTATAAAATAGTTAATGCTCACGAATTTCAACTGTGTATTTAGCAGTTTGCTTGGACTTTCACGTTAACTCTGAATTAAGAGCAATTAGAGGTAATGTTGTGTAGCGTAGCAGAAAGTAATGTACAGGGTGGGCCATTTATATGGATACACCTTAATAAAATGGGAACGATTGGTGATATTAACTTCCTGTTTGTGGCACATTAGTATATGTGAGGGGGGAAACTTTTCAAGATGGTTGGTGACCATGGCGGCCATTTTGAAGTCGGCCATTTTGAATCCAACTTTTGTTTTTTCAATAGGAAGAGGGTCATGTGACACATGAAACTTATAGAGAATTTCACAAGAAAAACAATGGTGTGCTTGGTTTTAACGTAACTTTATTCTTTCATGAGTTATTTACAAGTTTCTCTTTGTTTACAGCCATTGACATGTCGCCGAGGTTAGCATGTGCGGAGCGGATATAAATTGTGTTGATGTCTGGTGAACACAGTAACCGGGTCATTGCAGCAGGTTTCAATGCAAGATAGCCTACGAGACCACCCATCTCCCGTGCTACAGTTAGCAAACTGCTTGCTAAGTTTCTTGAAACTGGTTCAGTGTTGGATTTGCCAAAATGTGGACGCATGAAATCTGTCACTAATGAAGAAACATCAGTGGCTGTCCTAGCTTCATTCAGCAAGAGCCCAGAGCGTAGCACTCGCCGCATGTCACTGGAGAGTGGCATTAGTCGAACATCCCTTCGGCGGATATTAGCTACTCACAAATGGCACCCTTACAAACTCCAGCTACTGCAGCATCTCAACGAGGATGACCCAGATCGGCGCACTGAATTTGCAGAATGGGCAAAACAAAAATTGGAACAGGACCCTCAGTTTATGCAGAAGATTTTGTTCAGTGATGAGGCAAACTTTTACATGAATGGTGTAGTTAACAAACAAAACCACCGCTATTGTTCTGACACTAACCCACATTGGATAGATCCCTCCAAGACTGATGGAACCAAAAAATTGATGGTATGGTGTGGTATATGGGGTACAAAGATAGTGGGGCCATTCTTCATCAATGGAAACCTCAAGGCCACTGGATATGCAAAATTGCTACATGATGATGTGTTTCCCTCTTTATGCACTGAAGCTGGCACGTTCCCTGAGTTTTTCCAGCAAGATAGTGCACTACCACATTATGGGTGTCAGGTCCGAGCATTCCTAGATGAACAGTTTCCTGGAAAGTGGATTGGTCGTCGTGGGCCAGTTGAATGGCCTCCAAGGTCTCTCGATCTAACCCCCTTAGACTTTTATCTTTGGGGTCATCTGAAGGCAATTGTTTATGCTGTGAAGATACGAGATGTGCAGCACCTGAAACTACGGATACTGGAAGCCTGTGCTAGCATTTCTCCTGCGGTGTTGCAATCAGTGTGTGAAGAGTGGGAGAAGAGGGTTGCATTGACAATCCAACACAATTGGCAGCACATTGAACACATTTTATAAGTGGTCAGAAACTTGTAAATAACTCATGAAAGAATAAAGTTACGTTAAAACCAAGTTTGATGTGTCACATGACCCTCTTCCTATTGAAAAAACAAAAGTTGGATTCAAAATGGCCGACTTTAAAATGGCCGCCATGGTCACCACCCTTCTTGAAAAGTTTCCCCCCTCACATATACTAATGTGCCACAAACAGGAAGTTAATATCACCGACCATTCCCATTTTATTAAGGTGTATCCATATAAATGGCCCACCCTGTAGTATGACAACAGAAAAATATAAATGTATGCTATATGCTGGATGGCTATACATTTAAGTTTCACCAGCCTCTAGCATATCTGTTCTAAAAATAACAGAGTAGCTGATGTGTTCTCATCATTCCATTGTTTGCATTGAAATGGGATGATCAGCTATAACGCACTACATCCTAAAATTTGATAAAACCCTCTTGGGCAGGATACACTGCTCTGAGCCTGACTAAAGCTGTGGTATAGCATGAATAGTGTTTCCTCTTTATACTTATGAATATTGGAATCTTCCTTGGAGTTTATGAAATTAAAAGAAAAAATTTGCCTTAAATTGGAAGTATTAGTAAAATCAAATGACAAACAGCTTATGATACGATTTTTTTTACTAGCATGAATATAGAATTTTTTAGTATATTTTTGCCCTATTAGAAAAGTTTTATCAGTTGTTGATCCTGCTAGGTTATCCATTTATTTTACATTTCTTTTAACAGGCTAACCTGTCAGCAAAAATGGCAGTTACAGGGGTTATGACAATATTATACTGACAGGAGATCTTATAACAGTCAGCTTTTATTCACGTAGCTTAAAGTGTAACTATGGGCAAAATCAAAATGATAAATGTGATACAATCTGTCACTAGCATTAACACAGCAATCTTTGTTTTTCAGAGTCCCCCTGTAATAAAGTTTATTACCTGGTGATTTGGGCAGCAAGTCTGTTGTTCTTTAGCTTCCTTGAGAAAAACAAATTTTTCATCAAAAGTGGTAGTTAAACAATTGGAACAAACCATTTAACAGGGGGGGTATATTGGTCAGCTTTTATTTTTTTCTGTAAAACCTTTATCCCAAAAGCAAAATAATGTTTTGGTAACTGCTTAAAACATGTTAGTTAGAGTTGGGCTTTAAATTGTTGAAAAATAAATAATACAGCACAAGTAGATACAGGTTATCCATGCAGGAAAGCAAACTGGATTAGACTGTGTAAAGTTGTTAAGCCCTGTTGCTAGCCGGTCAAGGACCTGCACTGTATGCTGATCGGAGCAGCATCTGCCACAAGCGTGTACCCTTGTGGATTGACTGGACTTCAGAAGAGGAGGTTGCAACGCGTTTCAAAGGATCTCTTTCTTTGTCAAGCCTGTCCTAGTCATTAACCAAAGATTTTAATGCAGAGAGATATTGGAACACAACTCTGTGCTGCACTGATCTCAGGGCTTAACAGCACTATCTCAGGAGTCTGTTCATTGACTACAAAGTAGTACGCTGACAAACTCCTTTGACAGTATTGTTAGTCCACTGACCGACACCTGTGACATATTTTGTCCATGTTGTTGCATTTGAACCGTCCCTCCCTCAGATCTGGGTGAGAAACACAAACCCACTGGGCATAGCAGGACAACCCCTTGCTGGCCAGCTGCAACAGATCATGTATTTTGGACTGCAGTGACTGGCCAGCACGATACCTTCAGCAATGAATTTGGTGTGCCAGGACAGCCATAGTCACCCCAATGCTAGCTAAGATCTCCCCCTTCAGCTTTATATAATCCTTGGCGCCAACCACCTTCTGTGGTTCTGCTGACAGCTCCCACTAGTCCTGTGGGCACACCTCTCTCTTGGCCATGTGCTCAAATGTGGTCAGCAAGGCCCTCACATCATCAAGGGGAGCCAATTTTTACAAGAAAAGGCTGGCCCTCATGGTTACAGTGTTTTTTTAAACAATCTCCTTTACCGGTCACCTGGGCTTGCTGAACCTCCTTCAAATGTTAGTTTTTCACTTTATACTGCATTTATGGCTGGATTTTTTTTTCCCAAAAGAAAACGACTGTTCCAACCGCTTTAAAATAATTAACAGACCTTAGTGGTCTATTTATACAAATATCTGTGCGCATAGCCTAACAAAAAAATTGCATACTTTATTTAATATGATTGTCTCCTATGATTGTAAGCACTGATTAAGGTATTTCCGGAAATATACTGCATTGTGGCTTTAAATGGTGCTTTCAATCATAGGAAATAATTATATTAAACATGCTACAGTGAATTTTGATGTGGCTGTGTGAATGTTTATGACATTCATGCAGCAATTTTTTTTCAGAAATAAACCCTAAATCGTCATGTCCATCTAAGACTTCTTTGTCTATAGGGTAACAATGCTGCTGTGGGATTTAATTGCAGAGCCCGCGCTATAGGAAGCCAATGAGTGATTTAAACCACAGGTATGGAAGGTTGATTTTTATATGGACTCCATATGAATGCTTAGTGATCATGAACATTTTTGCCTAAAGATTAGTGTTGAGCGAACCCGGACTGTAACGTTCGGGTCCGTACCGAACTTTCAGGTGTCCGTGGCACGGACCCGAACCCGGACATTTCAAAAATCGTTCGGGTTCGGTCCGGGGTTCTGCTATTTTACTCCACGCGTTGAGAAGCTGCAGGGCAGCCAATCAACAAGCGTTTCACTGGTTTGCCCTTAGAAGCCATCACAGCCATGCCTACTAATGGCATGGCTGTGATTGGCCGGTGCATCATGTGACCCAGCCTCTTTATAAGCTGGAGTCACAGTGCTGCAGTCACATGCTCCTTGGGTTAGTGTAGGGAGAGGTAGCTGACTGCGTGAGGGACAGATTTGAGCCATTTTAAGACCTGATCCTGCATCCTGAGATAGATTACTTTACTACTGCTGTCTGTGCTGTTGCTCTGAGGACAGATAGCAGAAATTAGAGATTTCACATACCGCTGCTTTGAGTTGCAGATCAAGCTCTGTGTA
>BLSH010513832.1:446118-473536 GCA_018402905.1 Glandirana rugosa | reverse complement strand
GTCACCACCTCGGGACGCGCTTAGCGGCATTTATTCGCCGCTAAGCGTAAACCGGTGGTCCCCCACGTGCGGCCGCCGCGCACGCACGAAGGCGGCGTGAGGACCCCTCACACGGGCGCCGAGCCCGCCTGGGCTACAGGCGGCCGCTCGGCGTTACTCGCCGATGTCTCTTTCTTGTCCCTTGACGGCTACATTTGTGCCGCCAAGGGGCGGGACAGTCACCCCGTACTCTCTAGATGACTAGGGACAGTGACCCTAGTCAATCTAGAGAGTACGGGTACAATCGGGTTGGGGGGGTGTCATGGGCTAACATGGGCATGAGAGATCTAACTGATCCCAGTGACAGGGATCAGTAGATCTCTCATGCCCCACTGACAGGGCGGGGAACCGCCGTGTTTACATCGGCAGTTCCCTGTTCTTTCTCTGTAGCCGCTCATTGCGGCTCGCCGGCGGACATCGGGTCCGCCCGAGCCGCGGGCACACTCCCCAGGAGTGCGGCGGAAGCACGCACGCGCCGCCGGCGTGCACCCCCTGGTGGCCAAATGCGAATCGCCGCTTATTTACGGCGATTCGCGCAGGGCTCCACCACTGCCGCCGTAAAAAGACGGCGCGCGGTGGGGAACCGGTTAAAACAAGAGTGCCAGTGCTTCATGAGAGCTCACCCCAGAACAAATTATATTTACTGTAATGGAAATTTTTAGGTTCTGTAAATAATTGTATTCCATTTTTTATGTATTGCACACTGCACTCATTGTGCACATGGCACTAATATTTTTTTCAGTACATGTTTGCATTCTTCCGAGTCCTGATTAGAATTAGCCTGCCTACGTTACACCCTTTGTTACCATACAAGTACAATTGTAATATTAATGTGATACCTATATAATCATGTGTATAAAAACCTTAAATTGAGTCATAATAAAGCAGAACAGTTATTTGGTAAGATGCTGAGTGTATCTTTTGTGTCTGTTCCCTACTGCAGTAGTTATTATTAATTTGGAATCACTAATCAATATGAGGATAGGAGTTGCCTATCTATAAAATTCCAGGTCAAATGGTGAGCTAGACAGGAGGAGAGATTTACAGGTGACCCTGAGAATCCGAAATGAGGAGCTTGAGATGATCCAGGAATTTCTGATAATCAGCCGGCTGAGGTAAGCCTTTTGCTTACATTAGAGTTATCAGACTTCCTTGATCGGTAAGGCATTTTTAGGACAAAGGGTACCTATTTTACTCCCCTTAATCGAACTGTATTGATTGGTGGTTACATGTTATGTCGTCACTGTCTACTATCCATCGGAGTGTTATAGATAAGAAAGGGAAAAATAGTGCTGTTCTCAGGTTATATGAAGTGCACATCTGCTAGGTAAAGTTGTTTTAGAGGCAAGAGGGTATAGGCACAAGTAGAGAAGAGAGAAGACTGGCCAGTCACGGGCATTAAATTAAGTAAGGGAATGAAGGGTAAGAGGCCCTCAAAGAATGCCCAGGGCAAGAGGAGTGCTATAAAATATATGAACTGAAGGTGCGGTTACGCTATACTGACCCCCTAGATAAATGGTTACAGTGGACAGCGATCCCCATTAGGTATCAGGGTTACCAAAGGACTAAGAATCATGCAGATTAAACAGCTAGAGGAACAGCTATCTATGTGAGTGGGATGGATGAAGGGTGACAGACATTTAACACTAGACAGAAAGAGACATTGTGATATTGAGTTGTGGGATAAATTCAGGGCCAAGCACTACAACTAGTACATTTTAAAACAGAGCAATGAAAGTCAAAACAGAATACTTTATACGTTGTCAGAGAGGAAAGATGGGATGAGAACTATGACTGCCTGTCTGATCATAGAAGCATGTGTATGTGAAGTATGGGGTTACAGTACAAGGGATATCAGAACAGAATGAGGAAAGCAGAATTTAGGGAGGTAAAACTTAATTTAAGAAGGGAAATATTAACCACTTAACAACCGGCCCATAGCCGAATGACTACAGGGCGGTTGCTTAATTCTGGGAGGGCGTCTATTGACGTCCTCCCAAAATCGTGGGTCCCGCGTGCCCCCTGGGGCACACACACGAGACTGTCTGCGCTCCCCAGCGGGACACGGATCACGGTAAATAGCCAATGGCGGTTTACCATGTGATCGCTCCATCCAATGATGGAGCGATCACTATGTAAACACAGCAGGGTTCAGACAGGGTTCATCTCCCTCCTCTTCTCACACCGC
The DNA here is from genome assembly GCA_018402905.1 of Glandirana rugosa. Taxonomy (NCBI): domain Eukaryota; kingdom Metazoa; phylum Chordata; class Amphibia; order Anura; family Ranidae; genus Glandirana; species Glandirana rugosa. Next base: position 471,309 of record BLSH010513832.1, on the reverse strand, counting down.
TGCAGCATGTGAGGAGAGAGAGAGATTGAACCCTCTGAGTGAGTAAGAAACCAAATTTTCTTGTGCCCAGAAGTGCCCAGCAGTGCCCCACAGTGCCCAACAGTGCTACATTGTTGTGTTACTTGGCAATCTGTGCCACCTGTGCCACTACAGAGTCACATCAGTGCCACCTGTGCCGCTACAGAGCCACATCAGTGCCACTGGGGCCACTACAGTGCCATATCAGTGCCACCAGTGCCACACCAGTGCCCTACAGTGCCATCAGTGCCTTTACAGAGCCACATCAGTGCCACTACAGTGCTCATCTGTGCCACTACAGTGCCCATCAGTGCCACCTGTGCCCATCAGTGCCACTACAGTGCTAATCTGTGCCACTACAGTGCCCATCAGTGCCACCTGTGCCCATCAGTGCCCACCTGTGCCCATTGGTGCCTGCATGTGCCCATCGGTGCCATCTGTGCCCATTGGTGCTACTACAGTGCTCATTGGTGCTATCAGTGCCACTACAGTGCTCACCTGTGCTATCAGTGCAACTACAGTGCCACCTGTGCCCATTGGTGCCCCCTGTGCCCATCGGTGCCACCTGAGCCCATCGGTGCCACCTGTGCCCATCAGTGCCACCTGTGCCCATCAGTGCCACTACAGTGATCATCAGTGCCACTACAGTGATCATCTGTGCCACCCGTGCCCATCAGTGCCACCTGTGCCCATAAGTGAGTGCTCAGCAATGCAGCCGCAGTGCATTAGTGCACAACAGTGCAACCTCATCAGTGCACATAAGCGCACCCTCATCATTACCCAGCAGTGCACCCTCATCAGTGCACATACTGCACCCTCATTAGCGCACCCTCATCAGTGCACATAAGTGCACCCTCATCACTGCACATAAATGCACCTCATCAGTGCACATAACTGCACCCTCATTAGTGCACCCTCATCAGCGCACATCAGTGCACCCTCATCAGCAACCAGCAGTGCACGCTAATCAGTGCACATAAGTGCACCCTCATCAGTGCACCCTCATCAGCACCCAGCAATACACCCTCATCAGCATACATCAGTGCACCCTAATCAGCACTCAGCAGTGCAACCTCATCAGTGCACATTACTGCAACCTCATCAGCGCACATTACTGCACCCTCATCAGTGCACATCAGTGCACCCTCATCAGCGCACATCTGTGTACTCTCATCAGCACCGAGCAGTGCACCCTCATCAGCACCCAGCAGTGCACCCTCATCAGCACCCAGCAGTGCATCCATATCTATTTTAGTGCCCTATCCAACACAGCCACCAGTATGGCAAAAAAATGACAAGAGCGACAAGAGCATCGGGGAGCTCTCTGAGGCTCAGTCTGGGTCTGATTCCTTTTCTAAATATGACCCCTTTCCAAGTAGTGGGTCTTCTACAGAATCAGCAGATGAAGAGGAAAGTGTGCCCACAAAAAGAAGGCATTCCGGTGAGGAGGCTACTACAAGTAGAGCAGTAGCATCAACCAGCAGCGCAGTGCCATCCACCTCCAGAGCAGTACCATCCACCTCCAGAGCAGTGCCGTCCACCTCCAGAGCAGTGCCATCCACGAGACCACTGCCAAGCACTAGTGGGGTGTCATCTCAGCCGCAAAGGGCCCATGCCAGCCTTCCCTATGCCCTTCAGAACCCCCTGTGGCTTCCATCCAATTCCGGAGCATCAAACGCCCCCCCCCCCCTTTCACTGCTCAGCCAGGTGCCCAGGTGAACACCAATAATTTTGCCCCAATTGATTTTTTTAATTTACTTTTTACAGAGGACTTCCTATCTTCTATTGTGGCCCAGTGCAACCTCTATGCCCAGCAGTTTATTTCAAGCAACCCAAATTCAAGCTACGCCCATCCCTTTGAATGGAGAGATATTACTGTGGAGGAATTCAAAATTTTTTTAGGCCTGACTTTTAACATGGGACTATTTATACACCTATTGGTCCACCAAACCCATCCACCACATGCCAATTTTTTCCTCCACTATGCCAAGGTCCAGATACCTAATAATTCTCCGGTTCCTCCACTACAATGACAACGCTCAGTGCCCTCCCAGAAATGACCCATCTTATGACAAACTTTTCAAAATTCGCCCCATTCTAAACTATTTTTCAGAAAAATTTTCCCAGCTATATACCCCCGAGCACAACATATGCATTGATGAGTCACTTATTAAATCCTCAGGCGGGCTGGCCTTCAAAGAGTTTATATCCAGCAAAAGGGCCCGATATGGGGTTAAAATGAGTTACGGGCTACATTTATGCGTTCTTGATTTACGAAGGTAAGGACTCCCAGCTGCATCCCCGTGAATGCCCAGATTACATTGGAACCAGCGGAAAAGTTGTCTGGGACCTCATTTATCCACTCCTTGGGAAGGGTTACCATCTTTACGTGGATAACTTCTACACAAGCTTGCCCCTCTACCGCAATCTCTACAGAATGAAGACTCCAGAATGTGGCACAGTCAGAACCAGCAGAAAGGGTTTCCCGCAAAGGCTCCCCAGTGAAAGTCTAAGAAAAGGGGAGGCGGCGTCTTTGCGGAATGAGGAGCTGTTGGCTGTCAAGTGGAGGGACAAACAAAATGTACACATGCTGTCAACAATTCATGACGACACATACGTGGATATCCACAGAAGAAGTGGCCCAATCCGGAAACCTGCTTGTGTCCACGATTACAATCTGTTCATGGGGGGGGAGTGGACTTCAATGATCAGATAATCGAACCATATCTACCCACCAGAAAATTCCGGCATTGGTACAAAAAAGTATCTATTTATCTTGTCACATTGGCCATGTACAACTCTTTCATAATTTACCAAAAATCTACAGAAAACCCCGTATCCTATATTTACTACCAAGAAGAAGTCATCACCGCCCTAGTGTATCCTGAAGGCCCACCAGAAAGTATTAGATCTGATGTAGTAAGCAGACTCCATGAACGACACTTTCCTGAGAAAATCCCCCCTCTGAATCAGGCCGTAGACATCAAAAGAAATGACTGATGTGCACCAAAGCAGGATTTAGAAAAGACACCGCATATTTTTGTCCCCAATGCCCTTCCCAACTGGGCCTCTGTATAGGTGATTCCCTACATTATTAGTGAAGTATGGTAAACATAATTGTCATTTACATCCACACACCTTATGGCACTGCACTGTACATACTGCTGCCTTCCCCGGAACTGGCTAAAAATACCTCTGTCTGCTCCGGAACTGACCCTGGCCTGTTATATGACCACACTTCTGCCTAACAAAGAACTGTACCTACCTCTGCCTGCTCTGGAACTGACCCTGGCCTGTTATACGACCAAGCTTCTGCCTAACGCTGAACTGGACCTACCTCTGCCTGTTCTGGAGCTGACCCTGGACTGTTTGACCACGTTTTTTGCCTGCCTCTTGGACTGATTTTTTTACTCTGGAGTAGTGGGATTCATAACACAAGGGTCTCACATATGTGAGGGGCTCCAGAATTGTTTTTCTGGATGAAGAAAACTGTTTTTGTTTTCTCATTCCCAGATTAGGGTCTGGAGACTCGGAGGCTTCATAGAGCTTTGGTGGGAAAAGCCTCTACCCTTGTCCCCATTCTTTCCTGCCTGCTACCTGTATTATGGGCCGTGTTTCTGCCTACTACCAGGACCAATATTTTGGCACTGCTGGTATTATCTCTACCTGGACTGTATATGGACCCTGCCTGTACTGACTATGGACAATATTCCTGCCTGCTACCTGGACAATTCCGTTTGCTGTCGCTGACCATGTCCCTGCTTGCTGCCTGGATCTACCAGAGAACCCTCTACCACGGTCCCCATTCTTTCCTGGCTTTCTACCTGTATTATGGACCATGTTTGTGCCTACTAGCAGGACCAATATTTTGGCACTGCTGGCAATATCTCTACCTGCACTGACCCTGGACTGCATATGGACAGTATCCCAGCATGTACTGACTATGGACAATATTCCTGCCTGCTGCCTGGACAATTCCATTTGCTGTCGCTGACCATATCCCTGCCTGCTGCCTGGATCAGTGCTCTCCTCCTGTGGTCAACTGCACTACTAAGATCACAGGTAATCTTTTCTTAACCTTTTTGCTCAGCAGAATGTATTTTGGGGTGTAATTCTTGGGATGTACATGCTATGTGTTAGAAATATGAAGGGCCTTCTAAAAGATGTGATAGGTTGTCAGGAAATTAGATGTGTGTGTATGTAATGTATGGATGATGCTCCTTGTATATTGGGCCTCTGTATGTGGCCAGGCTGTGTAAAAGTCTCACACATGTGGTATTGCCATACTCAGGAGGAGTAGCAGAATGTATTTTGAGGTGTCATTTTTGCTATGTACATTCTATGTGTTGAAAATATCTTAGAAATGGACAACTTTTTGTAAAAAAAAGTCTTTTAATTGTTTTCCACATTTTCCAAAAACTACTGGAAAAAATGAACCATTCAAAAGACTCATTATGCCTCATAGATTATTCATTGGGGTGTTTGCTTTCCAAAATGGGATCATTTTGTGGGCGTTTCCATTGTCCTGGTGCTCCAGGGCCTTCAAAAGTGTAATAGGTGGTTGAAAAATGAGATGTGTAATTTATGCTCCTAGAACGCCTGAAGGTGCTACTTCAATCTCAGGCCTATGTATGTTGCCAGGCTGTGTAAAAGTCCCACACATGTGGTATTGCCATACTCAGGAGGAGTAGCAGAATGTATTTTGGGGTGCCATTTTTTCTATGTACATGCTGTGTGTTGGAAATATCTTAGAAATTGACAACTTTGTGTAAAAAAATGCATTTTCATTTTTTTTCACATTTTCTAAAAACTGCTGGAAAAAAAATGAACGATTCAAAAGACTCATTATGCCTCATAGATTATTCGTTGGGGTGTTTGCTTTCCAAAATGGGGTCATTTTGTGGGCATTTCCATTGTCCTGGTGCTCCAGGGCCTTCAAAATTGTAATAGGTGGTTAAGAAATGAGATGTGTAATTTATGCTCCTAAAACGCCTGAACGTGCTACTTCTATGTCAGGCCTCTGTATGTGGCCAGGCTGTGTAAAAGTATCACACATGTGGCATCACCATACTCAGGAGGAGTAGAAGAATGTAATTTGGGGTGTAACGTGTGGTATGCACATGCCATGTGAGAGAAATAACCTGGAAATATGACAATTTTGTGGAAAAAAAATCTTCATTTTGCAAAGAATTGTGGAAAAAAATGACAACTTCAAAAAACGAACCATGCCTCTTACTAAATACCTTGGAATGTCTACTTTCCAAAAGGGGGCAATTGGGGGGGGGGAGGTATTTGCACTTTCCTGGCTTGTTAGTGTCTCAAGAAATGAGATAGGCCTTCAATATATCAGGTGTGATCAATTTTTAGTGATTGGCACAATAGCTTGTAGGCTCTATAATATCCACTAATTTGGGTTATTTTTACCAAAGATATGTAGCAGTATAAATTTTGGTCAACAGTTATGAAGAACAATTACTAATTTGCAAAACTATATTGTAGAAACAAAGAAAAAAATGTGTATTTTTACAAAATCTTTGGTCTTTTTTTATTTATAGCGCAAAAAATATAAAACCCAGTGATGATTAAATACCACCAAAAGAAAGCTCTATTTGTGCGAAAAAAAGGACAAAGAAATTCAGATGGGTACAGTGTTGCATGACTGAGTAATTGTCATTCAAAATGTGAGAGCATTGAAAGCTGAAAATTGGTCTGGTTGTTAAGGGGGTTTAAGTGCTTAAGTGTTAAGGTTAAGGTTTAAGTCAAGTGGTTAAAGAGAGTTAAAAGAAAGTGATAGAATGATTTGCACGTGTTCTGTACAAATGGGAAACATGCAAGCACTTTTAGAGAAATAATTGTGTATGTGTGTGAATGCTGGAAACTTTAGTCCCATATCATGTGTGCCCTGTGCAACTGTGACCCCCTCCCAAAAAATGTGCTGGATGAGGCATTAGTGGCAAGGACACCCATGATATGACTACACGTATATCATATCAAAATGTGCAAAGTTAATTAATCTAATGATATACAATGTGATTGCGATTATTCTGAAATTGTTTTTTAATATTTTAACATGTATTATATACTTTGATAGTGGAAACAGTGCATTTAAAAAAAAGGGGGGAAATTAAGTAAAATGTCCTCCGTTAAAGAATTATATCTGTGGATATATATTAGAATTAGGGTGTGATATTGAGATTATCACTGGAGTGTTAATTTCTGATATGAGTTTAACAATTTTAACAATAATATAGATATAATGTAATTGGTTTAGACAACCTTTGGTTGGAAATGAAATACATGTTATTGGGAAAATTTGTAACATGGGGTTTAGTTTAGATTAAGATAGCAATTTTTGTAATTTTACATTTATACAATAATCCCTTATTGAGAGAAAAAAAAAAATAGATTAAGATGAGGTTGGTAATTGGAATACAGCTGCCATAATATTTAACTAAGCCAAGATGGATGAGATACATAAGAAGTTTTTTCTAAAAAAATGAAATCTAAAGGTCTGGTAATAACTTAATGTGTGGTCCATTATGCAAGAGTAATTAATAAAATTAAAATATAACAGAACTCATCACATCAAGTCCACACACCCTGTTAGGATAGATGCCACCTGCAGCCAGATGTTTTATAGTTTTTGATCTGGCCGAGGGCTTTCTGTTCTGTCATATTTAGATTGTTGGTACTTTTGTTTTTATTTACTTTTATTTTTGAAATCCAAAGCAGAATGTGTGGATTGTGAAATGATGTGTCCCTTTTACTTGTAAGTGCAGTGTTATAAGCAGAAGGATACTTTAGTTTTATGGACATCTCTGCATGAGCGCAGGGTATTGTTATAATTTATTATGTTATGACATCAGGAAAGTAATGTCAAATGGAAATGAAGGACTTGTGTTATTTAGAAAAAACTAACAACAGAGAAAGCAATGAGAAATTATTATTTTGTCAGGAAAAAGTTGTCGTTTTGAAACATCAAACTGGAGTTCTTACACAAACAGCATGATAGGGAAACAAGCCATTGTAATACATTTATGCAAGTTGGACCCAGTAATGAAGGGTTCACCCCAATATAACAGAATAGTAGTAGCAAAGTGCTGCTACATGAAGTTTACAAAGTTACAGACATTATTTTGGTCAAATATTTAATTTTTAATGGTCCCACATTTCTGCGAATTTTGCAAACAGCTAAACTAAATATGTGCCTAATGAAAGCTTCAAAATATGAATTTGTATTGTTGTTTATGTACAAATCTAACAATGGAAAATGCGTACATTTGAATCCAGCCACTTTATTTGCCTCTATTTGATGAGGCTGGAGACAAAGAAAACCACGTGTGTTACATTGATGACTTAGGAATCAGCTGCTGTGGGCCCAGTGCAGGACACACTCCCTGAAGACCCAGATATTTGATTTTTTTTTGTAGATCAGTTTTATACTGAGGATGGCAATGCCCATACTGAGTATGCAGTTTATCACCCAGAAAGACTCTCTGTATTCAGAGTCATTGGATCCTTTTTCCCCAGCTAAACAAGCACAGCTCCATGCTTTAGCAAAGCCTATGAGCTATCAAAAGAGTATATATTTATATAGATAGTAGGGCATTTAGAGAACTTTTGGTTCCATTAGAAATGCTAGAAGTTGTTTTTACTTTGGCAGGTAAACAAATTAAGCATGCTAAGGTAATTGATTGGCTGTCTTCAGCCTTCCAGCTTCTTGCTGAGGTAGCCTTACTAACAGTAAAACTCACACATGGAAGCAGACCAGGCAACTAAGGATGCTCCATTATGGCCCCAGACACTTGCTGGGTCTGTGCAACTCACAGATTCCATCCTAGTTCTGGCCCAGTATAGCTGGGATCAATAATTCAACTTTAAGGACCCCAGAACGAGAAGAACATGTGGTCCACAGGGGGCAACTTCTTATGAAAGAGAACTTTGGAAAAAGGTGATGTTTTATGTCTGCCAGCCACTCTTTTCCCTCCAGCTTGACACATGGACCGTGTCATCAGCCACAAGCAGTTATGGCTGCTTTAGTAAATGAGCGTGGGATAGAGCCAGGGTTCACCACAGTTGTTTATATAACATACCACTTCTTGTTTTACCTGTTTACAAAGGTGTTACCAAAGGCTGAACATCCCTTCCACAGATTACAAAAATGTTCTTTGGATGTCCAGTGGCAAATGCTACTGCAAAGGCCACAGTAAAAAGTGTTATCAGGAGTACTTTGTAAGTACAGAGTGCCAGAATCTGCAGAGAGTAACAGAGGAACTATTTTTATTGGAGGTTACTAGAAGTTTTGAGGTTTTATTTTTACACCCCCTACCGTCAACAATGTAGTGAAAAAAGTAGGGTAAGAAACTAGAAAACTATTGCTTGAATGTTTTCTTATATTTTATTAAGCCCCAAAGGGGACATTGGACTCTCTCCCTATGAGATTTGGTTTGGAAATGTGTTACTCACTTGCTTATTTTTTGTCTCAGCAGCTGAAATCCTCCACTTGAATTACAAAGAATGTTGCTGATCTTTTAAGGTTTTTGACAAATTAATTTATGGGTTTTTGTTTCCCTCTTGGAATCACAGTTAAAGTACTATTTATTCAAATGCTTTAATTGTAAGGAATATAAATATAGATATATTTAATGGGATTTGAAAAGTAGTTCAGCCATGTAGATGTCATATTTGTCTTTTGTACATCTTCCATTTTATGTAGAATAGTCTGTGTTTACATATGCTGATAAGTCAGCATACCAATAATTAGGCTAGAAGGATATTCTGGCCAGAGGAATTTATAGCTAATGCTCTGTAAATATTTCATATCAATTATTTGTTTTTCACAATGAAAACTAATTTTGTAATGAAAAAGCTGCTCAGCTATCATATTCTCCACAATGGAGTTTTGCATCTTTGGCCAGGACTACCCCCACCCAAGTGTGTGGAGGTTCCAGGTTAAAGGTGATAGCAGGTATGGTTAGTGATCAATATATTGATCAAAAGAGGGGGAGATTGTAATGGAAATTTGTAGGTTCTGTAAATAATTGTATTCTATCTTGTATGTATTGCACACTGCACTCATTGTGCACACGGCATTAATAATGTTTTCATTACATCTTTGCATTCTTTCGAGTCTTGATTAGAATTAGCCTGCCTAAGTTACTCCCCTTGTTACCATACAAGTACAATTGTAATATTAATATAATACCTACGTAATCATGTGTATAAAAACCTTCAATTGCATCATAATAAAGCAGAACAGTTATTTGGAAAGATGCTGAGTGTATCTTTTGTGTCTGTTCCCTACTGCAGTAGTTATTATTAATTTGGAACCACTAATCAATATGAGGATAGGAGTTGCTTATCTATAAAATTCCAGGTCACTTACCCATCTGCATTTCCTTGTTGCATCTCTTCTGCAGGTATCCATCCTGAATAAGCTCCGATGTTGGATGGTGTTGGACAGAGGCGTAACTAGAACCTTCAGGGCCCCGGTACAAGAAATTATGAAGGGCCACCCTGGCTAGTGCCCTTCCCTCTTCCTGCTGATCCTGGGACCCTTTACTCCTATCGCGGATCCATTTATTACGGTCCTGCAGCGGGACCCTTTCACAAGTACTGCAGTGGGCCCCCTTTCTGCCATCTTCGGGCCGCCCCATGGTGGTGAAATGCCAGGGCCCGGTCCCAATTGCAACCTTTGCAATCCTGATAGTTCCTTCACTGGTGTCAGTAGTTTTTAATTTTTATTTTAACTTTATTATTTTTTTACCATTTCATTTTCTTTTACAATTTTATTTTTATATTTTTTTACAATTTATTTTAGGAGCTCTGTTGGCGGGCTTTGATGAGATATCGGGGGTCTAAACAAACCTCATCCCTCAATCTCCATCTGTGTAGCCTCAGCTGCACAGAATGAATGGACAGGAATAGTTGAGTACCAAGCCTCCCATTCATTCAGAAATGGAAGTATAGTAAAAACAGTTTACTATGCTTCAGTTGAATGAACCATTTGGTACCAATCATTGACTCTGTCCATTCCGAAAAGGAAGGAGCCGGTAAATGACAAATTTACCAACCCATTCCCATCTCTCCATCTTGACACATTTTCTATAGCAGCTGGCAGGAGGGGGGAGACAGCAACTCTGTGGGGGGAGACAGGGACCCTGGGAACAGCAGAAGACAAGTAAATTGGATATGAGGGGCGTCGGGGGCAGCATATAGAGGAACCAATCTCCTCCATTAGGAGAAAAATGTAGGAGAATGGTTCCTCTAAATGTCACCCCTTCATTCCTCCTATCCAGGTGTACAAGGGAGGCACATGGGCCCCCTGGAGCACAGGGCCCGGTTGCAATTGCAACCTCTGCAACCCCTAAAGTTACGCCTCTGGTGTTGGAGTTTACCTGTGGGAATGGTGTCTGTCCACCACCCAGTCTGATATTATTTGAGCATACCGATTGATTGTCCTATCCCAAGAACTGTATTACAGCAACAGAGCAAGGGCTTTGACAGAGTGGGGAGGTGGCAAGAGAAGCAAAGGATGCACCGCTAGTACTGTCCTTAACAGATAGGGTACCTTTCCATGCACTACCCATTAGCAAAAAAAAAAAACAATCCCAGGAGCCAGGGACTTAAAAAGGCTCTGTCTGACCCAAGATGGCTGCTAGAGTCACATGGGGCAACAGCATCCAACTGGATAGCTTCCCCAGTGATCCAGGAAACCATAAAGCAACCAGGTTCCTCCTAACCTCTTCTCTAGCTGCAGAAGACCACCTGCAGTGGAGGTAAGAAACTGCACCTGCCTACAAGCATGTGGGCACCTTTGCTTCCTTTCCCTTTCTTTTTCCAGCTAGGTTGCATGCTGAAATAAGGATCAGACATGGATTCTGGGGGGGACTATAGTTGTCTATGGTTGAGTAAATTTTTACATTCTTTAGTCAGCAGTTTTTGTCTGTGTTAAAACACGAGGCATTTTGTGGCACCGCACAGGTTGATGCATGACCTGAGAAACTACACATCCCACAATCCCTGGGTCACTCATTCTAGTGTTTTGTATATGAGAGCTAAACAGAAATTGAATCTCCTTGTTCTGCATGACCTAGAACAAGAAGTTGCTTGTTCCTTTGGCAAATGAGGGCAAGCCAGGTAAATGAATACATGGGCACAGGGGAATTGATCAGCCATGATAATGCAAACTACAGCCACAGCATGTGAGCTCATCGATACAAGGTAAGAAAAAGGAACAACACAGAAAATATAACTACACTAATACCTAGTTAAAAAATATATCTATTGGGGCGTTGCCTGGACGTGGATGGGAGCGGATGCCAGAGAGCGGAGCTCCATACATCAGGGTTCAATCCGCGTGCATCCGAACATCTGGGACCTGGGTAAGAGGCATCTCTGCCATCACTAGCCTCCCCGTCCCCACCGCTACAAAACAAGCCCATTCTTCCGCGGATCGGAGGCTCCGGTCCGCAACGCCAAAAATTTAGTCCCCGGCTTTTGCGGCCTAGCCGTGGGGATACGGGCCGCGTCTTCTACGGCCCCCACGCTGTCCATCTACCTTCCCAGACACCACCACGCAGCCATCGGGGACCCACCAAGCCAAGCAGGAGCACCCCTAGCCCACCGCTCGCTCCCTGACCCTGAGCTGAGCTCGGAAATAACACTGCACCCTCGGCTTTGCAGCGGCGATCTGGGGCGTAGTGATGGCCGCCAGCCGTGGACTAAATTTCACCCGGTCCCCGGCCCACTCACCTCCTAGGGGTCTAGGAGTCCACTGGCCCGCAACCTCGGCGGCCACTCATACACAGTGGGGCATCCAGAGACCATCAGGGGGTGCAGATTCTGTGATAAGGCCCTCAAGGCCTAAACGGCGGCCATCTTGGTCCACCCAGACGCTCCAACTCTCCACACAGGACATAGGAGCTGCCATCTTGGTACACCCATAGTAACTGCTTCAGCACCTAAGCAGACCAAAACGGCCATTTTGATACACCCAAACCAATAACCCTGACAGTAAAGTGACATTTCCAGCTGATGGATTCAGCCTAAGCCTCCGCCTCCTTCGATCCCCCTACAATACATCAAAGAGGCCTACAAACAAACAGTATGGGCAAACCAGATAACAAAAAATCCCCCTCCCGCTCCCGCTCTCCCAGAAGAGGCAATACCCAACAAAATGGCCACATCCCGCAAATGTTCAGGTCCCGCTCCAGAGACGAGACGTCCGCTTCCACTCCACACCAGTCCACGACCACCGAACGCGCGGCAAGTAGAAGCCCCACCAGACCTCACGGCACACAGCAGAAGGAATCCCCTGCGCCTCCCATGCAGTCACTCAGCCTCGACGACTTTAAAGACAGTAGCAGCTGACATCAAAGACACTCTTTCCGCAGCCATTTCTAACCTCAGGAGTGACTTGCAGGGAGTGACGGCACATCTTGATGTTCTAGAGGAAGTTACGGATAACCTTGATCATACCTTGCATGAAACCAGGTATACCCTAGACACCCATACAATGCAACTAAGAGACCTTCACCGGAGCATAGAAGACCTGGACAATCGCGTGCGTCCACATAACATCAGAATCAAGGGGTTGCCTGAAACTGCAGACAATGATCACCTCTCGGAGGCTGTCCTCTCCATTTTCAACGACCTCCTCGGGAGACCACCAGACACCCCAATTGATTTAGAAAGCTTGCACCGAGCCCTGCGACCACACGGCAAGGATAATGACCCCCCCAGGGATGTAGTCGGCTGTCTTGTCAAATTCCGACTGAAAGAAGAAATCCTACGACACGCCAGAATCAGAAGACGCATCCTGTACAGAGGAACAGAGGTAAAGCTCTACCAAGATCTGTCCCCTATAACCTTACAAAAACTAAGGGCCCTCCGGCCACTCCTAGACGTGCTACGGGAAGGAAACATCCCTTATCGATGGAAGTTTCCCTTCTCTCTCCAAGCAGGAGCAGCAGGCAGAATCGCATATCTCAGACACCCGGAAGACATCTGTTCCTTCTGCGAGATCCTACATATACCCCTAGTGGACATCCCTGATTGGAATAACGGCTATTTCAACCACGTCCAACCTCAAAGGCAGGAAGAACCGATGGATGTACACCAACGAGACCCCCACCCACCCTCCAGAAGACCTAGATCTTCCTCTTCCGCCTCTCCGCCACCAGCAAACCATCGTTCTCCAGGGAGAGGAAGCATTCCAGCCTCTCCCGCACACAGGAAAGCTAGAAAGGACTAAAGCCTTTCACCACCGTCGACAGCAGCCATCTTTCAAGTAGTCCCCTATGGCACAGGTTGGGACCTCATAACACATCACAAAAGTGAGTAAAGACTCTCTCACCCCTTAGCTTTCGCCTAGCCCACATCCCCCCCCATGCATGATATTAACCCATCACAAACTACACCCAGTCGTACTGAGTAGCCTCAAGTAATGCTGGCACCATGAAGGAGTCTTAATCGTGAACCGCACTAAGGGGGGCAAATTAAATTCAATTCAATTTAATTCAAAGGGCTTGAAATATGTAAACCGGCACTCCTAGCCCAGGAGCCTCACTCCCACTGAAGTAACCCCAGGGCAGGCTCTCCTGACTTCACCAAGCTCAAATATTTTGAAACTGACATAGGGCCTACATGTGGACCCCAGGGAGAATTTGTTATTGTCTGACCCTATCACATTGGTTTACATAGCCCTCTATACTCAAACAAACTGAGAGACTTCATGATGGGCCCCTCCTTTGGACCCCAGCCATCTCTTCGATACCTCTATGAGGAGCTACGCATCCTACCTGAAAGACCAATGGCAAGACTTGACCCCTATATCCCTACCTTAGGTCGCCATTACTGCTCCTGACCCTTTAACTGCCTGGGCTACGTTTCTGTCCCATTGAGACCGACCAGCTTGTGTCTCAGCCTCTATGCTTTCCCAAGAGGCCTCAGGAAAGGCATATCACAGTTTCAGAAGAAAAGAAGCAAGCAGTCATCCACCCAGACATACCACTTACGTGAAACTCGCTCTCACCTTATTACATGTACATTTGGGGTGTTGAGCGATCTTCAATTGTTCGAGTTTACAGTGGCATATTTTGTATGTTGTTTAGATTTCTCTCTCTCTTTTTTTTTTTTTTTTGCGACAATGTACATGGGGCTGACACGGTCTGGCCACTCGGCGCCGATACACACACCAATCTCGGTCAAAAAGAGAGGGGTAGGGAAAAGGAAGGGAAGGGAAGAGGAAGGAAGGAGAAGGGAGAAAAAAAAAAAAAAAAGGGAAGAGAAAACTGCTGCTCATACCAAGGCAGGTCATACTCCAGAAAGGGAAAAAAAAAAAAAAAGGTACTTAAACTCGAAATTAAACACCTTACTCACAACACGCCCGGTGGTCACTCGATGTCAGTCTCAGCTCTGAGGTCCCATCCTGTGCATTAACACTTTAATACCCATATTTTCTCCCCTAGGCTGCTGATACTGTTTTGCTTGATTTGTTCTATGTTGATGTTTAACATCTATTTAATACAGTCTCGTTTAAGATCACATATTGCCAGTTATATGTTACAGTTTTTGGGCGTAATGTACACAACATAGACCTTAACATGACATGTCCTACTCATAACTGCCAAAATGCCATCTATGACATAAGACACACCATACACTTCCAGCCACAACGTCTCCTATCTACAACTGCAATAAGGAACCACATTCGTCCACTATCTACTCCCTCACACCTCTCATTAACCATCTGTTATACCCCATCTGGTACTGTCAACAATTCCTTTCCCACTTTGACTCCTGAAGTCAAAACCCCCACAGATTTGACACTGCCCATAGTGCGAACTCTTAGTAACCCATACTGATACTTTCACTCTCTAACCCTCTCTGATACATTTGTCTATCAGTCCCAAATCTACATTAGGGGGATCGAACCAACGTCGCTGGCATTACCTACTCAGAACCTTCTATACCCTACTATACCCCCTCAGACAATAACTGAAATAGACCCAACGTCGAACTAGCTCAACCACCCCCCACAACAGCACAGAGTGATCTGTGCACACCAATCCCGGCTCCCCCCTGCCCCCCAAGACAAGATAGCTGAGCTATCCTGTTAGCCGGATATCCTCCCTGCTCCCCTCCATGTTGACCCATTCTCACATTCCTCGCGCACCCACCCCCTCCTTCCAAGACTCCTGCTTCCTCCCTCTAAAAGCAGTCCCACACACCTACACATCTGTCTCCACGCCACACGGACATCGATCCCATTTAGCTGACCCCCCAGCCTACAGTGTGGAAACATGTCCTCCCCACGCACACTAAAAGTTTTCTCGCTAAATGCTAAGGGGCTAAACACTCCTGAAAAGAGGTTAATTGTACTCCGTGAACTTGCTAAACAACATGCCCAAGTAGCTTTTTTGCAGGAAACTCACTTTAAAGGCCCCAATATACCTAAACTGACAAACCCCTCATACCCTGAAATTTACCACGCATCATCCCCCTCCTCCAAAACGAAAGGAGTGGCGATTCTGATCGCTAAAAACTTTCCCTTCACCCTTAAAGATCATTTAACCGATCCAGAAGGCATCTCGTTCATCAGGTCGGTAATCAATCTACTAATCCCCTTCCACGAAGGCCTGGTAATATTTGGAGGAGATTTGAATGTACCCTTAAACCCAAATGTCGACTCATCCACGAACTCCACCTCGATTCCATATCGTGCTCTAAAGCAAATAAAGTCTAAACTCAATTCCCTACTCCTACATGACTCCTGGAGGACACTAAACCCAGACACCAAAGATTACACCTTCTTCTCCCCCCCACAATAAATACTCTTGCATAGATTATCTATTCCTCTCCCAGTCAGATCTAACATATCTACACCAAGCGAACATAGAGCCCATGTACCTCTCTGATCATCATCCCATCACGATGACATTGAAATTCCCAAATCTCCACCCAACATCCAAATCGAAAATCTGGAGATTCAACCCGTCCCTCATCAGTGACCCGACACATTTTACCAGACTGAAGCACACCCTACAGGAATACTTCCAAAACAACTCCCCCACCGAGACCTCCCCTACAATTCAGTGGTTAGCCCATAAATGTGTGATAAGAGGTGAATGTCTTGCCATCGCCTCCCAAATCAAAAAACAAAAACAAGACAACATAAACACTCTCACCTCCGCTATACACAAACTGGAACTAGTACATAAGCAAACTAAAGAGGCCCAAGTATATTCTAAGCTGCTCTCGGCCAGACGCGACCTACTTGATATACTAGGCAAACAGATTAAACGCAGATACTTACTAACGACAAAACTATATTACGAACATGCAAACAAAAGCGAGAAGCTATTGGCCCGACTGCTTCAAAACAGGAAAGCCCAAGCAACAATCCTGCAAATACGAGATAATAAGGGCCAAAATTATCACAAAACCGAAGAGATAGCCCAACAATTCGTGAACTACTATACAGAGCTATATAACATTTCCCCACCCTCCCCGGACTGTTTTGTACCGCAGTCACGGACCCAGGCGATGGAGAATTACCTAACAGCTCACGGGATGCCAAAAATACCCTATGACGAAGCTCTCACTCTAGAGAGACCCCTCTCTCAGGAGGAGTTCAGGATAGCCCTAAAAACCATGAAGCCAGGCAAAAGTCCCGGACCTGATGGTCTCACGACCCAATATTACAAAAGCTTTGGGGACATACTTGCCCCTCACTTTCTAACCACATTTAATTCTCTCCCGTAAGACCAATCCCCCCCAACCCAATTACTGGAAGCGCATTTCACAATAATCCACAAAAAAGGGAAAGACAGTACTAAAGTCCAAAATTACCGACCAATATCACTCCTAAACGTCGATTTAAAAATCTATGCCAAAATACTAGCTACTCGTCTACAGCAGTTCCTCCCCAACCTGATATCCCAGGATCAAGTGGGGTTTGTCCTGGGCAGAGAAGCCTGTGATAATACCACAAAGGCCATAAACATCGTCCACTGGCTTTCCAAATCAGCCACAGAGGGTTTCTGCCTTTCAACTGATGCGGAGAAGGCGTTTGACAGGGTGGCCTGGGACTACATGAGTTTGACTCTGTCGTCCATTGACAAATTGCATATTAAGTCTCTACTCAAACCCATGTGCCAGGGTCAAGGTCAATGGTCACCTGTCAGACGCCTTCTCCATTCATAACGGAACACGACAAGGATGCCCGCTCTCCCCAATCATCTTCGTATTAACCTTAGAGCCTCTTTTACGCTGTTTAAGATCGAACCCGAACATATCAGGAGTCACAATCGCAAATAGAGAGTATAAAACTGCAGCATTCACAGACGATATTCTGCTCTTCCTTTCCAACCCCAGGGTCTCCCTCCCCAATCTACTTGAACAATTCAGACGCTTTGGAAATATTTCCAACTTCAAAATTAATCTCCACAAATCCACTGCACTAAACATTACCCTCCCTCAAGCACTAGCTCAGCATTGTATGGAATCCTTCCCATTCACCTGGCAAAGGGAGGCAATTACCTACCTTGGCATACAATTGCCTGCCAAACTCCAGAAACTCTATTTCCTAAACTTCCACCCTCTACTCAGAAACTTCCGATCAGATTTAGCGATCTGGGAAAAGACTACTCTTTCGTGGTTTGGGAGGGCTCCTGCAGTGAAATTGTCAATCCTCCCACGTTTCCTATATCTTGCACAAGCGATCCCCATATCCTTACCCAGAACTTTCTTCTCATCCATACGTACCCTGCTTCGCACTTTTATCTGGAAAGGAAACCCTCCCCGAATTAGTCTGATGAAACTTTTGTGCCCAAAACACAAAGGGGGCATGGCTCTGCCCAACTTCGAGCAATACCATAGAGCCGCCCTGCTAACCAGAGTTGTAGACTGGCATATACACGGTGAATGTAAAGACTGGGTCACATTGGAACAATCATGGGCCCAAGGTGCCCTTGTTGATATAGCCTGGTCCCCCAGTACCGATTTACCTCCTACTCTCAAAGGCCACCCCTCCATCCAGTCCTCCCTACAATGCCTTCATAAATCTATCCGAAATGGACATCTGACCCCATGACCCCGATCAGGAATAACCCCGAATTCCCCCCGGGCCTTGAAATAGGTTTCCTCGGAGTCAGCAATCGCAACTCCCACCCAAAGGCCTTTCAATTCTTTACCCAAAAGAAATTTCGCACCAAAACTGACCTAGCAGATAGCGAACCCAGTATCTCGCTACCTATGTGGTCGTACTTTCAGGCTAGACACTACCTTAATGACCCAAAAATGAAAGACAAAATCAATCGAGAACTCACCCCGTTTGAAAAATGATGCACATCGCCCTCTCATCAACAGCACTTAATCTCTAAAATCCACTCCCTCTTGTCAGCCGTCAGACCTGTTCCCCCAATTTACTAAACTCTGGGACAAAGATGCAGAAAACCACCTCACCGAATCTGATTGGGAGGACATCTGTGTCACAGTACATAAGGGCACACTGAATGTCACAACACAAGAACATAATTATAACATCCTAACCCACTGGTATAGGACCCCATCCTATCTCCACAGGATGTACCCTCAGGTTTCTAATATGTGCTGGAGATGCAATTCACTACCAGGCACAATGCTACACATCTGGTGGGAATGCCCCCAAATCAAACCATTCTGGTCTCAAGTACACAAAATAATCCAAAAGGTCACCACATATTCCATTGATTTCTCCTTTCAACAATACCTACTGCAACACTCGAGAGTCTTAAAACATTCATTCAGGAAGTCCCTCACGATGCACATGATAAACACAGCCAGAATGTGTATTCCAGCCCTATGGAGACAAACACGCTCTCCAACGCTCAAAGACTGGTTCTCGCGGCTAAACAGAGTTAGGGACATGGAGGAGCTAATCGCCACTTCCCTTGACAACGCGGACAAATTCAGAAAGATTTGGTCATGCTGGACCCACTTTCAAGCGACCAACGATTATCAAGCAGGTCACGTAAAAATTATCCCACATACTCCCTGATACCCGGTATCGGCTACTAGACTATGGAGTGGCCAGACGTGGTAGACCCCCGGAGTAAATCTCAGGAAGCGTCTTCTGTACCCCTCTGATCCGACACTAGGCACCCTCTCCACCCCTTTCCCTTCCCTTACCCCCTCCCCCCTCTCTCCCTGTTCCTTCTTCCTTCGCCTCATACCCAAAAAAAAGTATAATAGAAAAACCCTAACACACGCTCACCCTAATGGTGAAATATACATAGTTCTTTGTAAGATCAATCCAAGGTTACAACCCCACAAATACAGATTTTTATATGAAATATGCTTTTATTTCTGCTATGCTCTATGTCTTTTCCAACGCAGATATGACCTTGTTATTGTTTGTGGCTGTTTGTACACTATCTTAATTGAACAATAAAAAATTTTATGGGGAAAAAAAAAATATATATATATATATCTTAAAGTGTGCAATGCCTTTAGGAACTGACACACATTTTTTATATATATATATAATAGTGCCTCTTTTTTTTAATTCTCTACATATTTAATTGCAAGCAAACAGAAGTAAATAATAGAAAAATATACTTTTTTTTTTCTTAGATGTTCTTTTATTTTCAATAGTTGTATTGAAGTTTTCAAAGTATTACAGGAAGCCTTTGTATCGTGAAGTACAGTGGAAAGCTATACAAACTATAGTTTAAAACATTTGTAAGTCAAGGAGCTTTGCATCCTTTTCAATAGTCAACATTTAACATCGGTTAGGGTATTGTCAAAGTTATAAACAGTGCATCACTTGCCCCTCCAGACACCCTAAAGAAAACAATCTGTGTATGAGGGTGGGGGGCACAACAACTAGCCCCTTAACCAAAATCGATGAGTCAACATATTCACCCCTTTCCCTCGAACAAGATAACCACCGATGAAGATTGTTATCAGAACATGTTTGGTAAGATGAAGTTAACCATATTTCCAATATACAAATACTTCTTGTGTGTACATCATATTATTTAAGGAGAGTAAGGGGGATGCCATCCCCAACCATCCACCCCTATTGGGAGCATACTGTGGATTGGTGGGAAAGGCCCCCCCACTCCGTCAGCAACCTAATCTCTCCTGCCCGAGTCACTGGACTCCAGGGCAGGGGAGCCAAGAAGAACCCAAGAAGACCGAGAGTGGTAATAAACCTCGTGGATAAAGTACTTGACTAGAGACTAATTATAATCAACATATAGCAAAATTTGGATTAGAAGGAGAATAGTCTGTCTCTCACTTCCAATATCCCATTCAATGGGCCCGATCTATTAGGAGAGGCCCAATAACAGGAGGATCGAGCCCAGAAATGGAATCAGGGGCTGATCTTAACCTATGCAGACTTCTAGACACAGAATGCTTATGTAGGTGGACCTTAAGAAGATGAAGAGGAGACAGAGATATGTATATGGAGAGTGGAAAGAAGGAGAAAAGGAGCAGGAATAGGACAGAAGAGATGTCACGGTGGAGTGGATCACATTAAGCTCATAGGAGCTATGTTGGTTGCCGTGTAGCAGACGGGAAGCACTTAAAGGGATATGCCCACGTGGGAGGCCCAAGGAACCCAAATCTTTTCACATTTTTTAATTGAATCCTGTAATTTGTGATGAATTTTCTCCTGGAGCATTATCCAGGATATTTTCTTGATTGCCTGTCGTGAATTAACAAATTGTTTTTTCCAGGCTTTAGCAATCGTTATTTTGGCACCCACTAAGATCGAATCGATTAAAGATTGCGAATTTAGATTAATGTGAGGGATACTATGATGAAGGAGAGCAGTCGCTGGGTTTTGTTTTACCTGAATTCCAGTGACCTTTCTTGTAAGCTGGAAAATATGGTTCCAGAAAGTCCTAATGTGTGGGCATTCCCAGAGTGTATGAAGCAGTCCCCATGAGGTCACAGCCTCTGAAGCATAGGGGTGAAGATTCCCTGTACATTGTAGACAATCGGGCAGGATAAAGGTACCACCTTGTTATCACCTTTAGGTTGGCTTCCACCAGAGATGCATTACGAACCCCTTTAAATGCCCGAAAAAAGTGATCGTGCCATGAGTCCAGGTCCCAAAGTCCAGGTCTCCTTCCCACTTTGACATATAGGAGGTTTTTCTGCTGCTAGGGCAGCGTAAATGAGAGAGATCCCCCCCCCCTCATGTCCGATAGCTTTGAGCACCACTGTTCATATGGAGTAACTGTGAGGGGGATTTGTTCATGGGTCTGAAGAAAGTGTGATACTTGAAAGAAGTGAAAATTCTCTGAGGAGGGCATCTCTAGAGTGTTTAAACAATACCTGAGGGTTAAGGGAACTGCAGGGTTAAAGAAATGGCCAATTCTGTAAAGTCCCTTGTTTACCCACCAAAGGAAGGCTTTCACATTCTCCCCAAGGGGGAATCTGGGGTTATGAAAAATGTGGGAAAACCGGAGCCAAGGTGAGATCAGAGTAGTGCGCTTACGAAGTTTATCACATAGGGCTATAGAGTGGGATAGCGTAGGGGCTAGTATAGGTGGTCTGGATCCAGGCTTGCACCAGAGGAGATAGTCTAGGGTATAATTGGGGGCTGACTGTCTCTCAATTAATGTCCAATCTGGTTTCTTGTATTTGGAATGAGTGGCAGAGATTTGAGCCAGCTGAACCGCTTGGTAGTACCACCAGATGTTCGGTACCCCAAGGCCACCTTTCCTCTTGGGTCTAAAGAGAATACTGTTGGAGAACCTACAACCTTTCCTACCCCAGATAAATTGTAAGGTTGCTTTCTGTAAGTTTGCCAGTTTGCTTTTTGGTATCTGGATAGGGAGAGCGCGAAAAAAATATAATATACGGGGAAGCAAGGTCATCTTCACTGCATGAATTCTACCCACCCATGAGAGATTCTGTTTGGACCAAATGGATAGGTCCTGTGTAAGTTTTTTAAAGAGGGGGATAATTTACATGTATGTTTGATCAATTGTGGGAGGGATATTTATGCCTAAATAAGGGATATATTTTTCCTCCCATGAAAAGGGGAAATGTTTCTTAAGGCTGTCAATTGTAAGTTGGGGAATAGAGATGTTCAACGCCACAGATTTGGACATGTTGACCTTTAAACCCGAACTCAGGCTGAAATCTGATAGCACCCTGAGAAAGTTGGGGGTAGAGATCAGGGGGGCTGTGATGAAGAGGAGGACATTGTTGGCAAATAAAGCGCATTTGTGCTATTTCTGTCCACATCTTACTCCATGAATGTCCGGATTCTCCCTGATTGCTATGGCCAAAGATTCTATCGCGATAGCGAATAGCAATGGGGAAAGTGGACACCCTTGCCGCGTTCCGCGTCGTATGGGAAAAGGGTTCAAATAATACCCCTGAAACCTGATTCTTGCTGAAGGCTGGGAGTACAGAGCTTCCAGAGTTCCTAAAAAATTTGGGTCGAATCCCCATCTACCAAGCAGAGTGAATAGATATTGCCAAGAAACCGTGTCAAAAGCCTTGTGAATATCGATTGAGAGTATGAGACCCTCCGGAGGGTCCTCACCCCCCCATCCTGACCTCATCAAGGAGATTAAGTCTATAGCCCTTCTAACCTGGTCTGAGCCCTGCCTCCCTGGAATAAATCCCACCTGGTCTTTATCAATGTATCCGTTTATGAATGACGCTAAGCGGTTGGCATACATTTTAGTCATGCTTTTAATGTCGTTATTTATCAAGGAAATGGGCCTGTAATTTCCTACTTCACTGTGGTCCTTGCCCGGTTTAGGGATCACTGATATGAACACCTGGTTGGAGGCAGGGTCCAGACTCCGCCCATTTCCTAGCGAGTTGAAGTATCACGCCATAAAGGGCGATAGTGTGGGACCAAATTTTTTGTAATATAGGTTAGAGAAGCCATCCGGTCCAGGGGCAGATCTGAGTTTGAGGTCCTTGAATACTTGTAAAATTTCGCTCTCTGTAACTGGTGCCTCTAGAATATTTTGGTGTTGCTTACTAAGCTTAGGAAGGGGGATATCCCCGAGAAAGGCCTCAAGTTGTTGAGTGGGGTCTATTATGTCTTTAGTATAGAGCTTAGTGAAAAACTTCTCAAAAGTTTCAAGAATTTTCTTGGGGTTTTGGGTAAGGTTACCCTCCCAAGATTTGATTCTTGGGATAGCGGCTGCTTTATATTTGGGAGATAGCTTAGTTGCGAGACTGGTGCCAATTTGGTCTTTGGAGCAGTATAATTTCCCTAGTGACCATCTGACCTGTTTCTCTGCAGTGGTAGTTAATTGTAGATTAAGTTCTAGCTTGGTTTTTTCCAGGTTTGAGAGGGTTTCTCTTGTCGGGTGTAACTTGTGGGTTCTACTTAGTTGTCTGAATTCTTGCTCCAATCGATTTATGTCGAATTGGCGTTCTTTTTTCAATTGGGAACCCAGCTGGAGAAAACGTCCCCTTATGACCACTTTGTGCGCCCCTCCCACAGAGAACCTGGCGAGATATCAGCTTTGTCATTAAGTAGGAAGTATTCTTTCAAATCCTTATCAAGCATGGTGACTTTAACTGGGTCGCTTAGGAGGGATTCATTGAGTCTCCATAATCGGGGTCCCCGCAAAGTTGGTGAACATGTGATGGAAACTAGGACCAATGCGTGATCTGACCAAGCTATGTTGAGGATTGAGGCCTTCACTGCTCGGTGTATCTCTGTGGAGGGCACAAAGACATGATCAAGTCTGGAATAAGTGCCATGTGGGGCAGAGTAATGAGTATAATCCTTGGATTTAGGATTCAATTCTCTCCATGTATCAACTAGTCCTAGGGAATTTAATATATGTTTCACTTTGGTACTCTGTTTAGGGGGCCTTTTTGTTTGTGGTCTATTGTCTGCTAATTTGTCTAAGATGTTGTCGGAAGCAGTATTCGAGTCTCCCCCCCCATAATTACCATCCATTCTAAGTATGGGGCAAGTTTTCGGGATAAGCTGGAGAATCAGGTTGCTTGGTCCCTGTTAGGAGCGTAGTATGAAATGAAAGTGTAGACATCTCCGTTTACTGAGCCCTTTACCAGAATGCAACGTCCCTCTTTATCTCGAACTGTGAGTGAGTGGGTAAAGGGTAGGTTCTTAGAGAAGAGGATTGATACACCTCTCTTCTTGCACTCTGCATTCGTCATAAAAAAGGTCAAAAACTTGTTGTGCAGATATGTATGTTTATCGGGAAGTGTGTTTCCTGGATCAAGACCAACGCCAGGCCTAGGGAGTGATAGGGCAATTGAGACCTTGTGTATTATGGGAAGCTACCTTGAATAATGAGTTAATCTGGTGTTGGGAGTTAGCCATGGACATGAGAGGGGGTTTGTATAACAGAACCAAAAGGACTTACCCCGCCGACCTTAGAGGAGACCAGGGGACAGAGCCTGCGAGCCGGAGAAGTTTGTAAGTACTGCCAAGAAGACCTGACGTTCCACTCTGACATCTGAGAACTCAAATCACAGAAATAGGTTAGGAAGTGTAAAAAGGAATGGAAACAAGGGAGCAGCGAGGATAGAGCAGATAGGAAGAAGAGGTATTTGGACTGGAAGTAAAAATAAAACATCACAAGGCGCATGCGCGGGCTCCGCCAAGATGGCCGCTTGGCACTGAAGCTCCGCTCCGCCGCTGACCACTTCGCCACCTAGCAGCTGATCGGAGCCCTCCAGCGCGTCACAAACCGGCTGCTCAGCAACGGGAACATCAGCGCTGCTGATTGATGTCCGCCGGGTCTGTGCGGAGAGACCTCTTCCGCTTCCTCGGCGAGGCCGCGGCTCAGCCGCGGCTCAGCCGGAGCCATCTAAGATGGCGGCCGCACTCTCTCCACCACGCGGCACGCGGGAAGATGGAGGAGAAGAGATGGATACCATTGCTACTGATGCCACCGCTGCTGAACCCAAGGCAGCTAATCACACCAGAAGCAACTCCCTGGAAGGTAGGAGACAACAGGCTGCGCTAGAATCTACCGAGGCCGACTCGGCGCCGACTCGGCGCCGGAGCGGCTCCTTCGCCTTCTCCAGAGAGGCGTGTCTGGGCCGCCTGTAGTTAGTCGTCGCGACTACAAGGGCAACGACTCGTCGGCCAAACACTGCGCGACCTCCCGAGGCTAGTCGACGATCCACCGCTTCACCAGTCGCCGCCTCGCCTCGAAGTCA
>BLSH010513832.1:410502-420805 GCA_018402905.1 Glandirana rugosa | reverse complement strand
AAGTGAAATTTTCACCGTCACCTGGACAAATCTCGACAGCACACAGGGGCTTATCACAGGCCCCCCTATTCACTGGACACAGCCCACAAGCTCTAAACAGGTCCACTGCCACTTTTAAAGTGAATCTCTAATACCTGAAGTCACTAGACTTTGCTGACCTTTGCCTCCATAGGATTTAAAAAGCATTTAACTCCATCACAGTCCCCAAATAATGGACTCATGTGCTATCTTAGCTAAGGATATCCTGAGACTTTACCTGCATGTCACTCTCATGATTCCAATGAAGGGAGAGGCCTAGGTTTGGTCCCTGTATATGATGGCCATGTGACTTACCACCCTTGTTTCTGCCGCCTCCCTAAGGCTCCCGCGTAGCAAGCTATAACCTTCTTTATCCACGGGAGCCCCATTCTCCATTTGCCGACCCACCTGGACAGCCCATGGTGAAGATAGGGCCAAAAAAGGCAACCCTCTCATCAACCACTGAGCCGCGGTCTTCCCAGACCCTAGACAGATATCTACTCAGACCCGAATCCCCAGCCTTTACCATGCAAGACTGTCTATCAGATCCTCCAGCCCCGCTGGGGGCGAGCGGGGGGATCTCCCAACAATATCCCCCCCTCCCAACTAATGCTCATTCATCTCCTGTCACTGTTGAGGTCCTGGACCTTAAGCTGCAGTCTCTTCTGCAGAACCTCACACGAAACATCACACAGGAACTGGGGAAACTCGCCCAGGAACTGAGAGGTGAAATAACACACCTAGGGGAACGCACAGATACCCTTGAATCCAAATTTGATGACCTTTTACAATATGTGCATGCCCTAGAGGAAGATAATGCATCTCTTAAACACTCAGTCTCCATGCTCCAGTCCCAACAAGAAGACTTGGAAAATAGAGAGAGACGCCAGAATCTGTGAATTAGGGGAGTGCCTGAAAACATTGGGGACCGAAAGATTCGCCCTTACTTGTTAAACCTCTTTAATACCCTGGCTCCTGACATTCCGGATATAGACTGGCGCCTAGACCGGGCCCACAGGTCTCTAGCCCCAAAACCTCCTGTGGGAGCCAGTCCCAGAGACATTATTGTATGCTTCCACTACTATGACAGCAAGGAAGCCCTTGTCCTGGCTAACGGCAACAAGTCCTGGTTGGAATTCAAAAGGGCACGAATTCAAATCTTCAGTGATTTATCTCCAATTACTCTTGCTAAACGACGGAACTTTCGTCCAGTAACCACGCACCTCCAAAACCATCAAGTTCCCTACCGATGGGGTTTTCCTTTCTGGCTCTCTGCTTCCCGAGATGGCACTCAATTCTCCATGCGTGACCTGCAGGAAAGTGACACTTTCATTAAAAATCTAGGCCTACCACCCCTCCCGGAGGCTGACATGGCCCCCATACCTACTACCCCAAGACCCCCTTCAGCCCCTGGGAGGATCTGGACCCCTACACGGCAAAAGCCACAAAAGGCTTTCTCCACACCTCAACGTGCCTCTTCATCCAGATACCTGACCTGAAGGCTGCCGGATCTTCATGTGGTTTGACTTTTCTTCCTCATTTATGTCTCCCACGCTTTTTCCCTTCTGATCTTGTTCCTTTGCCCCCATGGGCTGTCCCAAAAGGTTGTATACCCATCTGTTTTGACCTGTTAAATAACTGATGTTCATTCAATCATACGTGGAGGCGGTGGGGCCAAGCCCTGCGGTTTGTGGAGCCCACCATGCTCCCCCCTTGGTTCCTTGGTCACGGCCATGGTCTCCTGAGTGGTTTTACCCCCTCAGGCACTGATGTTTGTTTTTTCATGTTGTTTTTTAGGTCTTTTTTTGACCTACTGTTTTTTTTCTTCCCTATTTTTTCTAAGTACTGTACAGACCCTCTTGGTACACTACCAACTGGTTCTGTACACCTCCCTACTTATCCCCCACCCCTTGAGATTCGCCATGGATTCTCATTTGCTAAATGTTTGATTCGTTTTTGTAACAGATGTGCTATGTCTTTATCATATCAATATGGCTCTACGGGTTCTTACATATAATGTAAAGGGCCTGAATTCCATTCGGAAACGCTGGCTAGCTTTGAAGGAATTCAGGTCCTCCGCGGCGGACATAGTCATGGTCCAGGAAACTCACTTTAGATCAGGGGGATCCTTTAAATTTGCTTCCAAACAATTCCTGACCTCTTTTATAGCATCTGACCCTACTGGGAAAGCTGGCTTTGCAATATTAATCAAACGCTCTTGCCCCTTACGCATCAAATCATCCCAAACGGACCCCCTTGGTAGATTTATTTTTCTGGACTGTGACTATCTCTCACGCTCATTTACACTAATTAATGTCTATGTCCCCAATTCGGGCCAGATCCAATTTCTAGAAGATATGTTTGGTAAACTTGGAAAATATGCCCAACCCTTTATGATCGTTGGTGTAGATTTTAATATGACTATGTCCCCCAGAAGAGACAGACGCACTCTGTTCCCATCCGCTCCCTCTTCCAAAGTGGATAAACAATCTAAGGCATTTCGAAAAATTATGCGCTCCCACAACCTACTGGACATTTGGAGAATAAAACATCCCACACACAAACAATTCACTTTCTACTCTCCTCCTCACAAGATGTACTCCAGATTGGACCACATCTTTGTGACCACCCCTCTATTAACGTCCACAGTTTCGGCAGAAATAAACCCTATCACCTGGTCAGATCACTCTTCTGTCCAATTAGAGATTACTCTATTCGCCTCTTTCACTATGACTTGCCACTGGCGTCTAAATGACACCCTGCTCCACAATACTGGCATTAAAGAACAACTGACCCGAGATCTAAAAGAGTTCTTCCAAATAAATGAACACTCCACGCTTTGGGAGTCACATAAAGCTTACTTCAGAAACCTGTGTATTTCAGTGGGTTCCCGCCTAAAAAAGAAAGCAAATTTACAAAGATCCTCTCTCATCTCGCAATTACGCATAGCCGAAAGTAGATTACTTGACTCTCTCACAGTGTCGAGGCTTCGCACGGTCACATCTTTACGAAATCATCTAAAATCCCTTGATATGAACAAATGCTCCAAAGCTCTACTATGGAAAAAACAGAAATTTTATGAATTGTCGAACAAACCCCACAGAATGTTAGTCAATAAACTCAGACCTCGTCCGTTCAACTCCTTCCCGGATCTCCTTAGGCAGTCCAACGGTACCCCCACACATTGCCCACAACACATGTCCGGGGTCTTTGGAGAATTTTATCGGAAGCTTTATAACTGCCTAAACAAGGACCCTAGATATCTTTTCTCCCAAGACAAATTTGATGCTTTCTTCTCATCCTTAAACTTACCTAAATTGTCCCCAGCCCAGGTCTCTCAGGTTAACGCCCATATTTCCCCTGAAGAGTTAGCTGAAGTAGTGAAGGCCCTTCCCTCTCAGAAGTCCCCTGGACCGGATGGCTTATCATATACTTACTATAAAACCTTCCTACCCGTTCTAAGCCCCCACTTATTAAACCTATATGAGTCTTTAATGAAAGGCACCGTCCCTCATTCCCAGTTCCTTCACGCTCACATCACGGTCCTACCGAAACCAGGCAAAACTCCATCCATCCCTGACAACTACAGACCTATCGCCTTACTTAATGCAGATTACAAAATTTTTACAAAAATCCTAGCGAACAGACTCACACAGATCCTCCCAGGTAGGGTTTGTGCCCTTTAGACACGCAGGGGACAACACCAGGCGTACCATTGATCTCATCGATCTATTAGATAAAACATCTCGCCCCTCTCTTATCCTAAGTTTAGACGCTCAAAAAGCCTTTGATAGACTCAGCTGGCCATACATGTTTGCTACCCTCACCCGATTTGGATTCACAGGCCCATTTCTTGCAGCTCTTAGAGCACTCTATTCCTGCCCCACCTCCCAAGTGCAACTGTCTTCATTCTTATCCCCCTCCTTCTCACTCAGTAATGGCACCAGGCAGGGGTGTCCTCTCTCCCCAATCCTTTTTATCATCTGCCTAGAGCCCCTGGCCGAAACTATAAGGACGCACCCTGATATCTGCGGAGTCTCCCTTAGACAAAGGGAGTACAAATTGTCGCTTTACGCAGATGACATACCCTGACAAAGCCACATACTTCCCTCCCAAATCTCCATTCAGTACTAGATGAATTTGGTTTTCTCTCAGGCTATAAGATAAACACAGATAAAACCGAGGCTCTACCTATTCACATCCCTACCCCCCTTTTAACTACGCTACAATCCAACTTCCCATATAATTGGGGATCCTCATCCCTTAAGTACTTAGGTATTCATTTAACCACTACTTATCATACCCTGTATCAAGCGAATTTCCCCCCACTCATTTCCGAAATCACTCGACTTCTACGTCAATGGGAGGATTACCCTCTGTCTCTTTTGGGAAGAGTAAATGTTCTTAAGATGTCAATATTGCCAAAACTGCTATACTTATTTGAAACCTTACCTATAAATGTTTCTATGACTCAGCTTAAACACATCCAGCGGGCTTTCCTGCGGTTTCTGTGGCATGGTAGAGCTCACAGGATAGCGAGCTCAGTGGTCTTCGCTCCACGTTCTCGTGGGGGACTAGGGGCCCCAGATATTATTAAATATTTTCTAGCTACCCATTTGAAGGCGACCATCTCCTGGACAGCGAGATATACGTTCAGTAGATGGTCGGAAATTGAACATAGTGTTACCCAATCCGTACACCTATGCTCTCTATTATGGTCAGATCTACACTCATCAATCTCTGAACTGAGGGGTCTGTGTCTTGGTCCCATGCTATTTACTTTGACTATTTGGAAGAAATGTTTGAGACAGTTTCCCCTTTCATCCTCCTGCCCCCCTCTTCTCAAAGTATTATTTAACCCAGATATACCTGATAGTCTATCCTATGAAAGGGTGCGCCTTTGGTCGCGGGCTGGTATTTTTCAGCTCCGCGACCTGGTACACCCAGTGACGAGAAAGTTTACTTCTTTCGAGGATCTTCACGACAAGCATGGACTCCCGCATAATCTCTTCTTTTTTTACCTACAAATTAAACATTTTTTACTTACAACTTTATCTTTAGAGATACCTACAGCATTTGAGTTGTTGAGTGCACAAGGCCCTCTTCAATCAAAGCTTACCTCATTCATATACAAAATCTTACATGACACTCCCCCACTAACAATAACCTCCCATACATATATGCAAAAATGGGCCTTGGTTACACAGAAGCCCATATCTCTCCCACAGTGGAAAATCATATGGGATTCAATCTCTAAGTCATCCAGATGTGTAGACCAGAAGGAGACAGCCTATAAAATCCTTTTATTTTGGTATAGGACTCCGGAAATCCTCCACAAATTTGACCCTTCTTCCCCCTGGACGTGTTGGAGATGTCACAAATCTATAGGAACTCACTACCATATTTTTTGGGATTGTCCAAGGATACGTTCTTTCTGGACATCAGTTCAGTCCCTATTGCAGGATATACTTAATGTAATTATTCCCCTAGAACCGGTAACCTTTTTACTAGGTCTGCCCATGCAAGGAATTCCTAAGCATTCTAAAAAACTGATGACCTATATTTTATTAGCAGCCAAAAGAACGATCCCCAAAAGTTGGTTATCTTCTACCCCCCCTTACAATTTCAACTTATACAAAATATTGCCCATATCCGCAGAATGGAATATCTGACAGCCACGATACATGATACCCTGCCAAATTTTACGAAGACCTGGGATTTATGGGATAACTCTAGCCATAACCCCAAGGCCTTGCCTAGTACTTTGGATTAACTTTCCCAAAAGTGTTTAATCTAAAGATTATTGCTTTTGTTTTGCCATGCTCTATAAATTAACACAGAGGCTATCATCCATGGTGTACCCCCCCCCTCCTTTTATCCTCTACGTTGTTGATGTTATACCTTCCTATACACTGTTCCAGATCTTGTGAGGCCGTCGCGGTTCACATAGTCCTTTTACTCAGGTTATCGGGCTGAGCTAAATGAGAACTTTGAGGACTTCCCTCCAATACAAGTGAAGCTCCCCGGTTTGTAAGACTTGAATATGTATTGTTGTCTCATCTTCTTCTATATGCCCGTGACTACCTCAGATGTATACTTTCATGTTTATGGTTACTTCTATTTACTTCTATAAGGCATACTGATCACCTTTCCAATTATGTCCTAGCACCCTATGTTTGTACTTTTTTCTACTTTTTTGTATAACTTTGAAAAATTTAATAAAAATTACAATTATAAAAAAAAAAAAAAGACAGTTGGTCTCAGTTTGGAGCCTTTAGGCGTAAAATAGCAGGG
Organism: Glandirana rugosa; assembly: GCA_018402905.1. Taxonomy (NCBI): domain Eukaryota; kingdom Metazoa; phylum Chordata; class Amphibia; order Anura; family Ranidae; genus Glandirana; species Glandirana rugosa. The sequence continues at coordinate 414,493 of BLSH010513832.1, read as the reverse complement.
AACGCCAGAGTGAATTTTACGTTGCGTTTGAAGAGTTCTGCACAGATTGGTTGAAACGCCTTTCTTCTTCTGGCTACGTCGGCCGAGTAATCAGCAAAAATAAGGATGCTTGTTCCTTCTATGCACAGAGATTTCAGCTGACGATATTTCTGCAAAATCTCCTGTTTCTCTGCATAGTTTAGATATTTTGCAATGATAGGTCTTGGGGAGTTGCGATCTGGTTTGGGTGCGCCGAGCCGATGCGCTCGCTCTACTATGCACGGCCCAGTGAGGCCCAGCGCCTCCAGTATCTTGACCCCACAGAAGTTTACCAGAGCCGAAGAGTGAAGGGATTCTGGTACGCCTATAAACAGGAGGTTGCACCTCCTGGATCTATTTTCCAGATCCTCCAATTTTTCCGTCATCCATCTGATTTGTTTATCTTCGGCTTGGTCAGATTTGTGAGCTTGATAAGCTTCATCCTCCAGATTAGAAATACGCTGCTCTACCTCATTCAGTCTCTCAGTGTGTTCTTTCAGTTCCTTATGGAAATTGCGCATGCCCGCCTGCACTGCTTGTTCAACTGAGGTGGCTATGGTGGGAGCCAGTAATGCTGCCACTGCTTTGGCTATTAGCTCAGTGTCACTGGTGCCTGTGGTGGAAGGCTGGGAGGGAGAAGCATTCACCTCCATTTCAAGTTGTGCTGGTGGACCCGAGGGTTTGGGCCGCGTGGGTAGATCCGAAGGTTCGGACCGCGTGGGTAGATCCGAACGTGCAGACGTGTCCGAACGAACGCACGCGTCCGGGCCTTGATGTGCCGTGGAGGAGCGGGAGCTACTCTTCCCAACGTACCGGTCCATGAATGTTCTTCCGATCCTCTAGGAATCCTGATCCTCTGTTTTTGGCTGGTGAAGAAGCCCACGGGGTGGATTTAAAAGCAGATTATTGGGCCTGCTGTGGGAGCTGAGGAGAGAAGCAGCTACTCCATGAGGCGCCGGAACTGGAAGTCGTGTGTGTGTGTGTTTAAGTGCTTGCAAAGGTTTGCTAAAACTCACTGCACAACTATTGCAAACAAAACATGCTAAGCTTTTTTAATCAAATAAAGTAATCTACTTGGCTGACTGTCCACTGGTTACAATGTATATTGCTAAATATTACATTATAATTAATTTTTAACCTTAAAGTTGCTAATACATGTGATTTTAAAATTCAAACTGGTGTGCATGCATTGTGATAGCAAGTTTAATGGCAGCATGATAAGTGTAGGGGTAGACAGATGTACAGTTGGTGTTACAATCTTTGACTGTAACAAAAGCTAGAAAGCATCTATGCTTCAGCTCAGCATCCAGTTTGAGACCTCAAATGGAACAGATGTTTCAGGAAGTTGATCTGTTTACTTATCAACAAAAGACCAAGAAGCATGGGGATTTAGTTACAGTGCTGCTGCTCTTGCCTCTCATTCTAATGGTGTACTAGTTGTAGGACGTGGATGACTATTGGTGTGCAACCCCTGCAGGGAACATGTACAAGTAAAATTAAAAGAGAAGTGTGGGATTTTAAAAACACAAACACATATACTCACCCATGTGGCTACAGCATCAATCCAATGCGCAGCTGCCCTTGCTAGCTCTAAGACCGTGAACCGAGTGATCACATATACTATTACCAAAATCTCCCAATTCTTACCACAATTCAGGGAAATAAAGACTATTCACAGTTTCTATCATCCCCACTTACTAGTGACTATCACAAAATGGAAAATTTCTATTAAATACTTACCGTAATTTTCCTTTCCTGATAGGCAGCATACGTGTGGGTTAACCCCACCTCCATAACTACCCTATAGGACCCCTCTCCCATAAATCTTTGCTCCACTCCAGCAGCCGTGTTCCATAACTAGCCTACTCCAGGCATTGATAGGGGACTCCTGCTGCCATGGAGTCTATCAGGAAAGGAAAATGACGGTAAGTATTTGATAGAAATTTTCAGTTTTCCTGACATACTCCATGGCAGCATACGTATTGGAAATAACTCGCTACACACACACGGGTGGGAAATGCTGAGCAAAGAAAGTTTACTTAACACTGTCAACCAACAGTGCTTGTAAACCGAATTAACTTGAAGATAGGGCAGCTGGTTCAACACAGAAATGGGACATAGACATATTGATAGAAGACCAGGAAGCTGACCTGCAAATTACTCTGGGAGCTACATGATGCAAAGCTGCCCCAGATGTAGACCAGCTCCTGGTCAGGTGACCAGACACTACCTCCAAAGGAGCCCAGTCCTTGGTTCTGTGAACCTGTTGGAAGACTTAGGCAATCTGTGGTTGATGTAATGCAAGTAAAGACAGCACAAGCCATTACTGTACAGAAGCCATGTTCAATGAATAATAACCAGCAGGAACAGGAAACACTACACAGGAAATAAATACAACAGAGATGCACCATAGAGTTGCATTTAAAGATATATAATATCCATAGCAATCCGTGCCATAATCACCCTAGATGAGGCACATTCCTCTGTCCTTTCTGGCAAAAGGATGAACAGGCGTTCCGAAGCCTGAAGGAAGCTGTAGCTTATAGATATAACTTTACAATCTCTGAGGGATTCCGAAAATTGAAGGAATGTACTGCTGGAAGTCAGTACAGGATTCCCTACTTACCAGACATGCGCTTTAACCAACTAAGCCACATTGCGCCCCGAGAGGCCTTCAACAGAGACAGCCCTAGAATACTACATTGGAAACCTCCGCTTACTCTGAGGTCTGAGTCTAGCTCCTTCCTTGAAGAATTGTTGAACAGGAAGATGCCTAGACCAGCAACCCTGTGAAGGCCAAAAGGCTGACACTTGAACCCCAAGGGCGCTGACTGATAGAGCCAGAACTAAATCTGACTGAAGTAAGCCTAGAATACTTAGAACTGCTAGATCACTACATGATCTGTCAGCAGCAAACATGTACATACCTCCCAACTTCCTGAGATGGGAATGAGGGACAAATGAGGAGAAAAGGGGGACAGAGGAATCCAACCAGGGACAGCCCCCCAAAACCAGGGACAGCCGGGAGCCATGCATGTTTTGAAAAACTTCGACCAGATTCTCCTCTCAACTTTGTCTGCGTTCATTCTTCTAGTATTCAAGAGAGCAGAGATGATTCTGGAAGAGCAGCCGAGGACCTCCAATCTTGAGAACCAGACCGTCAGACACAACCGTGCTGGACATGGATGTAGAAATTAAAGTTGAGCGAACCCGGACTGTAAAGTTTGGGTCTGTACCAGACTTTGGGGTGTTCGTGCCCCGAACCCGATCCCGGACATTAAAAAAAAGTCTGGGATCGGGTTCGGTATTCGGGTATTTTTGGCGCCTTTTCTATAGCTGCTGGGCAGCCAATCAACAAGCTTTTCACTAGTTTTCCCTTAGAAGCCTGCTTACTAATGGCATGGCTGTGATTGGCCAGTGCATCATGTGACCCAGCCTCTATATGGGGCTGGTATTTTACTCCACGTGTTGAGAAGCTGCCAAGGGCAGCCAATCAACAAATGTTTCACTGGTTTTCCCTAGCAGCCATCACAGCCATGCCTACTAATGGCATGGCTGTGATTGGCCAGGGCACCATGTGACCCAGCCTCTATGTGGGGCTGGAGTCACCGTGCTGCATGTCATATGCTCTCAGGATAGTTTAGGGAGAGGATGCTGCTGGCTCTGTTAGGGACAGATTGCAGAACATCTCATCCTGCATTACTGAGGACTAGGGAGAGATACTAGTACTGCTGCTTTGAGGGAGGGAGAGATACTAGTGCTGGTGCTTTGAGAGACAGATTTCACATCTCATCCTGCTGCACAGAACGATCTGACTGGACTAGGAAGAGATACTAGTACTGCTGCTTTGAGAGACAGATTTCATACCTCATCCTGCTGCACAGAACGATCTGATTGTGAAGACACGTCGTCCTACTCCATACTTTAGACAGAGAGTTTCGTCGTCATGATCATAGAGAAGGATCAGGTCAGT
>BLSH010513832.1:315130-340446 GCA_018402905.1 Glandirana rugosa | reverse complement strand
CCATAGGGGGGAACGGTACTAATCGATTACTATTAATGATGGTAGATATCCCCGGTTACTGTAAAAGTTTGTTATAAGGATATCAAATAAAGTTACATAAATACACTTACTAAATTTTATGAGAGATAGTGATAATATAAATATATGTGAGTAAATACTAGAAAACATAATCTAATTGGAGAAAAGTGAAATAAGTAACAATAACAATACTAACAGGGAAATAAACATATACTAGTATGTGACTGTATCTTTGTATCTTTGTATCTTTTCACTGCCGTTTTTTTCTGACTCATCAGGTAGCTCAGACGGGGAAAAATAAATAAAAAAAATAAATAAATAAAAAAAAAAAAATGTTGAGACAGTCAACAGTAAATGGCTTCAAACATGCTTGGGATAAACATAAATCCATAGTCAGACAACAAGGTTAATGTAAAAAAAAAAAAATAAATAAATAAAAAAAATAAATAAAAAGGGGCAGACTCGATGGACTACTCAGTCTTTTTTTGCCGTCACTTTTCTATGTTTCTATGTTTCTATGTCAGTGTATGATCATATACAAATAAAGGGACAATCATAACAATAACAATGAATAAAGTGAAAAGAGGTTAATCTAATACAAAAGATCATAAATGAGTGTATATAAATATAATAGTGATAGAGAGTATTTTAAATCATTCACATAAATACATTGAAATAAACTATAGGAATATTGTTTGAAAATGTCATTGGCCCCTATAGATGGTAGTAATTATCATTAGCTAATCATGGCAAGGGGGGATACCTGAGAGATTTTATAGAACTTCACAAATATCACAGGATAGTTCTTTTAGTTTTAGATTCTTAATGATCCAACAATAATACCTATTTATATATTTAAAGATTTAAAGAAAGGACAAGAAACTCAAACTTTCATTTAACCCTGGATATTTGGTGGCTCCCAGGGCATGTATTCACCGTGCCTCCATCTGGAGGAGCGCATTTTTTTTTTTTTGTATGGAGAATATATGTATACCGTTACTTTATCATCAACAAATGGAAATATCAAGAATAAGCTAAATACATAGTATGACTCTTCATCTTCTTACTATGCACCAGTAATTTTAGCTTGCGATTTTTGCTTTTCCATGTTCATTTTCATTTTTGTTCTGTTAAAAAGTGTTCAATAAAATATATCTTACCGCAGCTCCAGTGGTTGGGCTAGTTGTTGCTAACTAGCATACATTTCATTCAGTCATCCTGATGAATAGGCTCACTGAGATACTAAAAACAGCCTTATAGTACAATATAGTACATAATGTTTGAAGATGACATGAAAAGTGGTGAGTGGTTTACCTGGTTAGAGTCCCAACCCTAATCTATCAAAACTACATGTTCATATTTAGTAACTTTTATTTTTTTTTATTTTTGTATAGAGTAGGGAAGAGATAAACCCCTGTTTTTGCTATCTTTCCTCCACTGGGGAGATTTCCCTTTACTCCCTGTGTCCCAAACACAATGGGAAACGAATTGAAATCTCTCCAAAGTCAGTCAAATCCTCTCTTAAACAGCTATCATTGCAACAAATGTTCCCAGTGGAAGACTTCCCCTCCCCTGCATTTCTGTTTCAGTTCTGGCATCTCTCTATAAATGCAAGATTTTGTAAGAACATTTCTCTTTCAATATGTTCACTGAAACTTTGTATGAAATTTGATAACATAACATTACATTCATTGTCAGTTAATGAACAGATATTAATTGTATTTTTCCACACGTAGGAGGTGGAATACGTTAAACAACAGTAAATTAGCAAATAGTATTGAATGGAAGTCAATGGAAGATGTAAATAATCAAAGATGAATAAAACACCAGGATTTAATCAAACATTATTCTAATATTCATTGGGTTGATGTAGGCAAGAATCTAAGCATATGAATGCAAATATATTTATCTGACATCTAAAGAGAAAAAAGGAAATGGAGGGAGTTGGGTGGAGGAGAGCTGCAAGGGTATGGGAGGAATTTAAGATAAACTCTTCAGCTAAGCATGCTTATTTTTTTATTACTAATACTTTATTTTAATTTCAATTTCCACAATAAATTATACATTAATCACATACAATATTACCATACTTTATACCCTTATTCTACCCCCGCCCCCCTCCTCTCCCCCCCCCAACTCTGTTTTCTAAAAAAGGATTCCCTCTATTGCACCTTGAGGGAGAAAAGAAAAATCAGTAATGATGGTGTTTCATTTATTAAGTACATCCATGAATAGCGACCCTGCATTCTCTATCCATTTATCCCAATTTTTTTTTAAATTTGCTAGTTTTGCCTCTTCTCCAGTATGCCATTTTCTCCCTTAGGATTGTAGTATTCACCCTTTGCCAGGCACTTATTGTTGGAAGTCTAACTTCCCGCCATTTCCAGGTGATCTGTTTTCTAGCGTGATATAGACATCGCTGCCAGTCTCTTGGATTTTGTTCCCACACTTCGATCTAGGTGTCCCAGTATGTACAGGACCGGGCCCTGGGTCAGCTCCAACCCAAAAACTTGGTTAATCTTTCCAAGGACCTCAGTCCAGTATCTTTACAGTCTAGGGCACCTCCAGAGCATGTGGATCAGATCACCTGCTGCCCTTCCGCATCTGGTACAGAGTGCGTCCGGGCATCCTCCAAAGAGAAATAATTTCTTTGGGATATAAAATGCTCTATGAAGGATGTATAGTTGTGTCAGATTTTGTGGAGGTGACAGGGACAGTCTATCCGGCAAAGCTACAATGTCTTTTCACTGGTTATCTGTTAGTTCACCTACATCTTCTTCCCACTTTGTTCTAGCTTGGGACATCCATATCCAGTACCTTTGAGCATATATTTTGGTATAATTCTGAAATTAATCCTTTCTGGGTCGGGGCGTGCAACAAGTTTGCTAGGAGGGGAATTTTACACCATTTCGGGTATTTTACCTCTCCAAATTGCACCAAAATGGCGTGCCTAATTTGTAGGTATTGGAAGAAATTTTTGTTCGAAAAACCAAATTCTTCCTTCAACTCCTCGAAAGACTTTAAATTCCCTTCATTGTATAATTGCATTAGTCTAACTACCCCCCTCTGTTACCAATTATAAAGACTCTCAAGCCCCCTAAGTTCAGGGAGTCTCTTGTTGTCCCATAGTGGCGTGATCTCGCTATATCCCTGGTATTTCAGTAATGATTTTACAGTCCGCCAAACTTTCAATATCAAATTCCCCATTGGGCACTGATCTTGCTCTCCCACCGATTCTGCTTCCAAGGCCTCTAACCAGGATACATGTGGGGTGCAAGTCAAAAGGGAGCATAGATGGTAATTGGTGATGTAGTTATTCACTCCCCCCCCAGTTGCTGCAACTGGGCTGCCAAAAAATAAACCCAGGGGTGTGGAACTGCCAAACCACCACTATCCTTTGGAAGCTGCAGGAGTCTCAATCGAATTCTGGCTTGCCTGCCCTGCCATATTCATTCCCTAAAAAGACTCTCTATTTTCCTGATCCACAACCTCGGGATCCATATTGGGGGGCTGTGCAAGACATATAGTAGCTGGGGTAACCATACCATTTTAATTAAGTTGCAGAGGCCTGTTACTGTTAAGAGAAGGCGTCTCCATTTACCTGACTTTACTTTAAATTCTTCCAGTAGGGGCTTCAAATTCCTTTGTATATATTATGTAGGGTTTACTGAAATGTTTATCCCTAAATATTTAAAGTTATCTGTTACCTACAATTGGGCCATATTCTGCGACAGATTTTCCACTATCTCATCAACCAAGAGAAGAACAGATTTCTCCCAATTGACTGTACCAAAATGTCTCTGAATCTTTTTACAAGCTTCATTACTGCTTTCAATGACTGTCCTGTATATCCCAAGTAGAGGAGAACATCATCCCTGATCCGCTGAGTCTTTGTTATATTGCAAAAAATTCCGTAGCTTGTCCAGGATATGATCTTTAGGAGTGATCAGTTTCAGCCATAGAGGATTAAGTCGCCATTCTGTATCAGGGTATTGTTTGCCCATGTTTAAGGATAAAACTAGTGGTGAGTGATGAGTGATCAGGTAGTCCTTTTGCTTCGTATTTGATATCTACTAGCATTGAGAGGATACTGTTGTTACCTTTGGCCATGCCTATCCTAGAGAGGGCGCTTGAGTGACAGGAAAAGGCTTGGACCTCAGGGTATCATTCCCGCCATATATCTCTCAAACCAGCTTCTCCAAATATCCCATGTAATGGGGTATATGGGGAAGGCCCACATCTTTTCCCTATGGGGTACCTATCTATCTGTGTGTTCATTACCATATTAAAATCAACTATTATCAGAACTGGAATGCCTGGTTTATCTGCTACAAATTCTAGCTGAAAAGGGGGAGGGATATACACACCGATCAATATAAATGGAGTTTCTGCAAGTTTACAATGTAAAAACACATATTTACCTTCTCTGTCTAATTTTACTTGTTTACATTCAAATGCTAAAGATGCGTGAATTAGTATACTTGTCCCCCTTGAGTAGGAGGTGTATACGGAATGGAATTGACGGGGGGATCCTTTTCATTTTAAGCGGGTTATAGTGTCTTTCGTCAAATGTGTTTTCTGCAAACACAGCACCTTAATCCCAAGCGTTGAAACAGTCCTGAGCAAGGCTGTTTTTTTGACTAGATCACCAACTCCTCTCACATTCGAAGACCCAAATGTCACTAACCTACTCATTTATTTGAAAGCGTGAGAGCGTGCATGCAAATCCCTATACTCCCTACTCAAAAGTTAGGTTTTCTTCCTATTTAGTAACATATAGCAATTTATAATCACTTTTAACCTGTGTAAGGGATATGTAAGTGTGAGTTATAAGACCTGGGGAGTGAGTATATTCTAAACATTGTCTTTCAAAGAGGGTTATAGTGAGTGGTGGAGTTTTGCTCTGTGGAAACAATTGTCTAAATTGTTTTAGTTGGAAATGGCAGAACATTTCAGAGGTATTTAAAGGTTATTGTGGGGAAGGAAAGTCTTTCAGGTCCACATTAAAATGCAGGATTGTTCTGAAATCTAGTTAGGGGGCAATGAGGGGATAATAAAATAACATTTCTTCCCAAAGATTGCTTGAAATTTGACCTTGTGCTCTGGTTAGACTTCTGGGAAAAGTAGTGAGCCAGTCATGTCAATGGAAGTCTGGGAGGTCTCTACAGTTGTAAATAGTCTGGAATGCATTTGGGGGGAACCATTGGTGGGTTCCACTAGCCACTTTTGAAAAAAAAAGCCATCAGAGAAATGTAAATTGCCAGCAAAGGTTTCTTTTAAATTGTTAGTTTTGCTGTAGTACATCCTACAGCAGGAATGACAAAAAAGCAAAAAAAGAACCTTATTCTTGGATTTTAACCCACCAGAAATCAGTACAGCCCCCCCCCCCCAAAAAAAAATAAATTAACACCAGATCCTTTTAATTTTGTATGGATTTTTTTTTTCCAATGGTTTTTATTGGAATTTTCAGTATACATAACAAAAATGTGCAGAACGCAGTTAAACATAGATAAGCTAATACATATCAAAATACAATCTAAGAACCGCTTGGCAATAACCCGTAAATGAGTAACTTTACCCAGACTCGTTGATGGTCATGAATCAACGGGGTACAGATACACAACACAGCATATAAGGGAAGAAAAGGGTGAGAGGCGTGGGGGCGGCATCCCCACCCGGGTGGGGGGGGGTGGCTCTCCCACAGCCCATAAGATAGCAGGTGCCTAGGACAGATAGTCAATACCTAGCAGAAATGGCAAAGTAGCAACAGTTTAGGATAGCTTGCACTAGTAGCTCCCTGGAGATAGCTATTCAAACTGATAATGTGCACTTGGGGTGTGTTAACCAGAGAGTCCACCTCTTTCGAAACTGGGGGATTTGCAAATGAGCCTTTGCAAACATGAATTCCATGAGCCCCTGTTCGTTCAGGGAGGAGAGTACTTCGAATATAGATGGAGATGCTTGGGCTTTCCACTTTCTGGCTACGGAGAGTCTAATAGCAATGAGTATATGGGTCAGCAGAACGTGAAAAGATGCAGGCCAAGAATCAAAGTCCAACCCAAACAGGATCAGTTGCGGGGAGAGAGTTATTGGCTTGTGAGTCAAATCTGTCAGTAGTTTGCTGATATCCCGCCATAAGGAGAACAGTTTAGGGCACGATCACCAAATATGCATGCTTGTACCCTTTTGTCCGCAGGCCTTCCAGCATTCGTCTGTGGCTGAAGAGTATATTTTAGCCAGTGTCGTGATGGGTGAGACATTTGGAGAACTTCAGAGGGCGTTGTAAGGCCATGAGCCATTGCTGCTGCGTGTATATGTGGTGGAGTTTGTGTTCCCACTTCAGCATAGCGTGGACTTTATTGGTGGATGGGATGCTAGTTAGCAATTTATAATAGTAGGATATGCCCCTCATTGTAGGGTTGGTATTGCAGTAAAAGCGTAGTGCGAGCCACAACAGGTGGTTCTTTGACCAAGTGATTTTAGAAAGAACAGAGCGGACTCTGAGGTATTTGAATAGATCTTTGGCTGTAATCTGAAATTTGTCCCTCGGTTGTTGGAAGGAGAGGAATGTGGCGTTATCATATAAGTGGTCCAGTGAGGTGATTCTGACTTGGGACCAGTTGGTTAGCTCAATGACAGGCAGGATAGACTGCAGCGACAACAGCGGCAGAGCTTTCAGTACCATAGGTGAGATTCCTCCTGATGCTTGCAGGACCTAATGCCACGTTCTGATTGTAGCGTTAATATGAAGAAAGGTGTGTTGCTTATAATTCTGTACCAGTAGTGCTGAGAGCGTTAGCTTATGGTTGGTTGCTAGGACTGCTTTCTTGATTTGTAGCCAAGGGAATTGGGTCACTGGGGTCCACCAACTTTTAGCTTGTTCGAGGATGGTTGCTTTATAATAGGCAGTGATATTGGGTGCCCCCATGCTTCCAGAGGCAATTGAAGAACAGAGAGTTGCTCTCTTGAGTCTAGGGTGCTTACCATTCCAAATGAAAGATGATACAATTGCCTGTAATTTATCCAGCTGAGAACGAAGGAAAGGTATAGGTAGTGTCTGAAAGCAATAAAGGATATGAGGCAACAAGTACATTTTGGAAAGTGCGATGTGTCCTGCCCACGAGGCCTGAACATGTTTAAGGTCACGTATAGCCTTTTGTAGTTTGCTCAGCAACTGAGTGTAATTTAGTGGCAGCAAGTGGGAGGAAGGCGTGGTCAAAGAGATGCCCAGGTAGGGGAGTGTGGAGTCTGGAGCCCAGGAGAAAGTCGTCAATTTAGTGAAGTTTTGTTTGATTTTAGTGTCTAAATTAACGCCTATCATGGCAGACTTAGTGTAGTTAATTTTGTAGAGGGAAGCTCTGCTAAAGAGGTCTAGCATTTGGTGAAGATGAGGGAGCGACAGCTGAGGTTCGGTGATTGATATGATCACATCATCCGCGTACAAACCGACTTTGTGATCATAGGTGTCAATGGAGATGCCTTTAATTAGGCCGTTGGAGTGTATGGAGTGGGCCAAAGGCTCCATGATAAGTGAGAAAATTAACGGAGAGAGGGGGCAACTCTGCCTTGTGCCGTTTCAGATTTTGAAAGGTTCTGAGAAGATGCCCGAATTGATCACCCTGGCAGATGGAGCAGAGTAGAGGGCCATTATGGCCTTAAGCAGAGGACCAGGGAAGCTAAATTTTGCTAGAACTGCCTGTAGGAAGTTCCAATCCACCCTGTCGAACGCCTTCTCCGCATCCAAGGAGATAAACAGAGAAGGCGTTCGACTGTGCCCCACCCATTGGAGTAAATTAATATACCACTTTAGCCTGCAGATAGTGTATATCTTCCGCATGATGGAGGATTTATTCTGAGCATTCCAGGTATTTAAGGCCTGCTCCGCCACTTGCCCCTCCAGGGTGTCAATATGGTCCTCTACCTGCTCCACTCTGGTCTGGAGCACTGTCAGGGATGAGCAAAGCTAATTTCTGAGGTTGTTTTGCAATGAGAGAAGCATCAATTTCAATGTGTGCTCCGAGGCCGGTTGATCACTGGTGGGAAGATCCGCCAAGGAGTCGCCAGGACTGGGACTACCCTGTTCGCCGCTCCAGTGTTGTTTCTTATAAAGAGGCACATTGGAAGGTGAGGGCGCTGGCGATTGAGCTTCCCTTTTGCCCCTGTCAGGAGTAGCTGCTTGGGGTGGATGAGTGCATTGCTCTGAACTGTCCATCTCTTCAGGGGAGGCGGCAGATACCTATGGCTCAGTTAACGTAGAGGAGGACATAGAAGGCAAAGACGCGACAGGCCCGGCTTGGGATTGTTGCATGGTGTCTTTAGCGAAAAAATCCGATATGCGGTGATGAGAACCCTGCTGGGGAGTATTTGTGTTGGGCATACCACTTTTCCCCAGATTCAGCTGATAGTGTCCCGTAGTAGGTGACCGTGGGGGCTGAGTGACAGAGGCACCCACAAGACTGTGTTTGATCCCCGGCAGTGCATAGCAGTCTGCCTTGAGCAGGGAACAGGCCTGACTAGGAGAGCTTGGGCAGAGGACTGCGACTGGGCTACCTTCAGGGCAGTATGCTAAATGGACGGCCCCAAGATGGCAGCTTCCAGTACCTAAAATGGTGCTTGAGGAGGCTGACTTAAGGTAAATGTTGAGGGCTGCCAGGAGGACTGCTGCTCACAGAGTAGGGTTGATCATCAAGCGAGCTGGGAGTGTGACTAAGGGGTAGTTTGCCCTTTGGGGCAGGTGAGATGACCTGTGGAGGTTGTGATGGCCGAGGGCCACAGGCTGGCGGCCTTCCGTGCTGAGGGCAGCGGAAATACTTGGCTAGACCGAGAGAGGAGGCTGTGGGAGTGCAGATGAGGCTGCTCCCTCCGTTAGCAAGTGGCTCCCAACCTGGATGGTGGTGTATTCGACCGCTGGAGAGTCGCGGGCCGCAAGATGGCGGCCGTCCCCCCGATGCTATATGGTCTGCGGCCTTCCTGGGTCTCAGGCCCGTACCGGTGGTGTGGAACACAGCCGGACTGTAAAAGGGGGTTGCTGGGGAGCTTGCAGTGTCCCTGTGGCCTTTGATTGCCCCGACCGTGAGCAGATGGCAGTGGGAGAGGCTGTAGGCCTCGTGCCAGCCGCAAGATGGCGGCCGCTTTCTTTAATGGTGGCAGTGATGTGGTCTACTTATGTGATCGCCCCACTATCTGTCTGGTCAGTGAGAGGAGGCTGTAGGGAGGCCGATGGTGGTACTTCGGCCGTGTGCCTGTGCAGCTGGGGCCTGGATGGTGACAGATGCAGTGGGGCCTGTGTGATGGCTGCAAGATAGTGGCCGCCACCTGAGCGAGACACTATGCGGGGAGCCGCTCCGTGTCCCGCGGTCTGCGCTTGCCAGCTCCCCTATGCGGCAGTGGGTAGAGGGAGCGGCCTAGGTGCTGGTGCGAGGGGGAGAGAGTGCTCACTCGTCCTCCCGACATCCTCGAGGCTGCAGGCTGGATGTTGTGCCAGGCTAGGGAGATATGGAGCTGGCTCTGCTTCTGGGAGCTCTGTGGTTGATGCTGTCCTTCCGCTTCCTTCTATACTGCAGTGAGGGGTGGGTGAGAACTTTGGGGCCCCTCGGCGGTGGAATCGAGGGGGGATCCTGTGCTGGGATGCTGCTTGTTAGTGGCTGATAGTTCCAGGCTGAGAAGAGAAGAGCAGTCAGGCGTCCATCACTGACTGCAGCCAGCCACGCCCCCCCATCTTGTATGGATTTTAAGAGGGTACCCTGTGCAAAAAATAGATAATTACATGCCCCCAATCCGTACCAAACCCTCATCCCAGCCTGCAGGCCCACTTGCCAGGAAAGAGGGGGGACGGGGGCTGCTCCTGAAAAAAAAAGGGATACTCAGATACCTCTCATTAAAGAGGAAGCAGTAAGGTGTATATAGTACCCCTACGCATTCACAAACAAATGTTAATAACCAGAATGAGTTGGAAGCTGTCACATTTAGCAGCTGTAGTAACATGTCTGTTAATTGTTTCACTTCCTGCTGCGGTCAGAGATTTGACTTGGCTGTCAGGAAAACACACACTTTAGTTCACCCATTTGCCAAAAAGCAAAGTTCCAAGACAGCAAAATATGAAATGAAACAGGTTTTGATAGGGGTTTTAACCCCTCCCTACTCTATCCAAAAAAAAATGTGATTACACATACACTATAATGTATAATGTATGTCAATGTATTCTCCATAGTTATGTTATTGCTTTTATTTGTTCAGCACTAGGCTGAAGATCACCCTATAAATGTTCTTTCTAATCATTATGATAGTTATTTGTTTAACAAGGTTGTCACCAGTCAAAGGATCTTTTGATAATAGGGGAAACATTTTTCTAGTGCAAAATGTTTGTGGTCTAAAGAAAGAACCTTTATTGCCCCGTCTCCAACGTTCCAGAGTAAACTGTGGGGCAAAATCAGAAAAGGAGCACCCCTGTGTCTCCTAAGCTTTTTCAAAGCTATTAAGTTTTAAATCTTAAAGCTGGTCTCCAGCCATAGCTTTTTTTTGTTGTTGTTAATTTTGGAGAGAGCAGAGAAGGTGTAAAACCTGTCTCAGGTATTTATTGAGGTTTCTCTGTATTGTGTCTGTGTATAGATCAGGAAAAAGGGAAATCTCTGCTTTTGTTCTGTACAAAATATAATATGAGCACAGGACAATTATACATTGGATTCCAGACTCCACAGACTCAGCAGATGCCTTTTCTGCCCCACTTCTAGTTATGGCCTAGATAATGACCAATAGTTGTCTGTCACTGGTTACAAGACAAACTCCTATTTTCCTACTGCAAAATTTATATTCCTGCCCCTTAGATGTGAATTGCACATCTCAATTGAAAGTATAAGCTATAAGGTATGTTTCAACAACTCAAGTAACAATGCGACTTAGATAAAAACATTTATATAGCAAGGATGTCCAAAAACCAGCATTTGGAACATTAAATTTACTTTGTAACCACAGCATATTACAGCAAGTTACTGCTACTGTATGTGTTAGGCACTGCCTGTTATATACCGTAGGTACAAATAAAAAAAAAATACAGTTCCATTATTTTCCATAATAAGCACAGAGCTTGTCAAAGCATTTGTTCTGCTATGACATGAAGGAATTATTCACAATTTGGAAGAACTTGCTCCAGAGCCTTGATGATGAGATATTGAGCTTGTTTACAATGTGATTGGAATCACAATATCTGTACATCCTGTCTTCCCTAATTATGAATTCAATGAGGAAAATATTGTCATCTGTAAAGGAAGGCTTGGATGTCTTCATGCCTAATTGTCTTGAAAGTCTATCCTTCCATTAAGGTGCTGTGGGCAAACTATTCAACAATTCACCAGCTATTCAATGCTCCCTATGAGTATGCAAACAGCTTAAAGGAGCCAGGTAATTTAATTGTTCATCCACAGGTATAGTAAATGCCCTTTTAAATGTTAGTTTTTAGGCGCTTAGCTTCTGGGATTTGTCCAGTACTGCATTTAAGCTGGCCATAGATGGATCAAATTAAGCTGGTTCAGAAGGGCCCTGTCAAATTTGACTCCATCAATGGCTGATCCGGTTTGGGACCAGCCGATCTACTACAGGCTTGCTGGAAAACTTTCGCTTGATCAGTGTATTCTGACAGCAGAAGAGTCCAACAAACTCCTCTGATGTTAGAATACAATGACATAGCAGGGATTACTGGTTCAGTTTTTTTTTTTGCTCAGTCAGCCGGTTGAGTGAAAAAATCTGTGTTTAGCCGGCTTAAAAACGACAACAATTCCAAAGCACACTGGGATTAACCATTTGCCGACTGCCCTATAGCCTGGCAGCTCTGTATGATTCTACTCAGCAGGAGCCGATAAGCGGGTCCCACTGACTCGATGTCTGCCGGAACCCACTAATCGTTCAGTACACAGGCAGAATGGCAGTCTGCCTATATAAACAAGGCTGATTGCTGTTCTGCCAGTAAGGAAGGCATGGATCCTTTGTTCCCCTAGTAAAAGCACCTCACACACTACACTAAAACACTAGCTAGGCACACAGTTAAAGTGTTTGTTACCCAAAAAAAGGATCCTGTTCCTTTAAAGCATGTTATTCAGCACAGTGCTTGTGCTGTGTAATTTGGCCCCCTGTATCACCTGAAATACCTGGCTGATCCTGCCTTGTTCTGCCCTTCCCCGTAAACTGACCACAGTGTATCATGACTGCTTAGCCCTGACACCATGGTCAGTTTACGTGCCTCCCTCAGCCACAGCTATCTGCAGCTCTCCTCTGTCCTGTCAGCTCTGTGTCTGCGAGACACCTCCTCCCCGCCCCCAACCACTATTTGTTATAAAATAAATGTTAAAAAAACTGTCACTGCCAGCCCTTCTTTAATGTAGCCATAACACGCACTGTAAATATTTATGCAAAATTAAGTCTCTAAATACCATTTTTCAGAGCTCTTCAGGCCTTCACGTGACTCCCAGCCACACCTCCTCCTACAGCTAAGGGCTACAGCAGGAGGGGCAGAGCAGCCAGCACAGCGGTCACATGACCTCCCCGGCTGACATCAGAGGGAGAGCTCGGGCCCTCCCGCTCAAGCCCATACATCGGAGTAGAAAAGCATCCAGGAGTCATGTGACCGGCCTCAAGACATCTGAAAAATAATATTTACTAGCTTCAATTCCCACAAATATATACACTGGCTGCTTTGGCTGCATAACAGAGGGGCTGGCAGTAAAAGTTTTTAGAAGGGCTGCAAATACTTTAACCCTTTGATCACCCCTGATGTTAACCCCTTCCCAGCCAGTGTCAATAGTACAGTGACTGTATATTTTTAGCACTGATCACTGTATGTTCAGGTGATGGAGCCCGATGTGGAGCGCCTCCAGTATCAGGGACGTAGTTCCGAGGTAAGGGCGAATACGCATGTGCAGATGCGCTCCTACAAGTGTTCATCTTGCCAGGCATAGGTGAATGCCTATGTGCGAAAACATCGTGAACAGGCGAACATGTATGCGCATGCACGCACATTAGCCATTAAGGCTGGCCCCAAATGGCCTATATAAAGATAACATCTGCACTATGCTTTGCTGTCTGAGCTGCAGCTTTACCTGTATACCTGTTCCTATGATCCCAGCTTGATTCCTGTGTTTGACCCGGCTTATCTTGACCATGCTTGCTCTCCACCTTTTCTGACCTTGTCTTTCCTTAAAGACTTTGTTATATCTTCAGCTGCCTGATATCCTGTTGCCAAGCTCTGCCTGCACATTGACCATTCTCTGCCTGCCGTTTATGCTTGTCTCTGATCATCTGTTTGCTGGCCTGGCTTGTTAGACTTTGCATCCAGTTATCCATTTGTCCTGCTCTGCATAGTGCCTGGAGATGCTGGTCCTACATCTGCATTGTTCCTGCATCTACTGTTCCTGTTGCCATCCGCTGCTTCAGCCATCCAGCCTAGCTCTGGTGATGCACCTGCTACACACCTCTGTGACCAACATAAAATCTTGCAGGCACTCTCACCTTGTTGTGCTCTCGCGGCCACTGTTGCAACTCCAGTGGCCCTTAAGCTCTGCCACAAGCTTTGTGACATCCGGCTCACTACCCCTGATAAGGTAACAGAAAGCCTTGTGTGGCACAAGTGCCTGGCAGTCCTTATGTCTGGCAGTTCTTATGTCTTGTAGTCTGTGTGCACTTGGATGCAGGCTGGACCATAAAACAGGGCAGCAGGCACAGAAGATGGATAGATGATCAGTAGGCATTTGGCAAGCTGTCAAATGACAGACAGCTGGCTGCTTGGCAGGCTGCAGGAGAGAGTATGGCAGCCAGTCTGGACACAGAGCATGGTCAGGCAAGCCAAGTCAGACACTAGCAGGCATGTAGGAACAGAGCAATAGGCAGGAGAGTGGTCAGCCTCAGGCCAGAGTTGGCAACAGTAAGCAGACAGGCAGAGACATGGTCAAGAGCAAGCCAGGGGTCGGTTCAGGCAGAGTTCAAGCAAGGACAAATGGATCAGGAAGCAACAGAAGGTCAAGGACAGGAACAGGTAGCAGAATGCTGTAGACCATAAGGCAAATCCTAGTGCAGCAGTGATGTTTAATTAGCCCACTAGGTGCAAATCTAGTGGTGGGCGTGAGTGCAAAAGTGTGCGCGCATGAGCGTGGGTCCAGCTAACGGGAATTCTCAGTCTGCGCATTACTGGGCCTGGGCATATATCTGCTCTGATCACTTAGGCGGTCAGAGCAAAAATGGAAAGGTATACCTCGCAAAACAAGGTACCTCCCCCCAAAAAAATTATATTCCAAATATGGCAGAAGGGGGAGGAGGAAGAAAAGTGCAACTTCCTCTTTTGTGTGAAGTTTCGCTTTAACTTACATCATATGTAGATCAAAGGTCACCCTTTAGTTTTTTATGAATGAGTAATTACACAGTAGCAATTATGTTAGACTGGTCACCAAAAAGAAGGGGCTCCCCACCACAGCCAGTGGGAAGGACAGATGGCCATGAAAGTGACACAAAAATAAAATACAGTGTTTGGTACAAAAATAGATTTAAACTTTATTAATGTTAAAATGATTAAAGAATTTTTTACCACATTGTGCAAAAATCATACAGTCAGGTAAATAAATATTGGGACATTGACACAATTCTAATCTTTTTGGCTTTATACACCACCACAATGGATTTGAAATGAAATGAACAAGATGTGCTTTAACTGCAGACTTTCAGCTTTAATTTGAGGGTATTTACATCCAAATCAGGTTAACGGTGTAGGAATTACAACAGTTTGCATATGTGCCTCCCACTTTTTAAGGGACCAAAAGTAATGGGACAGATTAACAATCATAAATCAAACTTTCACTTTTTAATACTTGGTTGCAAATCCTTTGCAGTCAATTACAGCCTGAAGTCTGGAATGCATAGACATCACCAGACACTGGGTTTCATCCCTGATGATGCTCTGCCAGGCCTCTACTGCAACTGTTCATTTCAAATCCATTGTGGTGGTGTATAGAGCCAAAAAGATTAGAATTGTTGATGTCTCAATATTTATGGACTTGACTGTAACTAATTGCTAGATATTGGTGCATACATAATGGGTCCCAATTAAGGTGACCTGGTGCATACTGCCACCATTGCTAAATCCAAATCACACAAACCACATAACATGAAACTTACTCAATCGCCCGGGCACCAGATGGTCACTGTACAGGTGGACAGGCCATGGCAAAAATAAGCCGTTTGACTGTGAAATAATTTCAATCTCTACTGGATTGTCCACCTGTACAGAGGTCCCAGGGAGGTCAAGCCACTGAAGGATATAAGGGGAGGGGAGGGGGGGTAAGAGGGATACTGGGCAGTCTATATGTAGGATCTAGTTCAATCAATCGCTGAAGGTACTGTGTAGCAAAATATGATATCTTCATGGGCTTCCAGATTTAATGAGCTATGAACGCCTATTGGAACAATGTAAGTGATGACATTAGGTGGAAAGCAGGTCCGACCAGTTCTGTAATTCCATAGTTATTATAAAACTATGGCACAACCCAGTAACTGTCACTCACAGGACTCACATAGTTCCTTTAATGATCTTATTGTGGCAGAAGGGCACTAATTATTTGGTCTTCAACATATGGAAATTGTTGTTTTGCTGGTCAGCTGAAGTGCCACACTCCACTTGGAATTACATTTCAAGGTGATCTTACTGCACATTAGAAGTTACCGTCATTCCGTTTGTCAAACATGTCTATAGGTGTATTCGTGATGGACAGATCAATTTGTAGTGCCTTGGGAGTAAGCTGCAAAAGATCTTGCTGACATGAAAGGCAATCACAAGGCTATAACACAGACTGTGTTGTGGGTTTATGGATAAGGGTACATGTGTGGAGAGCCACCACCCAGTGCTACTGATGCCTCCACCATTCTCTCTGGCTCCCTCACCATCCCTGGCTGTTTCTAGCTTCCCTCTGGGACATGTCAGAAGCAGTATCACGGAACGCTAGTGACGTCAACGTGTTTCACTGGGGATCATGTAACTTGGTCTGGTTGTCCAAATTACACTTCTGAACAAACAGTGTTCAGAGGATTTATTTTTCAAGCGCTACCACTTCCACTACTTTCAAAATGCACACGTACAGGCAAAATATCTGTTGCAATATGTGGTGTTTATTTCTCTATATTCATATAGCAACAATAAAAATACATTTTCTGTGTATTGGCAGAGCCTGCATAACCAACATAGGCCATGATCTGGGGCAGCAGGGCTTACAAACAGCTGCTCATACATCATTCTGCTGTCAACACCATATTCTAGTTTGCTGTTATGACTTCCAGACTACCATGTTTCCTGCATGTGCAATGTACATGGCTTTTACATTTGCTGCCATATGCAGTTTTCTCATTATTGTTGGTGGAATAGTGTATTTTGTGCTTACAGTTCATCCTAAATTAAATAGTTACCAACTGTCCCGCGATGCTAAACTGCATTCAAGCACTGGGTGGGTTTACAAACACATGTCCCTAGATGAGCAGCGTAGCAACCAATAGCATTGTTCATCTGGGTGGGAGGGCGGAGCTTCTGATGAATTACTCCACCTCCCGCCACCTCTTTAGCCAATTAGCACACCTCTGTAACCCACCCCTTCCCCAGCCTGTCACATTTGACTGAAGAGAAGATGCCAGTGGCTGCAGCCCAGCATGAGGGAGGGTGAGAGAGACACTTGGACCTGCTTCTAGTAGAAGGTATGGCCCCATTTACATCTCATCATGGAGTGTACACACAGAACTCTGGCACAAAGCTCTGCAGAAACAGCTGAAGATGATTGCTAACACGAGTCACACATGTAATGCCAGCCACAGAATTATAAGCAGCAGCAGCTCACCCGTCCTGTATGCAGATCAGCCAATGATTCCCCTCACTCTTTTCTTTCTTTATTTATTTACACTGCACACAGGATGGGTGAGCACACTGATAATGATGATGATTAGTGTTCTGGAAGAGGCTGCATTACATGTGAGTGTGACACAGTGTTCCTAATGAATGTCAGATGTTTCTGGAGAGATTTTAGTGCCAAAGTCCTGTGTGCTCTGTATGATATGTTTATTTTCCTTTTATATTGCCTTTCAGGTTTTAGGCTGGTCAGGCTTGGATCTTCACAGATGTATTAACCATTTATTGTCTTACTAACTGTGCTTGGCAAATGTACTGTTAGTAAGACAGAAACTACAGTCCCTGATCTTCTTATGTACTATGTCTGTAGTCTCTGATCATCTCTTGTATCATGTCTGCAGTCTCTGACCATATCTTGTATTATGTATGCAGTCTCTGACCATCTCTTGTATCATGTCTGCAGTCTCTGACCATCTCTTGTATCAGATCTGCAGTCTCTGACCATCCCTTGTATCATGCCTGCAGTCTCTGACTATACAGAACAATTCCCCTGGCTTAAATTAAATTCTGAGTTACCAACCATTCTTAGAGAGCTTTACTTCAGGGAAAACCGAGCATCTCATGTAGTTGGTTTTCTTATTATATATTTCTCCCTTTTTTCCTTTCCTGTTCCCCCCCCTTTTGTTTTCCTTTACAGCTGGTGAAATAATTCTCTCTCTTTGGTTATTGAAACTGGATGGGGAACCCTTCCCAGCACGGGTAGCCCCCACACAGGCAACTGGAGTGGGGGGCTAGCTCTGTGTCTTTTATGGGGCGGCATGGTCCATTTCCATTTCAGACTAGGGACTTGTCCCAGGAGCATTTAGTTCCACTTCTTGCCTGGAGACACTCTGTTGTGTTTCCGGGCAGTGGGTGGGCTAGACGTTCTGGCATCACAGCATCTTTGTGATGCAGATGCCGCGGTCTATCTGTCGCGACGGAACGTGACATCATATGTCCATCGGAAGTGACCCTTCTGACTGTGAGGTGTGATGAGCCGCTATCTGCTCACAGATGTGTTACCCGCGGCCGGAAGTCGCTTCCAGTCAGGCTTGGCTGACACAGCGGCATGTTTTTTTGGTGCCAAACTTTAGGATTTAAACAATGGCTGTGTATTCAGCACTCCAGCTGATGACCATCTTGCCGCACAGTGAAGTGCTTGACTGCCCTGTAACACCATCAATCTGTGGCTGCGTGAGGACCCATAGGGAATCACAAGGTAAATTCTGTTGTCCACTTTGGTGTCCACTGCTTGGTGGACTGGGGGGCCCTGTATTTGGGGTTTATTTAAACTTTTCTATTTGTCTTCATAGGGGGACGGTTTGTATCACCCCACTTACATTGTGGATGGCGTCTACAATTCTGTGGCTCATATCCACTTTGTCCATATACTAGAACCAATATTTAACTCCCATGGTGGCCTTTTGGGGATGCTCTCTCCCCCCTTTTTCCCTCTGTGTCTTGTGTGGGGATGTTGCGGTTTCAATTTGGACTGTCTATACCCAGCCTATACTTTATTGAGCAGTAAGTATACCAGCCTAGTTCCCCGTGTATTCATCAGTTTTTACCTAAGTGTGGTCCCTCTCTCTGCATTTCTAATTTGTTATTCATTTTATATTGTACTCTAGATCTTTATACCTTCCTTTGAGTGGTTTCCCATGTCCCTTGTTTTTGGGGATGGAGCGGCTATCAGGTGCATGAGCTGTGTTGAACATATTGTAGGCCACACTTCTATGTACAATATTGAATCATGTATTCAATATGATGCTTTTGATGTTTCCTATTTTGATTGGTACTTATTTTTCCAGTTAGCTAATGTACTTTCCAACTAAGAAGAACTCCCTGAAGAAGTCTTTGGATAGTCGAAATGTTGGAGTTATGTTGTGATCAAGTATTCATTACCTTATGATATATGTTTTTATGCAATTTTCTGTCCATTATCTGTACTTGTCTTAATGGATTTTAACCATTTGTAATAAAGGGTTTTTTTTTACATCTACCCCAATGTCTTTTGATGCCTTTAACGTCTCGTCCAATCCTCCCTTTGATGTCCAGTCTCTGACCATCTCCTGCAGTGTGTCTGCAGTCTCTGACCATCTCCTGTATCATGTCTGCAGTCTCCAACCATCTCCAGTATCATGTCTGCAGTCTCCGACCATCTCCTGTATTATGTCTGCAGTCTTTGACCATCTCCTATGGTATGTCTGCAGTCTCTGACCATCTCCTGTATCATGTCTGCAGTCTCTAACCATCTCCTGTATCATGTCTGCAGTCCCTGACCATCTCCTATGGTATGCATGCAGTCTCTGACTGTCTCCTGTAGCATGCCTACAGTCTCTGAACATCTCCTGTATCATGTCTGCAGTTTATGACCATCTCCTGTAGCATGCCAGCAGTCCCCCAAAATCTTAGCAGTTGACCATCACTGGTATGAAGTAATGGCTGCCCCCCGGAAAAAAGAAAAAACAGACCCATCATAACCAGAATCTTCCCTCAGACACAAAAAGACCCCATTCATTTTGAAGTAGATAGAAAGTAGCTGGTTGTGTAAAATTGGTACATTGTACTTAGTTATACATGCATACACTCTCAGGGTCTGTTCATTGGTCTTTATTAGTGACATATTTGACATAGGGGATTATTTACACAGTTTTTGAGAGTTTTCCTCTCTTTCTCAGGTCTGAAGCAATACCTAAGAAAGAAAGGAAAACTCTTGAAAGCTTGTCTTTACGCTTGTATTTTGTAATCTTATTTATATATACTTAGTTTTTTTTCAGTGTTGAAAATTAATTCCCCCCCCCCCCCCCAGTTTTGACTGTGGTATTTTATGCCCCCCCCCCCATATATTGTTCCTAGAGTCACCACTGTTGATATGTGCCTGTTGTACCATGCACTTGTATGAAAAAGTATCCTGTTCTTTTTGTATTGCTTCCTTCGTTTGAAACTCCTGGTGTTCTCCCAGTCCCTCTTCTCTCTTATTATAAACAACCACACTAGGAATTAAAACACAGTGGGGTCAGTTCTTTATCTGTACTGGGAACTCAGCCGGCTCTCCTCCAATGATCAGACATCTCCTGACAAGGACAGCCATTCACTGGGAAGCTCAGAGTGCTGCTGCCTTTCCTCCACCCAGCTCTTATGCAACTGAGAACAGTGGGAATGTGAGCATTATAATAATATTAATAATAATAGTAAAGGAAAAAAGGGTATTTATAAAGTTTTTTTTTATATCTATACATACATATTTTGCCTTTTATTTCTATTTTAAACTGAATGGGTGGTTTTACAAGGTGATTGTTTACATTCACTTTTGGGTTCAATCTAGTTAGTGTGATTCTAAGGCTGGCCAACTGACTCGGTTAGGAAGGAGTGGTACAAGGAAGTTTTTGGGGGGCAGGAGGTAGTAATCTGGACCTGTGTATTGGCCTGAGCCCTGTGGGAAGTTCACAGTTCCTGCATTAGCATATATAAGCTTTACCTTGAAGTTTTAACCATAGGAAAATGTACAAATTATAGTTATGCATTTGGCAACAGATGCTTACATTTTACAATAAAGTGGAGTTCTGCTGGATAAAATTAAGAAAAAGAGATTGGGTTTTAAAAACCATGGTGTCAAGCCCAGCCAGTCCTCTAGACTGCATGTGCATGTTTTCTTAAGCAGTGTTAGATTATAATATTGTACCCAGTGAAATTCCTGCCACAGAGCCAAGCAACTCATAGCTTTTTTGAAGAATGGTATCAGGTGAAGCATGTAACATTTGACTGGCAAAGACCCCTGTGGTGAGATCTGTGCAAGAGAACCACGCATAATCCATGTTATAATCAAACACAATTCAAGGAAAAATCCAGCTGGCAGGACTGACACAACCAGGCTCGGCAACAGCATTTGCTGAATAGTGGTATAAGGTGTGTTTGGAGGTCAGTTCTGGGCACAGTTCCTTTTCACAGGATGCCTTAGAAGTGTAAGGAATACAGAGAAGTGAGTTATGCTATCAAAGGGCTTCACTGAATGTAAATATGTATGGAAACTATTGAAGCTAGATTCATGCATACTGAAGATAAGACCTCTTGTTTCATATCAGGTATAATGCTTCAAAGAAGGGAGGTGTGTAACCCTTTTTTGGAGCTCTACGTGCCAATCTGCATTTTTTGGAATCTCAAAAAGGTATAAATCCAACACTCAGTGTAGCATATCTTTAAAGTGGAATTTTAAACACCAACTTCAAGTGCTGATATTTTTCCATGGTTAAGTCAACTATTTGCTTCTTGTAGCTTTTGGAGAGTCCAATGACAAGATATATTTGTCAGAACTCCCTGCTCCACCTAAATGTCTTGGTGTTATAAAGCTATGACTGCATCATACAGCATGTTTGAATTCTCCAACTGTGGGATAAACACATTGTTAGAGCAAAACCCCACACATTTTTTGTTATTTTAGTTTTGCATAGGGTGGAGAAGGTGTCATATTTTATTGATGTTACTGAAAGGGATATTTTACAACCATCAAGACAGGAAATGAGCGGAAATCTACTCAAACAGCTTCACAATAAACAAATGAAACCTAACATTAGTCCCTAACCCTTCCAACACAATATATTTTTTGACAAGATATGTAGCTACAGGAGAGTGACACCTTAATGGGTTTCAGATTTACCCACTAAATTTTGTGAGAGATAAAAAGCTACCTGGAGATGATAAACATTGATTCAATTTTCCACCGTCCCCTTTAACTCGTTCATACTTTATTGAAGCCTAGATTCCCAATCGAAATTTAGCAGTGTCAGCATTTGTTGGTTAACTTTATGACTACAACCTCTCAATACCATGCACTTTGGAGAAATTCTAAATTACTAATAAAAATAATAATAACAAAGTGCAATAAGTTGACACAATGCTGCCACCATAAATTATCAGAAAAAAACTTAAACAAGACAGTAACAAAATATGATATATATTCTCTGGAAACGCAATGCACAATATCATGTATGATAACCAAGCAAAGAGCATGAATCACCCAAAATAAATATAGGTGAATATCAGTAGTGTCCTTATACAATCCATTAATTTATACATGCATCCATCCCTGATATCCCTATATGCTCTTATTTAAATATTTGTGGCAAATTCTTCAATCCTCCACCAAGGTGTAAATAGTGTGTACCACTCCCATAAGACACTGCACTCACCAGAAATAATTGCATTTGAAAGGATCACATTTCACGCCATACTGCTCCTTTAAGATTGCTCCATCAGCTCCCCATATTCACCACTGATGTACTAGGACTCAGAAAATAGCCCACATAGTGTAACCCCGTATGTAAAACCAAGCATAAAGTCACTCAGAAAAAAAGCTTTCAAATGGCCATGAGTAAAGAATATCAATCATTAGATGTGCTCGGATTAGTAAAGCTGATAAACAATCCTTCTCACCAGACTTGCCAGTCGCATCCTGTGCATCCGGCATCTGAGGTCACATCTGATAAGCATACAATCCCACCCTGACACATTTCATCACTTCCGATTTTGTCTGAGGGTGTTATATATAAATCTATGACTATTTGTCCATCTAAATAATCTTCACACATTTTTAGAGACAGTATTTTTTTAATACTATATTTGTATCAGGCAATACTGGTATTAAACAAAGCATGCTGCTATATGAATGCTGCAGTGTCCTCTACAAGCTGCAACCATTTTTTTCTGAAATAAATCATCAGCTGGTTGCTGTCAAAGGGCTGATGTTTATTAACATATCTTCTACATGCTAAGGAACAGAGTGGAACCTGCTTTAGGAAAATGGCCATTAAAAAAAGGCCATTCATTTGTTAGACTGATGTGATGACTGGGCAATAATTAGAGTTGAGCGAACCCGGACTATAAAGTTCGGGTTTGTACCGAACTTTGGGGTGTCCATGCCCCGAACCTGGACATTTGAGAAAAAGTCCGGGTTCGGTATTTAGGTATTTTTCGCGCCTTTTCTATAGCTGCAGGGCAGCCAATCAACAAGCGTTTTGCTCATTTGCCCTTAGAAGCCATCACAGCCATGCCTACTAATAGCATGGCTGTGATTGGCCAGTGCATCATGTGACCCAGACTATTTTTGGCGCCTGTTGAATAGCTGCAGGGCAGCCAATCAACAAGTGTTTCACTCGTTTGCCCTTAGAAGCCATTAGTAGGCATGGCTGTAATTGGCTAGTGCATCATGTGACCCAGCCTCTATATGAGCTGGAGTCATGTAGTGCCGTGCGTCAAATGCTCTCAGGCTAGTGTAGGGAGAGGATGCTACTGCCGCTGTGAGGGGTAGATTACAGTTCTAATATCATCTAATCCTGCATTACAGACAGGTTCCTGGCGGTGCTGTGAGGCCAAAGATTAGCATTCTAAAACCATCTGATACTGTAGTCGGTACAGTTTCCTAGTGCTGTGAGGGATAGATTACCGTTCTAATATCATCTCATCCTGCATTACAGACAGGTTCCTGGCGGTGCTGTGAGGCGAAAGATTAGCATTCTAAAACCATCTGATGCTGGAGTAGGTACAGTTTCCTGGTGCTGTGAGGGAAAGATTATTGTTCTAAAATCATCTCATAATGGTATAGGGAGAGGTTCCTGCTGCTGGTGTGAGGGACAGATTGGTGTTCTAAAATCATCTCATACTGCTATAGGGAGAGGTTCCTGCTGCTGGTGTGAGGGACAGATTATTGTTCTAAAATCATCTCATACTGCTATAGGGAGGGGTTCCTGCTGCTGGTGTGAGGGACAGATCAGTGTTCTAACATCATCACATACTGCAATAGGGAGAGGTTCCTGCTGCTGGTGAGGGACAGATTAGTGTTCTAATATCATCTCATACTGCTATAGGGAGAGGTTCCTGGTGCTGGTGTGAGGGACAGATTAGTGTTCTAAAATCATCTCATACCAGTATAGGGAGAGGTTCCTGCTGCTGGTGTGAGGGATAGATTATTGTTCTAAAATCATCTCATACTGTAATAGGGAGAGGTTCCTGCTGCTGGTGTGAGGGACAGATTAGTGTTCTAAAATCATCTCATACTGCTATAGGGAGAAGTACCTGCTGCTGCAGTGAGGGACAGATTAGCGTTCTAAAATAATCTCATACTGCTATAGGGAGAGGTTCCTGCTGCTGCTGTGAGGGACAGATTATTGTTCTAAAATTATCTCATACTGGTATAGGGAGAGGTTCCTGCTGCTGGTGTCAGGGACATATTAGTGTTCTAAAATCATCTCATACTGCTATAGGGTGAGGTTCCTGCTGCTGGTGTGAGGGACAGATTATTGTTCTAAAATCATCTCATACTGGTATAGGGAGAGGTTCGTGGTGCTGGTGTGAGGGACAGATTAGTGTTCTGAAATCATCTCATACTGCTATAGGGAGATGGTCCTGCTGCTGGTGTGAGGGACAGATTAGTGTTCTAAAATCATCTCATACTGCTTTAGGGAGAGGTTCCTGCTGCTGCTGTGTGGGACAGATTATTGTTCTAAAACCATCTCATACTGGTATAGGGAGAGGTTCCTGCTGCTGGTGTGAGGGACATATTAGTGTTCTAAAATCATCTCATACTGCTATAGAGAGAGGTTTCTGCTGCTGGTGTGAGGGACAGCTTATTGTTCTAAAATCATCTTATACTGGTATAGGGAGAGGTTTATGCTGCTGGTGTGAGGGACAGATTAGTGTTCTAAAATTATCTCATACTTCTATAGGGAGAGGTTCCTGCTGCTGTTGTGAGGGACAGATTATTGTTCTAAAATCATCTCATACTGCTATAGGGAGAGGTTCCTGCTGCTGGTGTGAGGGACAGATTAGGGTACTAAAATAATCTCATACTGGTATAGGGAGAGGTTCCTGCTGCTGGTGTGAGGGACAGATTATTGTTCTAAAATCATCTCATACTGTTATAGGGAGAGGATCCTGCTGCTCATGTGAGGGACAGATTAGTGTTCTAAAATCATCTTATACTGCTATAGGGAGAGGTTCCTGCTGCTGCTGTGAGGGACAGATTGTTGTTCTAAAATCATTTCATGCTATTATAGGGAGAGGTTCCTGCTGTTGGTGTGAGGGACAGATTAGTGTTCTAAAATCATCTAATATTGCTATAGGGAGAGGTTCCTTCCTGGTGCTGGTGTGAGGGACAGATTAGTGTTCTAAAATCATCTCATACTGCTATAGGGAGAGGTTCCTGCTGCTGGTGTGAGGGACAGAATAGTGTTCTAAAGTCATCTCATACTGCTATAGGGAGAGGTTCCTGCTGCTCGTGTGAGGGACAGATTAGTGTTCTAAAATCATATCATACTGCTATAGGGAGAGGTTTCTGCTGCTGCTGTGAGGGACAGATTATTGTTCTAAAATTATCTCATACTGGTATAGGGAGAGGTTCCTG
>BLSH010513832.1:271079-309943 GCA_018402905.1 Glandirana rugosa | reverse complement strand
CCCTAGAAGATCATCGGAAGCATGTCAGGAGCGTACTCAGCCGTTTACGGTTGCACGGCTTGTACGCCAAAGCCGAGAAGTGCGATTTTGAGCGCACAGAGATCGCCTTCCTGGGGTTCCACATCTCCACTACAGGCACGACAATGGACCCTCAGAAGGTGTGGACTGGCCCCCACCAGTGGACAAGAAGGCGGTACAGCGCTTCGTTGGTTTCGCCAACTTCTATAGAAAATTCATCCAGGGTTTTTCTGCTGTTATTGCACCAATTACACAACTAACCAGACAGAATACCCGGTTCACCTGGACTCCGGAAGCACAGAGCGCTTTTGAAACCCTGAAAAAACTGTTTACCTCGGCACTTGTGCTCAAGCACCCCGACTCAACACGGCCCTATGCTTTGGAGGTGGATGCCTCAGAGACCGCAGTCGGGGCAGTTTTGTCCCAAAGGCAGGGACCTAAAGCGTCTCTGCACCCAATTGCATTTTTCTCTCGGAAGCTCTCTCCCCCCGAGAGAAACTACGATGTACAGGGAGCTTCTGCTTTAGAAGAGTGGCGATATCTCCTGGAAGGAGCAGCTCATCCAGTCTTGGTTTTCACGGACCACAAGAACTTGGAATATTTAAGAACAGCTAAGAGACTGAGGCCTCGCCAAGCGCGCTGGGCTCTGTTCTTTTCAAGATTCCAGTTACACATTACCTACAGGCCCGGATCCAAGAATGTTAAGTCGGATGCGCTTTCGCGTATGTTCCCTATAACCGGAGAAGCGCCTCCTCCTGACACCATATTACCCGCTCATCATTTCCTTCTGCTCCAGGAGGATTTTCTTTCCCAGATCAGGCAAAAGTTAGCCGGCACCACCATGCCCACAAATACGGGACTCTCCCTCAAGGATGGTTTATGGTGGTCGGGTACACAAGTTTTTGTGCCAGAGGAGCTCCGTTTGTCCGCCCTGGAACTCTGTCATGACCTTCATCTAGCCGGACGCTTCGGCTACCGGAAGACAACTGACTTACTTGCCCGTACCTTTTGGTGGCCCCAACTCAAGGAGGACTGCAGAAACTATGTCAATGCCTGCCCTGTCTGTGCCCGGAACAAAACGGAGAGAACCAGAGCTTGGGGTCTTCTAAACCCGCTACCTATTCCCGAGCGCCCATGGGCACAAATTTCTATGGATTTTATTGTAGAATTGCCCCCGTCTGCTGGCTTCACGACTATCTTTGTGGTGGTCGACCGCCTCACGAAGATGGCGCATTTCATCCCGATGAAAGGTACCCCCTCAGCCTCTGAGACGGCCAAGGTATTCATACGGGAGATTGTCCGCCTACACGGAATTCCAAAGAATGTGGTATCAGATAGAGGGGTGCAATTCACCTCCCGGGTCTGGAGGTCCTTGTGTTCTACTCTGGGGATCAAGTTGGCCTTTTTCTTCAGCGTACCACCCGCAGTCCAACGGTCAGACGGAAAGGACCAACCAGACCCTGGAACAGTTTGTCCGCTGCTATTCGTTGTATTCCCAAGATGACTGGGTCTCTTTGTTACCTCTAGCCGAGTTCGCCTATAACAACTCCGTGCATTCCGCTACCAAGCAGTCTCCGTTTTGGGCGAATCTCGGCTACCATCCTACATTCCTGCCTGACTTCATTCCAGAAAGTACAATCCCAGCCACCTTGGAGATCACAAAATTTCTGGAAACCAACAATAAAATGTTGCAGGAGACCCTCACCCAAACCCAGGAACGAAACAAAGAAATCTTTGATAGGAAGAGACGTGGAGAACTTGATCTCCAACCTGGCAATCGAGTTTGGTTGGCAACCACCCATTTAAGACTGTCCTGCCCCTCAAAGAAACTGGGACCAAAGTTCTTAGGGCCTTTTCCGGTAAGGAAAAGAATCAATAAAGTGGCCTACAAACTTGATCTGCCTCCCATGCTCAAAATTCACCCGGTATTCCACGTACACCTTCTCAAGCCAGTAGCCAGAGACCTGTTTCCAGGATGGAAGACGTCCCCACCTGAACCAGTCATGATAGACGGAGAGGAGGAGTATGAGGTGGAATCCATCCTTGACTGCAGGAGGAAAGCTGGGGGCATACAGTTTCTTGTGAAGTGGAAGGGGTATGGTCCGGAGGAGAATTTGTGGGAGCCGGAAAACAAATTACATGCCCGGGAGCTGGTTAAGTCCTTTTGGAGAAGCAATCCGACCAAGAGAGCCCAGATGGGCATCCGGAGGCTGCCCCTTGGGGGGGCAATGTCAGGAAGATTCAGTAGTCTCAATGGTGTCCGCGGTGGTGCGCGCGCCTGTGCGCGTTCGCGCGCGCCCGTGCGTGCATCCGAGCGCGCGCATGCGCCGGAAACAGGCGCCAATCGGCCCTATTTAAACCTGCAGGGCTTGGTGTCCGGTGCTGTCCGTTCTACAGCGTTTCCCGCATCTGTGCCCCCGGCAAGCTATTTCTGAGTGACTTCCTGTTCATGTGACCCCGGCTATTACTTTGGACTTGTTGCTATCTGCCTGCATCTGACCCCGGCTTGCCTACGACCATCTGCTTGTCTTATCCCCTTGTACCGTCTCTGCCAGCACGTTGCCGACCCTGCCTGTACCCGACCATCCGTTTGCCTGATCCCGCTGTACCACACCGCCCGCTAGTTGCCGACCCGGATTGAACCACTGCTCTCCTGTTTGCACGAGCTCCAGTGGACTTCCGTCTACCAGCTAAGGACGGTCCAGCCCTCGTGCCCCCCTGTGCTCCTGAGCTCCCTGTTCCCACTATCAGGGGTTCTCGAACCAGGGCCGCAAGAGAGGTTGCCCCCGCATAAGCCAGAATCTACCACCAGGTACGTGACACTCAGCCTCTTCCTCCACCACTACAGTGCCAGTGTCACCTGCCACCCAGCAAACAGACAATGTGACAGAAATGCCACCATGTCCGCCACCGTCCCCAAGTATTTCCACATGGTCCCATGGAAGCTTACAGCTATCCATCTCCCAAACACTGGAGAGAAAGAGGAAGTACTCCCCTACCCACCCACAATGCCTGGCCCTGAATGCCAGCATTTCAAAATTCCTGGCCTTTGAAATGCTGTCATTCCGTCTGGTGGACATGGAGAGTTTTAAAAACCTGATGGCGGTGTCTGTCCCACAGTACGTGGTTCTCAGCCGCCACTACTCTTCCAGGCGAGCCATCCCTTCCTTTAGCATGGCAGGGGGCCACAGACAAGTGCAGCCACCTGTACACAGCCAACGTGGACAAGCTAACGTTTATTAAAATGAACCAGGCATGGATCCCACAAGACTTGTCTGTACCTTGTGCAGAATAGCCATTTAGACCGGCCTCACACAGCCATTGGTATACTTGTTTTTTTTAAATATGTCTCAATATTTTGGGGGCTACCCCAATTTAAAAAAAAACAAACAAACTAAAAACAGTGTTGGCTACCTCCTCCTCCTCCTCCACCGCCACTTCCACCTACACTGCCACGGTCACAGCCTAGTCAACCTCTAGGCTCCTACTCCACATCCACCTCCTCCTCCCATTTAATTTTTTTTTATGTGATTTTAAGTTATTTCCCTATCCACATTTGTTTGCAGGGCACTTATCCTACTCTTACCCCCATTTTGCTTCCTTTTGCAGCCCTCTAGCCCTTTCCAGGACTTTTTTACAGCCATTCTTGTGCTCAACAGTTCGGGTCACCATTGAGGTTGGGGGTCCTGGGTCAAGTTCGGTGCCGAACCCAAACTTTTTCGCGAAGTTCCGCCAAACATCCAGGTGTCCGCTCAATTCTATTAATAATACACATACTTTTCCAGACTACTAGAAAAAAATTAAGTATGATGGAGCTGATGCTTGCCTTCTTACTGAGGAAAGGAAAGTAGCTACCTTCATGCGCAACTCTTTTGTGAGTATGATTATTGGAAATGTCTTACTACTTTTGGTAAAATATCTGCCAGACTGTGTTCAGCATTATATGCTATTCTCCTTTCCTTTAGTATGAAAAAGTAACAACCTTACTAACTATGAACAGAAAACTCCTGTCCCGGAGCCATAAACAGTAGCTATAGAAGCTATAAGCATTTGTTTGAAATTCCCAAAAGCATTACAGCTATCTGGTTGAAATCCTCTCACTGTGACTGAACATCTCATCCAGCATACCATCTACCATCCTTATATATCAGATAAATCACACATATATTAAGCATTTTTGCTAACACACAGTGTATGTTGACAGTGTCGTGTTGTGAACCAATGTGTAAAATATGACATGTTAATAGAAAGACATTAGACGAAGGTGTGAACACAACTGACATTCACACAACCAAAGCATAAACATAAGGATCCCTTAAGTATAAACATAAGGATCTCTTCTCATTACGAGAGAAATTCTTACCATTATATCAATCGACATGTCAAGATTAATATGAAGTAAAGAAAGACGCACGTTAAAGTGGAACTTTACCCATAGCAACTTGATAATAAATAATGTTCTTTAGCAAGAAACGTACATTTCACATTAATAATTTTGCTACCAAAATTAATCTGTAAAGTACCTGTAGCATTTCTCCTGTTTCTTCTTGCTGGGGGCTGCCATTTTGCGAAAACTCAGAGCCCCTGAACAGCAGTAAATCTTTAGGCTGTCAACAGATCGGCCTTTACAAATTTGACACAGTGCCTAAAAATAAAGAGCAACTGGGAGCAGAGCAGGGTGAGACAGTGTTTTACTGGGTTATAAACAGTATAGGCACTTCTTTTTAAAGCTGTACCTGCAAAAGGGGTCAGCCTAAAGTGATCTATCAGGATTAAATCTTTTGACTAAAGTTCCACTTTAACATGTCTATGTTTTACATGATGTACATGTGTTTAATAAGAGCCAATGTTCAGTAGTGAGCATTGTTTGTAAACATGTAAATGATGATTTTTATTACATGGCTTTCTCATTTATGGCTATAACTTTTTTAGTTTTTTTTTTCATTTATGAGATTGCCAGCACTACAAAAACAAACTGTGTCAATATCTCTTTTTTGTACTTTAAAAATTCACCCTGTTAAATTCTGTATTATGGTTTCTTAAAATAATGTCTCAGTTACCATTTTTGAATGATAATTTGTAACTGAGATTATTTTTGACCTTGGATTCAAAACGAAAAAAAAAAAACTGAAAACAATTATTACTTTTTCTTAGCTTCTATAAATGCTTTGTGAGTGCTGGCAAGTCTGCACAAGATGGACTTCCTAATCTTTAAAGTCTACGTTTAGCCAAAAATATCAGCACAAGAGACATGCCTTATCAATCGGATGGGTCCTTAGTACTGCTGGCTCCTGGTTTAGTTGATAACTTCCTCCTTCACCCGTGCCTCCCATTCTTCTCTGTAATCTTCTGGTGTGGTAGGGGGTGCAGTGATGTAATCTGGCATTAGTTTATTAACTTAAACCATGGCAAAGGTCTCTTTTGGACTATCCCACAAAAACACACATAGAGATGAAGTTTGCAAAGTAACTTTCAGGGCCTCCTGAATAGCACAGGAAAGCTCTGGATAACCTCATCTTCAACACACTTAGGACTCAGGTGGCATAAGAATTATGAACCTAAGCAACATTAGGGTCATTGGGGTAAATTCACTAACGTTTACCGCATGTGATAAGGGTATCATGTTACTCATTTACATAAATTATTGCATGCGGTAAACTAAGTCCAATTCACAAAAAAAAAATAACGATTATGCGGTATTTACCGGAAAAAAAAATGTGCAGGTAAATACCGCATAAAAAGCTCTTAATTCCAATTCACAAATGGTCCAGAGCATTAAAAAGCATGTGATAATTACCACCAGGGTTTAACTGGTGGTATCACATGTGGTATTTGTCAGCCCGGCTATTTAAAAAAGAAAATAAAGAAAAACCGGCATTGATCCCCCCCCCCCCATTCATACCAGGTCCCTCGGGTCTGGTATGGATTTTAAGGGGAACCCCATGCCAACATTTCTTAAAAAAACAACGTGGGGTCCCCCCAAAATCCATACCAGACACTTCATCTGGGCATGCAGCCTGACAGGCCAGAAAAGGGGGGGCAAGCGAGAGCCTCCCTGCTGAACCATACTAGGCCACATGCCCTCAACATGGGGGGTGGGTGACAAGGGCCTCATCCCCACAACCATGCCCGGTGTTTGCGGGGGTCTGCGGGCAGGGGGCTAATCAGAATATGGAAGCCCCCTTTAAGAAGGGAGCCCCCAGATGCCAGCCCCCCCCCCCCCTATGTGAATGAGCATTGGGTACATTGTACCCCTATCCATTCACCAAAAAAGCATCACAAGGTAATAAAAACACACAGACAGTTTTTGCCAAATCTTTTATTAAAAAATCAAAGTATAGTATCCCTCAATGTAAATCCACTATCAATCACGCTGGCTGCTGCACCCAAAAAAGAAATAAAAAAGACGCTCCCACCGTTGGTAAAGGCTGGCTGCCTACTGCAGGCTCCGCCGTCTGACATTTCTTATATAGGTAGGGGGTGGGACCTCCTGGCTACTTCACCTGGTGGCCCCACCCCTTGTGATGTCAATGACCCAGCATGCAGAACACAGGAAGGTGACTTTCACTCTGCTTACTTCAGAAAAGGGCTGAGCTTTGGGTTGGGGTTGAACATGGGTTCAACCCCAACCCAATCTAATCTCAGTTCAACAAATAGGTCAACAAACTCGCTTAACAAGATGGGATACTGTAACATAGCAACACAAGGTGCATTGATGCTGGAGAGACAGTTTACCCACTGTACATCAGTGAACATAGAACCAATGACTAGAAGAGCAGGACAAACATTTGCTCTATACTGCTAGCACTTTAATGCAATATGTACAAACTCGAGCACACAGTACACTATACCTCCAACAAAACCAAACAAATGGTCAGTAGCAGTATGCAATCTTTTTTTTACACATGGGTCTGTGTTACTAACGGGCACACAGCTATGTACTGCCCCTGGTACTTTATATATATATATATATATATATATACTATAGTGCATATATATATATATTCTTACACTGCCTGCACTGACTGTATACTCTACACTGAATGCCGTGTGTATATATATATATATATTTATATATACAGTATCTCACAAAAGTGACTACACCTCTCACATTTTTGTAAATATTTTATTATATCTTTTCATGTTACAACACTGAAGAAATGACACTTTGCTACAATGTAAAGTAGTGAGTGTACAGCTTGTATAACAGTGTAAATTTGCTGTCCCCTCAAAATAACTCAACACATTGCCACTGGCAACAAAAGTGAGTACACCCCTAAGTGAAAATGTCCAAATTGGGCCCAATTAGCCATTTTCCCTCCCCAGTGTCATATGACTCGTTAATGTTACAAGGTCTCAGGTGTGAATGGGGAGCAGGTGTATTACATTTGGTATTATCGCTCTCACTCTCTCATACTGGTCACTATAAGTTCAACATGGCACCTCATGGCAAGGAACTCTCTGAGGATCTGAAAAAAAGAGTTGTTGCTCTACATAAAGATGGCCTAGGCTATAAGAAGTTTGCCAAGACCCCGAAACTGAGCTGCAGCACGATGGTCAAGACCATACAGTGGTTTAACAGGATAGGTTCCACTCAGAACAGGCCTTGTCATGGTGGACCAAAGTTGAGTGTACATGCTCAGCGTCATATCCAGAGGTTGTCTTTGGGAAATAGAAGTATGAGTGCTGCCAGCATTGCTGCAGAGGTAAAAGGGGTGGGGGGGTCAGCCTGTTAGTGCTCAGACCATACCCGCACACTGCATTAAATTGATCGGCATGGCTGTTGTCCCAGTATGAAGCCTCTTCTAAAGATGATGCACAAGAAAGCCTGCATTTTTCTGAAGACAAGGAGACTAAGAACATGGATTACAGGAACCATGTCCTGTGGTCTGATGAGACCAAGATAAACTTATTTGGTTCAGAAGGTGTCAAGCGTGGGTGGCGGCAACCAGGTGAGGAGTACAAAGACATGTGTGTCTTGCCTACAATCAAGCATGGTGGTGGGAGTGACATGGTCTGGGATTGCATGAGTGCTGCCGGCACTTGGGAGTTACAGTTCATTGAGGAAACCATGAATGCCAACATGTACTGTGACATACTGAAGCAGAGCATGATCCCCTCTCTTCGGAGACTGGACCACAGGGCAGTATTCCAACATGATAATGACCCCAAGCACACCTCCAAATGACCACTGCCTTGCTAAAGAAGCTGAGGGTAAAGGCGATGGACTGGCCAATCTTGTCTCCAGACCTAAACCCTATTGAGCATCTGTGGAGCATCCTCAAATGGAAGGTGGAGGAGTGCAAGGTCTCTAACATCCACCAGCTCCGTGATGTTGTCATGGAGGAGTGGAAGAGGACTCCAGTGGAGCTCTGGTGAACTCCATGCCCTAGAGGGTTAAGGCAGTACTGGAAAATAATGGTGGCCACACAAAATATTGACACTTTGGGCCCAATTTGGACATTTTCACTTAGGGGTGTACTCACTTTTGTTACCAGCGGTTTAGACATTAATGGCTGTGTGCTGTGTTATTTTAAGGGGATAGCAAATTTACACTGTTGTACAAGCTGTACACTCACTAATTTACATTGTAGCAAAGTGTCATTTCTTCAGGGTTGTATTTTATAATAAAATATTTACAAAAATGTGAGGGGTGTACTCACTTTTGTGAGATACTGTATATATATATATATATATATATATATATATATATATATACTATACTGTATATATATATATTCTTACACTGCCTGCATTGACTGTACATACTCTATCTACACTGTATCTATATACTGCCCTGCCTACGCGCCACTAACTAAACTGCCTAACCTCTCTCTATCTCCATGTTATACACACTATATATGGCCGCTGTGCAAGCGGTCTTATATAATGCAGGGTGTGGACTTAGCCCCCCGAGGCATGATTGGACAAAGGCACCCTGCCTTTGGCCATTCATGGCTCTTTCTGCAGAGCGTGCTGTGATTGGCCAAAGCATACAGGTTATGCGCATGCTTTGGCCAATCAGCGGGTGTCATTTCCCCACGGCCTCGCACTACATTATGGGGTGTTCAGCGACACTCGAATTTGCCGCGAATGCCCCATAATGCCCGGCAAGCATCAGGCCCATCCCTATTCAGTACCTAATCAAAGGATTACTGTAGACTTTTGTATCTTGTTTTATATGACTTGTCTGCTACTTTAGTTATAGGCTCAGCATTTACATTGGTTACAGTTGTTCCTCTTTCTTCCTGTTATTGGGAATTCCTTAGATATTGCACCTTGAGAGAGCTCATACCTGCCAACACAGAGGATCTGCAAAACCACATACCTGTCAGCTATCTATAACCATAGAATTAAAAGGGTAGAGTTGTGTAGCACCCTCAGGTGTACAGAGTTGGAAAATTTAGTTTTAGCTCCTCTGTAGGCAGAGGAGCTGAGGCAAATTGTTTTTGTGCTGGTCTCTAAGGACTAAGTCTCTGTTACCTCCCCCTGGCTTCTGGAACTGCTGGAGGGTTCTAGAACTTAAAGGGTGGAAGATTATGTCTGAATATTTATGGAGTCTCCTCCAATCCCTGGGTGGGGACAGCCCAGATGGTGGAGAGATATGCCATAAATATTCTGGAGCCTGGCAGTAGGGCAGCAGAGTCCAGGGTCCAGCTGCTTGGAGGTGACCCCTGTGGTGGGAGGCTCTGACCCTGGGTAGAAGACAGAGCAGGAGAACCAGCAAGAGAGAGAGAGGTCAGAGGCAGCTGAAGAAGACTCATATCCCTTTCCAGTCTCAGCTAGGCCTAGCTGAAGCCATCCTGGAAGCAAAGATTGGGACCTGTTCAGCAGGAGATCTGTGAAGCAGTCACTTGAGCTTCAGGATTCACCAGGGACTGAATGAGTAACTTCAACAACTATACTCCAGAGCCTGATTGAGGAGAGGCAGCAAGATGGAATGCCCTGCTTGCTCACTGTAAAGGGAGAGCTTACTGCCAATTAAAACCCTGTAAAGCCACTCTGCACCTCTTGTGTGGGGATTTAAGCAGCCAGGTGCGTTGGCATTTCCTACTGAAGTGGCATCTGCATCCAGTGTTTGGAACCATTTTCTTCTATTAATTGAGCAGATCCATTAATCCTATGGGAGGACAGCATAGTGAATTTTAGCATCCAAGACAGTATCAAGTTCTCAGTTTGCATTCAAGTTACATTTCTGAGCACCCCATGCTTTCCCTTACATATCCTCATCCCCTAATAAACTAAAAATAAGACCAAACACCCTGGAATGGTTCTTCTGAGCAAGTGCTGAAAAATTCCTGTTGCTTGGCTGTACATGTGAGGGAAGACCCAAAAATCCAGCGGCCCCTGCAGAGGTAGCGCTACAGTTGTATCAACTGTATTGGGTATGAAGCTGCAAAAACAAATGGTAAGGTAAAGGTGTTTACCTGTAAAAAAAAAAAAAATGTAAAGATGTTACATAAAAGAAGCAATATGCTTACTGCTGAACCTCACTGAGAAACGCCTTAGTTTGCATACTTATAGTTGTAGTCACTCTTACAGTATGTAATCATAAGGCTAGGACTGATATCTAAATAAATGAATGCTTGTTGTTTTAGTAGGCCAACTCAGAAATTATATTTTTCTTCTACCATTCACACAAAAACACAATATAGCTTGATACTCATGATATGAAATATTTTGGAATGCAGTGTACTATAATATCCAAGTATGTGGGCATTTCAGGCAAGATTTAGGTATATTTAGTTTCAATCACTGAAAATATAGTGTAGGGACTGACTTACAGCAAATAAATCAAAACAGAATCAAAAGCCAACATGCAGTGTAAACTATCCTTCTCTGCAAACCACAGTTTCAGCTGTGAAAGTGCTCAGTATGGCATAATGTTTTATATGTAATATTGTTCCCACACAATAATGGCAACTAAATTACAATCAATTATATGAATGCCCACAAAAAGAGAAGGTTTTGGCAACAGTGTCTATAAATTTTCTAGTAAAGGTGAAAAGGTGTTTTCTCTACAAAATCAACAGCTTCTGAGAA
Organism: Glandirana rugosa; assembly: GCA_018402905.1. Classification (NCBI taxonomy): domain Eukaryota; kingdom Metazoa; phylum Chordata; class Amphibia; order Anura; family Ranidae; genus Glandirana; species Glandirana rugosa. The sequence continues at coordinate 298,882 of BLSH010513832.1, read as the reverse complement.
ATGGGCAAGAGATTATTTGTTTAGAAATAGTCTTTATCCTTGTACAAATTAAAGAGCTGCAATGATATATGTCTTTACAAGTGGGAACGAATCTGCAACAAGGAATGCTAAAGTAAAAGTGTTACATAAGAAAAGCAACATGTTTACTGCAAAACTCAAAGCAAAAAAAAATAATAATTTAAAGTGGTTGTAAAGCTGCCCAGTACCCCCCACAAAAAAACCCCTGCAAAGCAAAGGCATAATGAGCTAGTATGCAGCGCATACTAGCTCATTATGAAATACTCACCTTGGAACCAAGCTGTTGCAGTGGTCTCGTCACACCGCTGTGACCGGCCACATTGTTCTTCCGGGTCTGCGGCTCTGTCCAATCACAGCACGGCCTCCAGCGATGTGATTGGCGGAGTCGCGCTCACGTCACTCCCGCGTATGTGCACGCAAGCCTTCATTTACGGCATGAATACAGAAGAAACGGCACCCTGGGCTACCCCGGGTGCCGATTCTTCAGTGCGCATGTGCCGATGACGTGGGCACATGCAGATACAGGTGATATCTCCTAAACCATACAGGTTTAGGAGATATTTTCTGAACCTACAGGTAATCCTTATTGTAGGCTTACCTGTAGTTTAAAGTGGTTGTCATGACTTGACAACCACTTTAAAGTGGTTGCAAACCCTTGCATATACGTACTAAAGTGACTAGCCTCAGATGATACACACAGATGAAAAAATGTGCCTACATAAGTTGTACCTGTTTATCTTTAGACCTCTCCAGAATTTAGACAGCATTACTTCACAAGGCTGTGGGCAGGAATCTGATGTCACACACTGCACAGATGTGAGGAGAGCTGAGTGTAATCTGAAACCTGAGAGGATGAAATGGATATGCACCTCTCTACACAGCCTTATAGGGAAACACGAACAGCTGAGGCTGTCAAAGTGCCAATCGCAAGCTGTGTGCTGGAGAGGAGGTGATGTTTTCTCCCTGATCTGGTGTCGGCATAGACTGTTAGAAGTGAAGCATGCATATAGCAGAGGGAGGGAAGAGCAGACAGAAATCACACTAGAAGCAAGGAATCAAGGCATGTACACAGAATAGAAAGATATGCTTTATTAATGTTTTATTCACAGGCTTACCACCACTTTAGGTTAGGTATTCTTTAAAAATCATTCATCCCAAATATAGCTGGTTTCATACACAATTCTGTCTTGACATTGACTTCCTATAATCTCCTGTACAGTAGAATTTAGGTTAAAAAAATGCATATATAAAGAGAAAACAAAGAAGGAAATGAGACTTTTGGGACTTTGGGGACTTTTGGGGCAAAATATAAGTCTGAAAATAAAATTTATTTAAATTCATATAAAGGATTTTTTAGTATATATCCATACATTTCATCACAGAATATTCAATATAGTACAAAACTTGATCCACTTCTTCAGGAGCCAATAAGATGCTTGTTCATACAACAGTCTAGGCAAAAACAGCCAAAATTATATAAAGTATATCATCCCGATGCTAAATTCTAAGAGTAGTAACCTTAAGTATATTGCGGATGGGGGAAATAAAAGCCATAAGTTGGAACCAAACAGGGGTCCCCAGGTCGCAGCATGCCACCCCAGAGCCAAACTCCACATGACTCCCCAGAGCAATATCTTAAATACCAAACATCTACACACAGGTAGTATTCTAGTGCGTACGATGGGGCACAACATGTCCCCATTGCAATGCCATGCACCTGGAGCAAGTGGGAGCCAGCATACATGAACGCATTACTGTGAGGGATGTGATCAAGACGTTTTAAAATTTCACATTTTTGAAAATGGTGTATTCTGCTCCTTTCGTACTCTGTAAGATAGATTGCGACTCCCAAATTCTATGTTTTTTCACTATCTGCAACTTCACCATGCAGTTATGACACAATCCAGGTCTGCATAATGGGTGAAATCTCCAACACTCATCTTTAACTACATGTCAGAAGTGGAAGTTTACAAGGGTTTTATCTCTAGGAGTTACTATATGATGTTGATCATTTTCTTGAGGGATTTCCCCTCGAGAGCTGAGGGTCGCTGAGAGCAGGATGTGGGAGTTTTTAAGGAGGACCAGTGGGAGGAAGCATTTCAGGCAGTATAAATCAGTTCCCTGAATGTAGCACAATGGCTATCACAGCTATATATCCTACTTAGAGCTCACCTCACACCAGCCAGGCTTTTTAAAAAGGGGTTGAGGAAAGGCCTTATATGTTCTAGATGTAATAGAGACCACGGTGATCTGATCCACTTACTGTGGAGATGTCCTAAGCTCCACCTTTACTGGAGTAAAGTCCTGGACACTCTTAGCAGAGTGTTACAGGTTAAACTTGGTCAGGTTCCCAGGCCCTGCCTTTTGGGCATATGGGATGGCACCAAGTAGAGGAGATCACCAAACAGGCTATAGCAAGAGCCTTGTTCCAGGCCAGAAAGCTAATCCTAAGACATTGGAAATCTGTTGAACCCCCCTCCAGGAAAGAATGAGTGGCAACAATGGGAGATACAATCTGTTTGGAAAAATACATTTACCAGCCTAGGGGCAGCTCACATAAATTTCAAGCAATATGGTCGTCTTGGCTTGACACCCCAGGATTATCCCTGTATAGGTAGCATTATACTCTAGTCAAAGGTTATATGTGGATGCAAAGTGGAGTGAATATGCTCATAACATTACACTGTGGTTAAGAATGTTATGTTTATTTTCAAACCAGTCTGACTTTGTTGGACTTGTTACTAATAATGTGGTAGATTTCTGTCGTGATCTCTGGAATGGTTTAATGACTTGTAATTGCCAAAAATGTATTTTCAATAAAACTTTATTGAGTTAAAAAAAAGAAGTTTTAAAATGAATTCATTCATAGGCCATTCATACTGGGAGCAGCACTGTCACCATGGGCACATACGCACCGGCCACCAGAGGCCACTATGGCCATCTTGGAATGCTGACAGCATTGAGGGCAGTATTCCACTACCTGTGGCCATTTAGGGGGCTTTATAAGGGCAGCGCCCTACCCCTGGGCTTAGACTTCTCCGTAATCCTCTGACATCCATGTAAGGGCAGCTGGAGTACATCCGTTGTGCATGTTTTACTTGAATCAAGTATGAAATTACAGAGGGTTTGCTGTGGGTATCTCTTTAGCCATGCATTCCACTCTAATGGTTGGTTTTGCTTTATTAACATAGGGAGATGTGCAGATTGCTTAGATGGATAGGCATGAATATCTGCTACAGCACAGAGGGTGGACCATATGAGAGTTTCTTGGATTATATTGTCTTTTGGATAAATAGGAGTATTGGAGGTAGGTTTTGAGTATTTTATGTTAGAATTGGAATCTAAATGAGGATTAATCTAGAAGTATCCCCTTATACACACACATATGCTTTATTGTTTTATATTAAACACCTCTATCTGTGTAAACTTGGGCTCAAATTCATCAATTAAAACTTTTGGGCTCCTACCTGGCCATTTATTTAATCTTGAGTGGGCACTGCTAATGGGCCAAGCCCAACCCCTGAAAAACCACCCCACAACATAACCCCCCCTCGACCATATGATTTGGACTAGTGCACAAAGCAAGGTCCATAAAGACATGGATGAACGAATTTGGGGTGGAGAAACTTGACTGACCTGACCTCAAACTGATAGAACTCCTTTGGGATGAATTTAACGAATACTTTAAAGTTACACAAACTTGAGATTCCTAGAATTAACCTATAAGTGTCAAAGGGTATTTTCTGTACTTGCAGAAAATGTTCTTAGCTTGAAAAAAGAAAACGAATGCAGCCACCACATCTAGGGAGTGGAAAACTCTACTAGAATACATATTGAGCTTAGATTTGCTTTGAGAGTGAAAGCTGATTGGTCCCCTTTTTGGTTAGCACGCATCTTTTGGCAGTAGTAGAGTGCATGATATGACCACCATGGAATGAGCTAGAAGGACAGTACTAACAATGGTTTGTGGTAGGGTTGCCACATCATCCCTTTAATCCAGGACCCACATTAATTACACAGGTTCTGTGGCTGATTAAGGTGGTAATTAAACTCACGTGGCGCCTTATCTGCATTAAATTGGCCTTAGAACCTGTGTAATTCACATGTGTCCTGGATTAAAGGGATGATGTGGCAACCCTAGTGGTCAGGATTTCCTTAAATCCTCATTCCCCTGCATCTCATAATGGCGTATGGTCCCGTCCAGATGTTAGCACAGAGCCCGAGAACAAATAAATACACTACCTGCAATATCTGTAGGTGTACTATACTGAACATTCTTATAATTAAGTATGCAAACGTCCTTGCCATGCTTGCAGTTTAAGTCATTTAAAAATGTAATATACACAATATATAAAGAAGAAGTAGAAGTGAAGAAATAGCAACAAGAGATATATGCTGGTGGTTAGCTAGACAAGTCATATTTATAGACAGAAAATGCAAAATCATGGATATTTTCTCAGGGGTCAGTGTTTTTGAAAAAGCACTTAAGTACTAGATGTATTCAGTACTTGCTGATGTTCATGGCAAGGAGGATCAGATTGTTATTCCACAGGCAAATGCTTCTGTCCTACAGGTGTTCATAATTACCGTATAGCAGCTAATTAGTATTGGTGTTATGCAAATCACGGGACACTCAGATAGTATCCCTTTTCTTGTTTTCATTCTACATCTAGGAAAGCAGAGATAAGAAAAGATGTGCAATCAAATGGGTGCACTAAAGCTATTAAACACAAGCCTGCAGTAAAAAGGAAGGTGGGACATAAACATAGAGATAGGTAAGCAACAATCACTGTTCCTGTTAAACTTTTTGTAGTAATATTTAAAACAAGTGGTCTTTATTACAGTTTTGACTTTCACTTTTTTCATTTTCTCATCTGAAATACTGTATCTTCAATAGATCACATGATGTGCCATTTTAAATTGACCACAGTAGGAATTTTAGTACTCATATATAAATAATGTTTAAGAATTGTTACAGGAGAGAATCTTCAAATATACCATAAATTAAAATATAACTACCACCAACTCTGGTGTTTTTGTGGAGCTCCAGTTGAACAACTCCACTGGCTCACACAGCAAAGTTTTCATACCCTCAGATAAACTCCCTTTTCCTAAAAATTCAGACAATCTACCCAACCTCTAAAAACCCTCTACTTACTAAGAATCTGTGACATACAATGAACACATAACCCACTAAAACAAAGAGAATAGAGGGCAGGAAAACATTCCACTGCCTATGAACTTAATAGGATATATTTGAAGCCTGCCCATTCCTTCCCCTGCAGCCCTCTAACACATTTGATGACTGAGCCTGGGTTCACACTTGTGCGATGTCAGACATTGCATGCAATTCGCACCACCACATGCGATGTCTCTGCCATGTGAGTTCAGCCATACAGTTGTATGGCTGAATTTGCATTGGATTCACACAGAAAAAGGTGCAGTTTCCCCGCACTGGAATTGGATAAGAACCCATGCGATCCGATTCCTGTCCAAATCCACTGCCTGCGGGAGAGTTGCAATGCGGGAACCAGCGCTGGAATCGCGCTGGTTGCCGCATCGCTACAGTGTGAACCTGGGCTGAAAGGCCACCCTTTTTTATTTTGTTGTTCTCTGGTGATTTAAAATTTTATATTAACCACAACAGTCATTTTATTAACCACCAACAAATAACTACAAAAAAACCCCAAAAACTGGGGTTGATTTACTAAAAATAGAGGGTGCAAAATTTGATGCAGCCCTGCATGGAAACCAATCAGCTTCCAGGTTTTATAGTCAAAGGTTAATATATCTTTTCTTTTTTTTTCACAATAAATTTTTATTGAGTTTGCGAACATAAACAAAGGATAAAACAGTACAGAAGAGCAAATTAAAGAAGAGATACTAATTGGAGCACACATGTATGTGTCTTCAAGTGTGTAACATTGTTACAACAAAAGGAGCAGAAGAAGAAGGGTTGCGGGGGGGGGGGTGGTGATTAGGAGTTGTTGAATGTATCTGTTCATATTGTCCAATAATTATCGAATTTGGTGCAAGATAGTGAGTTGATTGCGTTCAAAGATATAGTTACGTTGGGCAATTTTTATTACATCTTGAATATTGATAGTGGGGGCATTTTCCCAATTCCAGAGCACCAGTGTTCTGGCAACTAGGAGGACATGGGACACAACAGTTCTATGAGTGTGAGGAAATATTTCTATCCCTATGTAGAGGATGGCTAGTGCTGGGTTAGGGGATAATAATATTCCAGATAAGAATGAGATCAGTTGGAACACTTGGTTTCAAAAGCTAGTTACCCTTGGACAATCCCAAAATGTGTGTAGTAGATGTCCGAGGTGTCCACAATTTCGCCAACAGTAGGGTGATGTATTTGGAAAGAATTTTGCCAGTCTGAAGGGGTGTATTGTCACCTATTAGTAATTCTTAGCATCATTTCTTAATGATTTATACAATGGGACGCTTTGTGGATTGTTCGGAAGGCACTTTGCCATTGGTCGTCAGTGACTGTAATGCCAAGTCTAGTTTCCATCTCCTCATTGCAGAGGATTTGTGAAATAATTGTTTATCTTGGAAGAAATTGTAGAATAATGCAGCACTCTTCGTTTTTTCTGTGGGGGACGTAAAGTAATGCCATGCTCTTCATGGTATTTGTATTGTTGGAATGGGATTTTTATTCAGAAAGTTTACAATCTTGGCGCAAGTGAAAAATGTGTGTTTTGGTAGGTTATACTCTTTTAGTAAATGATCTACCGTTTTAAGTGTTTTTACTGTTTGCCATGGAATTTTGGCTTCAAGTAAGCACAGAGGGAACTGATAGTCTACTGTTGTGTTGCCTATCTTGTGTCGGTTGATGAGAAATCTCCATGTCTGTAAGGATGCTAGTATGGATGGGGGTAAATTCTGTATCCCATGGCCTCCAAATTAGGAATGCAAATAGATCTGGTGTTGGAGCTAAAGCTCTTTCAATTGCAACCCACAGCGGGGAGTGTTCGGTCTTGAACTAGTGTTTGAGTTGGGCCAGTCTGATTGCCCACATATAGTCCTCTATGTAAACTAGTCCTGCTCCCCTACTTTTTTATGTGGGAGGAGGCTATTTTTTAACATCTTGCTTTTTTATTTTTCCTTATATATTTCCACATGAGACTCGCCAGCGATCTAAGATAGTGTGAGGGAAGTGGTACTAATAATGTCCTAAAGTAGTACAATATTTGTGGTAGTATCAGCATTTTGAAAGCTGCTGTTCTCCCTAGCCAATATATTTCATTTTTGGAGATGCTTTTGAGTTGGGTTTCCAGTTTTGCAATTAATGGTTTGAAATGTGTGTCTGCTAAGGATGTTGTAGATTGCGTCAGGGTGATGCCTAGGTATTGTATACCTGGTTTGCTCCACTGGTATGGGAGAGTCTGTTTTAGTTTGTTATTTATATTGTGTGGAGTTCCGAGGTTTAAAATTAAAGATTTAACAAAGTTTACCTTGTAGTACGATATGTCCCCATAGTCCTGTAGTACCTTATGTGCTAGTGGGAGTGATGTCAATGGGTTTGTTAAGATAAGTATAACATCGTCGGCAAACAAGTTTATTAAGTGTTCCCTGGATTCTAAATGAAACCCTGTGATTGACGTGTGGGTTCTAATCATCTCTGCAAGGGGTTCAATCAGTAGATTAAAGATTGTTGGGGATAGAGGGCATCCTTGGCAAGTCCCATTGGATATGCAGAAAGTATGGGATAACATACCAGTGCTGACGGGCACGTATATAGTGCTTGGGCTGCATTCAGTATTGAACCTTGTAAACCAAACTTTGAGAACACTTCAGACATAAAAGTCTAGTGGACTCTGTCAAAGGCGTTCAACGTTTTTCTGCATGGTGTATAAGATTTATCACTCTCCTAGTGGCGTCCGAGGTCTGCCTCCCCTTCATGAAACCCATCTGATCTCCCTTAATAAGGGAAGGAAGGAATTCTGTCTTTTAGCTAGCAGCTTTGCATATATCTTAATGTCGGAATTTAGTAGAGATATAGGTCTAAAATTGGATGGTGTGGTAGGGTCTTTGCTAGTTTTAGGCAGTGTGACTATATGTGCTCTCAGCATCTCCGGTGGGAAAGTGGCTTTAGTGGCAGCTTTGGTAAAGACTGTCTGCATGTATGGTGCGAGCGTATTACTATATGTCTTAAAATACTAGTTTGAGAAGCCATCTGGGCCTGGTAATTTGCCGTTAGGCAGGGTGTTTATGATAGATTCTATTTCGGATGTTGTAAAGGGAGAGTTGAGTTTTACTATTTCGGTGTCTGAAAGGGATAGGAGATTAATTTTTTGTAGAAATTGTTGTATTTTCTCTGTCGTATGTTGTGTAATTGAGGCATCCTTGTGTAGGTTGTATAGTTCGCTATAGTAATTTGCGAAATAATTCACAATCCCTTGTGGGTTGGTGATTTTGTGGTTTTGAGTAGGATGTATTAAATGTGCGATCCTTGTTTTGGTACGGGCCGCTTTAATTCTACTGGCAAGATATTTTCCTGCTCAATTAGCGCTGGAGTAGGAATTTAGTTGTAGACGTCTAAGATGTTTGTCATATTGTTGTGTTAATAAATCTCTAAGAGTTTCCCTTTTTCACTGAGAGTGACTCGTGAGGGATGCGGTTGGTGATGTTTTATTCTGTGCTTCTAATTTATGGATTTCATTTAGGGTGGAATTGAGTTTTAAGTTGGGACGTTTTTTCTCACTTGCACCTAACTGTATGAGAATGCCCCTCATGTATGCCTTATGTGCATTCCAGAGGGATTTGGGATCTTCTACAGACTATTCATTAGTTTGGAAAAAATTACGGAGATGCTGAGAAATTGTGTGGTGAGTTTGATTGTCTTTATAGTAACCTAAACTATTACACAGATAGTGTAATAGTAGCGTGGTCGGACCACGTGATGTCGTGGATCTGTGTGGAGTCCACTTTCTGCAGCGTCCACTTGTCGACTATGAATATGTCAATGCGCGAGTAGGAGCAATGTCGGTGAGAGAAGGTGTAGTTCCTTTCATTTGCAAGAAGGCATCTCCACACATCGTACAGTTCTTTGTGGTGAAGTAAGTTACCCAGGCATGGTCTATTGTTTGTGTAATTAGTAGATGAATCCAGCTGTGGATCGACAATTAGGATGCTACCGTACTGTATTGAGTGAAGTTTCTTTAACTTCCCTGGCGGTATGATTATGTCAGATTTTTTCATCTCAAAGCGCTACATAGAAATTTGGCGTTTTATATTGTAGGCCTGTAAATCTTAAGAATAACTCACTTAAGACAAGAGTCTAGTAGACATCCCGGGTATGATAAAATTTGAAATAACAAAATCATAAATGATAATATATATGAAAAAAAAAAATATATATATATAATATAATAAATAACTATAAATAATTATCAAAAATAATAATATAATAATAAAAAAAAATATTTAATAATATAATCAAATAAAAAACACTGAAATTTGCTCAGTCGCAGAACTGTCGCTGTCGTCACTTTCAGTGTCTGATGATAAATTTCCCCAAAAATCAGTATCACTTAATTTTGCAAATGATTCTTACTTACTATCGGTGTTTTCTAGCTGATCAAAAACTGCTTTCGACGTACAGAGATGCGTATGGCATATATAATATAAAAGTGCATGCAGGGCACTGGACAAAGCACTAGGGACAAAATGGATGTGAAATGATTTGACACAGTAATGTAATCTTACAAATTACAGTGTATTGTATGCTTACTGTGTGTTTTTGAATTTCCCGCCAGGCCCCGCCCCTGTGCGATGCAACGCTCACAGGGAACGAAGCCTGGCATCACACAGGCATTGGGCAGAGGACACGGCCCGCAGGCACAGCGGGGGGACATCGCTGGATCCAGTACCCCAGTAACCCAGCCTTGGATCCAGCGATGCGATCCCAAATGTGGCTCGGTTTTCCGCTATTTGCAGTGAAAACATACTCCGAGCCACACTCGGGAATACCGTCAAGAAGGTTAATAATTTCCTTAGGAATCTTAATTGGTGTGAGTTGGCAACATAGACTGACACCAGCGTGTACTGTTTTGAGTTTATGTCACCTGTTATTATTATGTATCTACCACCTTTGTCTAATATGGTTTCTTTGGGTTGAAAGAACAGTGTGTTTTTTATTGCCAAGAGTACAACTCCTTTTTTACATCCTGGAGTGCATGCTAGGAATACTTGGGGGGTAGTCTTTGTGTGAGCAACATGGGGCTTTGTCCAGCTGGAGGTGAGTTTCTTGCACACACAAGATTTGAAGCATTGTGGTTGTAAGCCTCATTCCACATGGAAAATCTTTTTGCAGGGTGATTTAAACCCTTAGCATTGATGGATAAGCACTTAATGGTCATAGTTGGTGGGTAGAGAGGTTTTGTGCGGTGGTAAAATGTATGTACGCACTGTGTCCAGATATAATTCTTTGCAGTTAGAGTATCAGAGGAAGGATTTCTTCCTCAGAGGAGGAGTGGACCATTTTTTGGGTTTGTCCATGTGTTTCGATCATGGTGCTCATGGAGTAACAAGAGGGGGAAAAAATACAAAGTTAGTATGAATAGTATAAGTAAAACTTTAAGAAAGGGATCTTATATCTGATCTGTGTGTAGCTATAACTACTACAAAGAACACTGAGGGGGTAAACAAGGGGTTGGTTAATGAACTCCTTTGTCCAAAGAGATTTGTGTTGAATCTTTAGTATTTGATCACGAGTTTCCACCGGATTGTTTTTTGCTTGAGCGTTTGCTTGAGACTACTTGCCAATGGTTGTGGATTGGCTGTGGTTGTAAGGAATTTGAATCCTGCATGGCTGGGTCGGGTAGTATGCCCCATTGGCATAGTGCTGCAATTCCCTTATCTAATGAAGAGATTAGGGTTGTGGACCCATTATGCATAACGGCTAGCGTGGCTGAGTATTTTCATTTGTGAAGGACCTTGTGATTCCTTAATGCTTTGGTGACTGTTGCTAGGTTACGACTAGTGTTGAGCGAACCCGGACTGTAACGTTCGGGTCCGTACCGAACTTTGGGGTGTCCGGGACCCGGACCCGAACACAGACGTTTCAAAAAACGTTCGGGTTCTGGGTTCTGGTAGTTGATCACGCATGTTGAATAGCTGCAGGGCAGCCAATCAACAAGCGTTTCACTGGTTTGCCCTTAGAAGCCATCACAGCCATGCCTACTAATGGCATGGCTGTGATTGGCCAGTGCATCATGTGACCCAGCCTCTATATGAGGCTGGAGTCACAGTGCTGCATTTCACATGCTCTTGGGTTAGTGTAGGGAGAGGAAGCTGCCGGCGTTTTTGTAAGGGACAGATTGCAGACATTTTAACATCTGATCCTGCATCCTGAGATTACTACTACTGTTGCTCTGAGGGACAGATTGCAGAAATTTGAGATTTCACATACTGCTGCTTTGAGTGACAGATTGCAGATCAAACCCTTCATAACACAACGATAGTTACGATCGTACACAACGATCAGATTGTGGGATCGTACACAACGATCAGATTGTGGGGACAGATGATTGCTCAAAAATCATCTCCTAGTTCAGAAGGGAGAGGTTCTAGCTGCAGCTGTAAGTGACACATTATTGTTCAAAAATCATCTCCTAGTTTATTTGATTTTAATTTATTTTCCCTATCCCCATTTTTTTGTAGGGCACTTGCCCTACTCTTACCCCCATTTTACTTCCTTTTGCAGCCCTCTAGCACTTGCCAGGACTTTGTTACAGCCATTTTTGTGCCTAAAAGTTCAGGTCCCCATTGACTTCAATGGGGTTCGGGGTCCGGGATAACGTTCGGGCAACGTTCGGTGCCGAACTTGGACTTTTTCCCAAAGTTCGTTCGGACCCTCCGAACCCGAACGTCCAGGTGTTCGCTCAACTCTAGTTACGACGTTTCTGCAATGTGTGTCTGGATAAGTCCGGAAGAAGATGTAAGGCTGCGTATTGAGGATGCTTATTCTCAGGTTTTCGCAATGCTGTCATGATCTGTTCTTTGATGTGGTAAAAATGTACTCTCAAAAGAATGTCTCTTGGGACCTCCGTAATGTCCACTATTAAATCTTGTGCAGTCAGGGTATGTATTAGCGTAGAGAATAAGGCTTGTACAAATTGAAGAAGCTGATTGTCTGGAACAGTTTCAGGGATGCCCCGTATTTTTACATTGTTCCTTCTTGATCTGTCTTCTAGATCAGAGACCTTATCCTTTAGCCATGCTATCTCATCACTATGGGCGGTGTGAGCATCTATTAATGTATTGAAAGAAGAGGTGACCTTGTGTTCCACATGGTCCAATCTGACACCTATGGCTTGTACATCTTTCTGACTTTTATTAATCCCTGCTGTCATATCAGTGTGCAGAGAGGGTCTCAGTGAAAGGAGCATTTATTTTAGGACAGTGTCCGAGATTGGGCTGTCTGATGTGGGGAATGCAGCAATAGGGTCATATATTGGTTGTTGAGTATTGTTAGCTGCAGTATTAGGCCCGCTTACCTCCATCTCTGGGTCTGTCTGTGGCCTTTCAGGACAGTTAATGCGCTGTTTTAGTGTCAGTGGGCTCCTGGTGGAGGGACTAGAGGTCCCAGATGACAATCCACTTTGGCATGTCAAGAGATGTCCTGGGGTCTTAGTCAGTGTGTGCAGCCGTGGATGTGTCCGGTGGGCTTGGGTGAATGACAATCCCTCTGTCGGCTGGACGGAGCTCCTGAACTAAGCCTCCATCTTGGAGCCCAAACACCATGCCCCCCAATATTTTATTATATCTTTTCATGCGACAACACTAAAGAAATGACACTTTGCTACAATTAGTGAGTGTACAGCTTGTATAACAGTGTAAATTTGCTGTCCCCTCAAAATAACTCAACACACAGCCATTCATTTCTAAACAAACAAAAGTGAGTAAATCCCTAAGTGAAAATGTCCAAATTGGGCCCAAAGTGTCAAAATTTTGTGTGGCCACCATTATTTTCCAGGACTGCCTTAACCCACTTGGGCATGGAGTTCACCAGAGCTTCACAGGTTGCCACTGGAGTCCTCTTCCACTCCTCCATGATGACATGTTAGAGACCTTGTGCTCCTCCACCTTCTGTTTGAGAATGCCCCACAGATGCTCTATAGGGTTTAGGTATGGAGACATGCTTGGGCAGTCCATCACATTACCCTCAGCTTCTTTAGCAAGGCAGTGGTCATCTTGGTGGTTTTTTTGGGGTCGTTATCATGTTGGAATACTACCCTGTGGCCCAGTCTCTGAAGGGAGGGGATCGTGCTCTGTTTCATTATGTCACAGTACATTCATGGTTCCCTCAATGAACTGTGGCTCCCCAGTGACAGGAGCACTCATGCAGCGCCAGACTATGACACTCCAACCACCATGCTTGACTGTAGGCAGTCTGTGTACTCCTCATCTGGTTGCCACCACACACGCTTGACACTATCTGAACCAAATAAGTTTATCTTGGTCTCATCAGACCACAGGACATGGTTTCAGTAATCCATGTCCTTAGTCTGCTTGTCTTCAGCAAACTGTTTGTGGACTTTCTTGTGCATCATCTTTAGAAGAGGCTTCCTTCTGGGAAGACAGCCATGCAGACCAATTTGATGCAGTGTGTGGTGTATGGTCTGAGCACTGACAGGCTGATCCTCCACCCCTTCAACCTCTGCAGCAATGCTGGCAGCACTCATATGTCTATTTCCCAAAGACAACCTCTGGATATGATGCTGAGCATGTACACTCAACCTCTTTGGTCGTTCATGGCGAAGCCCATTCTGAGTGGAACCTGTCCTGTTAAACCACTGTATGGTCTTGACCACCACGCTGCAGCACAGTTTCAGGGTCTTGGCAATCTTCTTATAGCCTAGGCCAAAAGAGTTCTTTGCAGTGACCAGTATGAGAGAGTGAGAGCGATAACACCAAATTTAACACACCTGCTCCCCATTCACACCTGAGACCTTGTAACACTAACTCACTGTACTCACTTTTGTTGCCAGCAGTTTAGACATTAATGGCTGTGTGTTGAGTTATTTTGAGGGGACAGCAAATGTACACTGTTATACAAGCTGCACACTCACTTCTTTACATTGTAGCAATGTGTTATTTCTTCAGTGTGCTCACATGAAAAGATATAATAAAATATTTACAAAAATGTGATGGGTGTACTCACTTTTGTGAGATACTGTATACCCCCCCCCCCCCCCCAAAAAAAAAATATGAGTATTTTACACCAGCAGCTATGTTATTTCTAAATCAGAGAAAGAATAAATGTAAATACAACAAATGGCATAATATAACTGTAGTACATCTCATGCAATCAAACATAATCCCTGACGTGAAGCTAACTCACCTTTCCAGATTGGTTTATCCACCTGTGGGAGGTCCAAACCTCACTTTACTGGATTAATGCATGCATCAAAACAAACTGAGTGCAAATGAAAGTGTTGAACATGCTTACCCTTCTTTACCAAACAATGCTTAAATGTAGACACAAACAAGCAGATCACAGAACAAGCCTATTATCTATAGCTGCAGGCTGCAATAATGTAGCTATGCAATAAAATGTTACACATTTACGATGAATACCATGAATAATCCTTACAAGAAAATGTCACAGTGATCATTTTAGCAGGAACCACTTTGCCCAGCGTTTCCTTACCCTAGGTTCATACCTATGCGTTTTTTTTACCACATTTTGCAGTTTGCAGAAACGCACTACAGTCCATTTAACATGGTTTCCTATGGATGTAGTTCACATCTGTGCGTTTTGGAGCGTTGCGTTTTTTGGAAAGGGTTGGGGACTTTTTTTCTCACTTCAGTCTGCGTTTTGCATGCAATAGACTTCAATGGAGCTGCACCAGAAACGCACGTGCTGTTTTTTAATGCATTTTTGATGCTCTTTTACTGCAATTTTGCAACGATTTTACCACAATATGAGTTTTGCTTTTTTAAATCTGCCTAGCAACAAACCCCCCTCCCCCCCCAAAAAAAAACCCCTGGAAAATGCAAATTGCAGGAAAAACGTGGGAGAAAAATAGGAAAAAACACAGAAAGCGACGCAGGTGTGAACCTAGACTTAAAGAGCAAGACTTAAGCTGTAAAGCTAACAATTGGTTTTGACAGGACAAACAGAATAACCACATTACTGGTGGCATTCTGGGAGGATCCACATATGCCCTGAAGGTTTTACAGAATCCCGCCAGAGAATAATGTTCATATATGCCAAATTTCTGATAGCTATAACACAAATAATCATAAACAACACAGCTGACCTAACCTAATGAAAAATATTCCAACTTAAACCAATCATTTCACTGAATATGCTGTTGAAGTGCCACCACCACCATCAAATACAAAAATGAATGAATTACAGGTAGAAGCAAGGGCAACAGACTATCCACAACCTTAACCTTCCCCAGGTAGTAAAGTGGTTGTCCATATATCTATATACATATATAAAAAGTAGCAAATTGGCAACAGCCAGTCACTCACCCCAGTTCCTTTGGCAAAAACACATTTGACATGTGCTATTGGCAACATCAATGTACCTTTTTTTTCATTAAAAAAAAATCCCAAGAGCAGCTTGCACAAAACCTCCTGAATGTACTAATTTTAAGACTGGGTTCACACTATCTTCACATTCGGCTCCCAGCAGGAATCAATGCCAACCCTCCTTTTTCTTGCTACCACCACCCCAACCCTCCTCCTCACATTCCTTCTCTGCCTCATGTCATTCCACATACTGGTGGATGTCAGGAATAGCTTTTGTGAAAAGAAATGGCAGCTGGTGTATGGCCTTATGGGTAACATAATGGTGGCTCAGTACCTGACTCTGTGTGGTATACCACAAAAGAGGTGTAAATAGGGTGTCAGGTAAAACTGGTATAAAGTTGCTGGCTATGAGGGGTTTTTTTTTTCTCTGATTGCACAGAGGCCTATGGACCAACCTTTGAGATAGCCTTTGAGATAGCAGCCACAAAATATTCCACTAACTTCTCATAGTCAGTTGCCAGGAATATGGTGGGGTTAGCAGAGGAGGATGAGGATAAGGTCACAGGAGCAGCGTTAGAAAGGCAACTGCCTGCTCTGTGCCCTTGAGGAGGAGGATAAGGGTGGATGAGCAGCACAGTAAAACAGTGGCAGCTCTGTGCATTTGAAGAGGTGGGGAAAGAAAATGTGTATGGATAGAACATTAAAAAAGTGAATGCTCTGTGTTCTTGAGGAAGAAGAGGAAAAGGGTGCATTAGTAAGTCCAAAATAAATCGCTGCTATGCAGCCTTGAGATGGAGGAGAAGGAAAGAGCCCATAATCAAAATAAATGGCTGCTATGTGAGCTTGAGGAAAAGGAGGAGGAAAAGGGCAAATTAGCAGTCCCAAAATAAATGTCTGCTGTGCACCCATGGGGAGGTGGAAGTAGAAAAGGGCACATTAGCAGGACCAAAATAAATGTCTGCTATGCCCATTGAGGAGCAAGGAGGAAAACTTTGTATAAGGCCAAAAAAGGTGCTATGCACCCTCAAGAAGGGTGAGAAAAGGTACCAAGAACTTACCGCTAGATTATATGGGAGAGGTTGCAGTGCAAAGAACTTGGCCAGATAAACAAAGGGCAATGTGCATCCTTGACTAGTAGCAGAAACAGAAGGGTGCATTAGCTAACCGAATAAAAATGGCTGCTCTGCACCCTTAAAGTGTTAATATACTCAGGAGCCTGCATTCACTATACCTGGTCTCCCATAGTACACAGAACATGGAAATGCATTCATTTTAGTAAATATAAACTGTTAAATACCTTTTCTCATTAGCAATATATCCGCTCCCACACCGCGCGCAGTATATTTACTGCGGCAGTGTGGATGCGTCCCGCGAATCGCCATAAATAAACGGGGATTTGCGGAGTGGCCAGAGGAGTGTGCCCACAGCTCGGGTGGACCCGATATCCACCGGCGAGCCGCGATGAGCGACCACAGCAAAAAGAACGGGGAACCGCCAATGTAAACACGGCGGTTCCCCGCTCTGTTAGGGCGGGCATAGGAGATCTACTGATCCCTGTCACTGGGATCAGTTAGATCTCATATGCCCATAACAGCCCAGCCCCCACACAGTTATAATACGCCTAGGGAACACTGTTAACCCCTAGATCTCCCCCTGCAGGTTAACCCCTTCACTGCCAATAACACTTACACAGTAATCAGTGCATTTTTATAGCACTGATCACTGTATAAATGTCATTGGTCCCAAAAAAGTGTCAAATGGTCCGACATGTCCGCCCCAATATCGCAGTACCGCTAAAAATCGCAGATCGCCGCCATTACTAGTACACTGCACTGGCTGTCCTATCAGGATCCAGGACCCCTCACCCTCTGTTTGGACAGTGAAGATTGGCCCTGTGCTGATCACATGCATTCTCCCAAGAAAAAAAAATCTCTGGCAATACACAACAAACTGAGCATGTGCAGCCTGAATCCTGTAATTCTGTCTTATTTGGACCTGTTTTAGAGTCAGTGGAAGAAGAGGTCTGTGCATACAGGAACAAACAGTCTTTTTACACAATGCAGGGGAATAACCCCCAACTATAACAAACATGCTTTACTGCATACGCATTGTGATTTTACTGTTGTGGGTTTAGTAACACTTTAAAGTGGTCATAATAACTGAAGTTTTTTTTTAATCTTGATGCATTCTCTACATTATGGTAAATAAACCTTCTGAGTGCAGTCCCCCCCCCCCCCCAGTCCCCTTATACAGTACTTATCTGAGCCGGATCTAAACCCAGAGATGTACACAAGAGCAAACAGCTCTTTTGGCTCTCCCCCTTTTCATAGGCTTAGAGACAGCAAAGGTAGCCATTGGCTTCAGCTGCTATCAATCACAGCCATTGAGGAAGGAACGGGGACTGGCTATGGACTATGGGCACGCAAAGCTGGCTAGCTATGGTGGGCACTCGGAGGGGGGTAAGGAGCCAGGAGCACCAAAAGGGAGCTCAACAAGAAGAGGACGGGGGCTCTGTGCAAAATCATTGCACAGAGCAGGTAAGTATAGCATGTTAACAACCACAATCACTGAGTTGCCGCTTCCTTTAAGCTCTTGGTGCACAGTCATATGTTTACTTATGCACGTGATTCCCAAATGGTTGGTATTTTTACCACAGCTGGTACACTGCAGTCAGATGCTGCAGAGCACAATGCGGCTGTTGGCAGCAAATATTAGGGCTCACACTGCAGAGCTCTTTTTGTTTGTTGCATGTTCAAACACTTGTGTAATGTCCTGATGTGAGCCAATTTCTAGGACAGGGATTAGAAACCTGGGGTTGTGGTTTTGAATTGTTTTTGTGCACTCCTTTTGGACATTTTATTAAACATTGAGGACATTATGGTGCTGTGAAAAAAGAAATTCATAAACTGTGCTAATAAATTGTTGTACCACTGACCAGTTTGTGTGTTGCTTTAGTTACTTTAGCTTTATTTTTTTAGAGTAAACTTTTCTATAGCTTTTAGCTCTAATGTGGCTCCTATATGCACTGGTCAATTCAAGCCTATTACTGTTGGATAAAGAATCCAGTGTTGCATCCAGAACTACTAAAAGGCTTTTTTTTTTCAAGTTGAAAAAAATCCTATTGGGTACTGCTGCTGTATTTAAGCCAAGCAGTAATATAAAAGTAAAAAAGTTATGACTTTTGAATTTTACGGTTATATAACATCAATATACTGCTCAAAGGGATCTCCTAAAATTATAAATTAAAGGATTGATTTTTCTTCAATGTCAACTTTGAAGTTACATTAAAAGGAGAACCCTTTCCCCATCCTACATTTTTTTTTTTTTTTTTTTTTTATTTACATTGGTACAAGTCTCTGATATCAGTACCCATCTCCCCATGCCCTTTATTTGATAATGCCATGCCTAAAATCCTTGAAATTGGTCAGAATTGTTTTTCATGTTTCACCCCCCGTAGATTTCAATGGTTTCTGTTAGTGGGAGAGACTGATATAGGAAGTGGCAGGATCAGCCAAAGGTAATATAACAGTAAGCATCATGTCATGTTCACCTCTGGGAAGCTATTACCTTGCGATGTTTAGCATGCCGGACTCCAAGCTGCTTTGCTATTTCCGACCTGCTCATTCCTGTCCAGACAGCTCATATCACATCTGAAAACACTTTTGACAGCTTCTTAATAAATTATCTCCAGTAAGAGAAAAATCTGCAAGAACAACAAAAAATACTTAAATTTGCATTGCATAAACCTGTTTTTATTTGTGAACTTCAAAGCAACTAGGCTGTCTTGTCAGTAGATTTATGTTTGTGCTCATTTATACTAAAATCTAAAATGTGCATGTTCAAATACTCATTCTTTTATTTGATGATGTCATTTTTATTTCCTATGCTCAGAAGCTTCATCGTTACATAGTTGGTGAAGTTGAAAAAAGACACCAGTCCATCCAGTTCAACCTATGATGTGTGTGTATGTAGTACATTAACAGTACATTGTATATCCCTGTATGCTGAGGTCGTTAAGGTGTCCAAACTATCAACGCTCCCTGCTGATACCACTGCTTGTGAAAGAGAATTCCACATCCTTACCACTTTGACAGTAAAGAACCCTCTACGTAGTTTATGGTTAAGCCGTTTCTCTTCCAATTTTGGTGAATGGCCGCATGTCTTTTTAAATTCACTTCCATTGAATAGTATTTTCCCTATGCTAGGGTTGCCAGTTCGGTATTTGTACATTTATATCATATCCCCTCTCAAGCATCGCTTCAGACAAATTAAAAAAACATTAAAAATTTCCAAAGGCAAAAGTTTAGTTTTGCACACCTAAAATATTAAATCTCATTACATGTTTAGGTAACAAAAGTAAAACAGTAAAACATAATGAAACCATCGACTCTCTATTTAATAGGTGGGCAAGGAGCAAAGTGTTAAATACAAAATTGTGTAACCCATAATAACCTAACAAAAATCTATTTACTAAAGTCAAACTAGTAAAAGATAAATGTTCATTAGTAGCAATAGCTACTTCACTGTATACTTAGCAATTTTCTACCTTTACTGTTATTAAAGTAATTTGTTCAATAAAATAAAGCCTTATTCAATAACACGAGAAATATATTTTTATATAATAAATATTACTGTCTAACTGTAATTTTATTTTTTATTTTTATACAGCCCATCATAGGTTGAACGTTGTATTGCACTACCCCCACAGGGGCTGCTGGTACCTGGTTCTCCTTTTCCTGCACAGCCAGGCAACACACAATCTCTGCTTGCATCCAAACATAAGAAGTCAGTACCTTGGCTTTGTTTTTATGTTTTATTAGGGGTAACACCTTGGATGGGGTGAAGGATGTATGGGATAGGAACTTGAATCAAAGAATAAAAACCAAGAACAAATACCTTCTTATGTACAAAGTCTTGAATTGTCCTCCTTCTCAGACACTGACAATCTCTGAAGATAAAATGCAAAGTCCTTTAAAGTGATACTAAAGGTTCAGCTTTTTTTAAATAACAAAGATGTTATACTCACCTGCTCTGTGCAAGGGTTTTGCACAGAGCAGCCCGATCCTCCTTTTCTGGCCCCCCCCGCTGGCACTCCTGGCTCCTCCTCTTCACCGGGTGCCCCCTCGGAGAAGCAATTTCCCTGGGGGCACCCATGTGGGCAGACCAATGGCTCCTACTGCTATCAATCTATCCAATGAGGACCCGAGCCAGCAGCTAGAGCTCCTGGGCTTGTCCTCAATGCTGAAACCATCTGGTTCAGGTAAGTAAAAGGGGGGCTCTGGGGGCTGCTGAAGTACAGGAGCTTCTTTACCGTAATGCATAGAATGCATTAAGGTGAAAAACCTTGAGACTTTACAACCCCTTTAAGAACTAGGAACTCTTAGTCGCTTAGAAAGTAGCACACTGTCTTGTAAGCTACATACAGGAGTATCTCCAACTCCACCATAGACACTGATACCAGCTCTACTGCCTGCAGAACTACCAGCCCGCCTGGCTGCTTTCATTCCTTTCCTTGCATAGTCCTTAGTAGATTAGCAACAAAAGTCCATTAGAGACTAGGTGCTCTTAGCCCCTCTTGGACATAGCAAAAAAAGATGAGGCAAACTGCATGCAGGAGTGTATCCTCTCCTTGTGTAGATCTGCTCCCAGCAACACTGCTTGCAGGTGCTACCAGCCCTTCTGGCTGCTCTGAAGATCTCCCAGGGCAAGGATAAAAGGGTTACACACAACGCTCACCTGCAGGACTTCACCAGAGCCTCTCCCATCGTCTGGAATGCACTACCCCAATCTCTCCGACTTTCTCCTACTTTGTCCACCTTCAGACGATCCCTGAAAACTCATCTCTTCAGAGAAGCCTATCTGACTCCCACCTAACAACTGTACATTTATCTTCTCCATCAGCACATTCCCCACAGTTATTACCTCTTGTATCTCTTGACCTTGCCTCTTAGATTGTAAGCTCTAACGAGTAGGGCCCTCTGATTCCTACTGTATTTGAGTGTATTATATTTGTACTGTCTACCCTCAAGTTGTAAAGTGCTGTGTAAACTGCTCGAGCTATATAAATCCTGTATAATAATATAATAATAATAACGCTGTCCTTTTAGAAAGCTTGCTACATGTTGCAGTCTCTCCCCTTAAATGTCTCTGGGTGTGCTGATGTACTCACACTGTCCTCCTTGCTCCTGCTGCCTCTCAGGCAAGATTCCATGTCAAACCGCTCTGCTGAAGGGATTCCCCATGAGCCAGCCCAAGCCCAGCTTGGAGTTGGGGTCTCCCCTAGTCCTAGGAAACCCCTCGTAGCCCACTGACAGCCTCCTCAGCAGTCTGTCTTCCACCCGACTCCCCTGCTAGCAAACTTCCAGAATCAGGGAGAGGCACCAGAGACCTGCCTGTATGAGTCATCCAGCCTTGACCCAGATTTAAAACACATTTTACCATGAGCCAATACATTTTCATGCACTATTTTAGTAGCACACTAGAGGGTTCCACAGTTGTATGCAGCTAAATGTCATTTGTCTTCCTGCAATGTCTCAAACTTGCACTGTGACTTTTTTTTATTATTTCCAATCAAAATAAATACAATATCTCACAGAACATACCAAAAGGTGCCTGAACAAATTGTAGCTTCAGGTCAGTGACTCTCCCACAGTGAAAACATATTTATTGGCAACTAAAACACCCATTGCATTGTAATGTTTCATTATGCCCCTCTGAGCACCATCAAACTCTTTGCCCAATTATTCCATGGTGATCTGCCCCAACCCACTCTATTACAAACTAAACAAAAGCTTAGAATCTACAGGTTCCCGCTGTTTTGTTGCAGCTTTGTTTGCATACAGCTGTGTAGGGATCCTTGAGTGAGTAGTCACTTTTGCACAATGGTATCACAATGACTTCCTTCTTACATTACTGCACTGGCATTTACCTTCATCTCTAGGTTTGCAAGAAGATGGCACCAACTTCCTCTTCAGTGGTGTTTAGCCATTGCTGGTCCCATGCCACATAGAGTATCTAAACCCAAGAACAAAAACAAAATATATTAGTGTTGAAAAGTCTTTAGATGTGGTGACTGCATTAATGTTCTTTTTCAGTATTATTTCCTTTATTATCTACCTGGTCATCTTGGTAGTAATACATTTTCTGGTTTAGTGTGACAATACTCACTGTGTTGCATCTATGAGGAAGCAGCATTGTCACTTAAGGATAGGAAGTGTGTTAGAGAGGTGTTCTGCAAATCATAGAAAGTCTGGAGAGCAATGCTAACTGATAACAGTGCAGCAGAGGTAGAGATTTGGATGTTATCAGGAATAAAATACATTTTTCTAACTTATAGCACAGATATAGCAAAAAAAAAAAATTTTTTTTTCAATTATGTTCAAATGTTGGAGAATATTTTAACAGACCAAAAGAAGGCATATAAGAGAAGTTCATTTAAGGAAGGGACGGTCACACGAACTTAAGCTTTGTGACCACAAGTTTTGTGATACCCAAATCTGGCCCTTTTTCCAATACACTGTCCCCAGCCAATGCTCTCACAGCCTCTTATAGACTTGGTTCTCTAAGCTGGATATGAAAATGAAAATTCTCAGAACATTTGAGTGTCGTTTTTAAGTAGTAGTAGATTTTGTCACATACACTGTTAGAAATTCATACATTCGAGAAAAAATTTCTATCCTGCCCCTTCGAATTTTCCCATCACTATGGTCGAAGATGAACACTGATTTGACCCTTTTCATGATTGAAAAACAAACTAACGTCCTTATAATGATACATGCTGAATGAAATTCTACTAGTGTATACCCCGAAAGAGTCAAAGAGTTTTGATTGCATTCAGTCAAGTAGTTCTGTCCTTCTAAAGGATGAAGCTGTTCGTAAGACCTCTGCAACTCTGAACTCCAGCTTGCAGGTGCTAAGTCATCCAGGGTTTGTTTCTCCTATACACTGTTTAGCAAATTCCTGGAGCTGCACACCACTTCCAAAGGGTAAAATCAGCTCTATTGTTCAGCATATGCATAAACACAGGCACCCAAGATCCTCGCTTTAACATTAGCCTCTATGTCCCCATGGTTAAGCTCCAGTGGGGTGATTGATTTTACTATGTGGAAATAGTGCAGCTGCAGGAGTTTGCTAAATGATGTACTGGAGAAACTGACCCAGAGGTGTGAGCGTCTGCAAGCTGGAGTTCAAGATTGTAGTGAGCCTAGGAGCAGCTTTATCTTTTAAGAAGACACATTTGCCTGAATGCAGTCAAACCTTTTTTAGTGGAACTCCTTCTCAATGCAACAGCACAACTTCTCTCATAATTCCTTTAATCTCATTAATGCATTACCTTTCATTGGCTAAGCTCTACCTGTTTTTTCTTTACAGGAGGTGTTTAACTGCCCCATTAGGAACATGGCCAATAGCCCCAGGAATGGCGAATGCTGGTGCGTGTCCACATGATTGGTCTGGGTTCCACTCTTCATTACACATGCAATGATGTTACTTGTTCAACTGTTGCCATTTTCATCCTACATAAGGGCACCCTTTCTCCTGGTTGAATGATAATTGCCTCAAGTCAGAATACCTTAACCTCACATGCAGGTACCAAGTGTTGACCGAAAGTCAGCAAAAGTTAGTGAAAAGATCACAGTGGGACAGGACAGTGTGGTAAAGCATTTGAAAATGCTGCTAATAAATTAAAAAGGAAGACAGTTTCTTAGATCAGTGCATGCAACAGAATAATTGCTGTGTTGTTGTGATCCAGGAGGGTGCATTACTGTGCCAATATCAGCTTGTCACGTTATTGTAGCGGGAATCAGAACGTAAACCTGCAAGTGATAGACGTGTGATGCCAGCTCTCTTACAGCCTCTTGCTTTCTTTTGCCCAAAGGCAGCAGCTGCTAGCGCCAAGGAACACATCTTTGTTCTTTTGGCACCTCATCAAGAGTAAGCAATTGTGTTTGGCTGGCTCCTGAGGCACTGGTCCTACATTTTTTTTAACTGCTCTGCCCTTCTCCTCTTCCTAAACACCTGGCAGACTGGTGTGTAGCACATTGTATTGTAGAAGCATTAACCTTCTAACGACTATACACTAGCAATACGCCAAGGTGGTATTAAACCGTAGTCTGCAACATAAACATGAGCAAACAATCACTCTCACAAGGAAAAAATAAGATATGTCCTGAATAACAATTCTACTGTTCTGTCTGTTTACAATAACTCTGCGGCACAGAGTACAATCAATACATAAATCTACTTTACTACTGAGGTGTGTTAGCATATCCACAGGCTGTCTGGGACAAATGTTATGATGTAGGGTATATGTTTTTCCTAGTGGTTGTTTTTTCCCCCTATTTTTTATTTTGTGCTTTTCTGTTCTTAAATACGAAATCCAAGAAATAATGGTAATACATTGCAGGTTACCAGTCTTTATATATGATGATTACATTGTTTTTCTTTTGCAGGATTTTTTTCCATTATTTTCACCTGGTTGTTAAGCCTGTAAAATATAGTTTCTGTCCTAGTGTGACATTGTTCACTCACTCTACTGCATTTAATTAGCAGCATCATTGTCACCCTGGGCTGCCTGCTCCTGATTTAGACTATACAACATTTCCTTCTCTCCTCATCTCTAACAAAGAGGGAGACTTTCTGTATTCTACAGAGAGAACTGGCCAGGGCTGATTGCACTCACAAACTGACAATACTACAGGCATAGAGTACAGGAAGTTACAAGTTAATTGGAATTTTAGCAGGATCAAAAGGATCAACAAGTATTTTTTGCATTTTTTCAAGTATAAAAAAACTCTTTTGTTGGTATATTTACCAAAAGAGAAGCTTATTATGCGGGGGTACATATTACTATTCTGTTTTTATTGTGGGCATTAGACTGTTGTATCAGCTATATTTGGTGGTGCTTATGCCTAACAAGTTATATAGTAAATATAGTGCTGTTTACCTGTGTTTTAAATGATATGTTATAAATGGTGTAGTAAATACCATGTGGTTTGCCATATCACAGTTGATAAAATTAGAAGTTGAATTTAATTTTTGTGTTGAAGGATAC
Source organism: Glandirana rugosa (assembly GCA_018402905.1). Classification (NCBI taxonomy): domain Eukaryota; kingdom Metazoa; phylum Chordata; class Amphibia; order Anura; family Ranidae; genus Glandirana; species Glandirana rugosa. The sequence goes on along the minus strand of BLSH010513832.1, from coordinate 273,306 downwards.
TTTACGAAAACTCTTTGTGATGATGGTGTGGGGCGAGGCCTATTCCTCTTGCACATGGGGGTACCCAGGCAGGGCCGTGTTCATGTGAAAGTCAAACATTATGATGGCTCCCCGGTTTAGAGATGAGTGGTACATTGTGTGCAGTAGTATATACAGAGTTCCTCTGTGAAGCTTGTTATGCCATGTTACTACTAGGGATGGGCTTGCGGTTCGAGTTGAATGTAAGTTCGACTCGAAAATTCGGCGACTTTGCCGCTCCATAATGCATTGCGCGCAGACACCGTGCACAGCTCCTCCCCGTTGGGAGGGCTCCCACTGTCTGCATGTTTTTTGCTTTGACAGTTTATTTACATGGCAGGGCGGGGCCACCCAGTGACATAAGCGAGTGACTCCACCCTTTCTGACGTCATGTGATGTCAGAGGGGGTGGGTCACCCTTCCATGTAAATAAACTGTCAAAGCAAAGAGCGTGCAGATGGCAGGAACCCTCCCATGGAGGAGGGGCTGTTGCATTGTTTTGGGTTTTTTTTGGGTCCATCGTGCGCCATGATTGACGATGGATTGCAATGGGGGGACACTTATTTTTCTTTTTTAATAAAGGACTTGTGCCTAATTGTCTCCTGTGTTTTTTTTATTTTTTGACACTTTTTGGTGAATTAGTAGGGGTACGATGTACCCCTACTAATTCACATGGGGGGGTGGGATCTGGGGACCCCCTTGTTAAAGGGGGCTTCCAGATTCCGATAAGCCCCCCCGCCTGCAGACCCCCACAACCACAGCCCAGGGTTGTGGGGAAGAGGCGCAGAACCCCCCTTGCCCCAAAGCACCCATACTCCCCATGTTGAGGGCATGTAGCCTGGTACGGTTCAGGTGGGGGGTGCTCGTCCGCCCCCCCCTCCATCCTGGCCGGCCGGGTTGCATGCTCGGATAAGGGTCTGGTTTGGATTTTAGGGGGAACTCCACGTAAATTTTTTTTTCTAATTTTGACGTGGGGTTCCCCTTAAAATCCATACCAAACCTGAAGGGCCTGGTATGGACTGGGGGGGGGACCCTATGCAGATTTTTTCAGTGATTTTTTTTTTCTATATTGCCAGGAGTCGGCAATACATTACAGCCATGAGTGGTTTTAAATGACAATTTTTCCATTACAAATGTCATTTTGCTCTGGCACTGCTCTAAACATCACAGAGGTGCGCCCTTTTACAGGCAGACTAAGGGGACCCCCCAGGCACATTATTTAAAGGAATATTTCATTTTTATTGTTTCACTTTAAGCATTATTTAAAACACAATCAATTTAAAAAACTTTTTTTTTGCATTGATACATGTCCACTAGGGCAGGACTCGGGTCCCCATACACTTTTTTGGGTAATAACTTGCATATAAGCCTTTAACAGGTTCCTGACCGCGCGCCGTGTTTTCACGGCGGCAGTCTGGATGCTGAGCGCGAATCGCCATAAAAAGACGGCAATCTGCAATCAGCCACTAGGGGGCGCGCGCGCACCGCCGCACTCCTGAGGAGTGTGCCCGTGGCTCGGGCGGACCCGATGTCTGCCGGCGAGCCGCGATGAGCGGCCACAGGGAAAGAACGGGGAACCGCCGACGTAAACACGACGGTTCCCCGCTCTGTTAGTAGGGGCATGGGTGATCTACTGATCCCTGTCACTGGGATCAGTTAGATCTCTCATGCCCATGGTAGCCCAACCCCCCCACAGTAAGAACGCACCCAGGGAACACAGTTAACCCCTAGCTCTCCTCCCCCAGGTTAACCCCTTCACTGCCAATGACATTTATACAGTAATCAGTGGACATTTAAATTTCTGATCGCTGAATAAATGTCATTGGTCCCAAAAAAGTGTCAAAAATGTCCGGCATGTCCGCTGAAATATCGCATTACCGCTAAAAATCGCAGATCGCCGCCATTACTAGTAAAAAATAAAAAAAAAATAAAAACCCCATAAATGAATTCTCATCATCCGTAAACGCGGCCACTTTTGCGCAAACCAAACCGATTGCGATTTTTTTTTATCACAAATATGAGGAAGAATATAAATCGGCCAAAACCGGTGAAAAAAAATGTTTTTTTATATTTTTTTTGGATTTGAATTTTAGCAAAAAGTAAGAAATAAGATTAGCGGCGGTATTTGTTTTCTTCTCGCTGGTAAAACGTTTTTTTGGGTTTAAAGAATGAAAAACGATTTTAAGTTTAGGTTTTTTTTATATTTTTTT
>BLSH010513832.1:245855-257191 GCA_018402905.1 Glandirana rugosa | reverse complement strand
ACACAGAACATCTGTGTCACTTTTATTATAGCCGCTAATAAGTCAACATCTGTTCTTCACACATCTGGAAATAGTTTAGAACACTTTACCTAATACCGGGAGGAACCATACACCTGTTCTTCCCACATCTGGAAATAGTTTAGAACACTTTACCTAAAACCGGGGAGGAACCATACACCTGTTCTTCAAACATCTGGAATCTGTGTGTGAAACTACAGCATAGAGAAGAACAGGCATATGGTTCCGCTCTTTACATACAGTTTGCAGATGTTTGAAGAACAGTGATATCATATCAGTGATATAATATCACTGTTCTTCAAACATCTGCAAACTGTGTGTGAAGAGCGAAACCATATGCCTGTTCTTCTCTATGCTGTAGTTTCACGCACAGATTCCAGATGTTTGAAGAATAGGTGTATGGTTCCTCCCCGGTTTTAGGTAAAGTGTTCTAAACTATTTCCAGATGTGTGCAGAACAGATGTTCTGTGTGAAGAACAGATGTTCTGGTGCAGAACAGATGTTCTGTGTGAAGAACAGATGTTGACTCATTAGCGGCTATAATAAAAGTGGCACAGACTAAACAGATGTGTGAAGAACAGATGTTCTGTTTGCAGAACAGATGTGCACTTATTCACGGTTTCATTAAAAGTGACACACAGACTTTAATTAAGTTTCAGAACAGATGTGCACTTATTTCCGGTTTCATTTAAAGTGACACACAGACTTTAAATAAGTTTGCAGAACAGATGTTCACTTATTCCCGGTTTCATTTAAAGTGACACACACAGAGATGATTTTAGAACAGTTCTATGGCCTCTACTGTTAGTTAATACTTTTCAGACCCAGTTTGAAGATGATCCACATTCACCTCCATTTTTGCTTTTTTATGTTTTTATTTTTTAAAAAATATTTAAAGTTATTTCCCTGTCCCCATTTCTTTGTAGGGCACTTGTCCCACCCTTACCCCCATTTTCCTTCCTTTTGCAGACCTCTAGGACCTTCCTGGACTTTTTTACAGCATTTGTAAGAATTTTCATTAAAATTACCAGAACCCCGGACCCGAACCCGGACTTTTTTTGAAAAGTCCGGGTTCGGGTCCGGGTCCCGGACACCCCAAAGTTCGGTACGGACCCGAACTTTACAGTCCGGGTTCGCTCAACTCTAGTCATGATAGCTGTGATTACTAGTGATCTGTGAGTGGCTACAGCTAATAACATTGTACAGGGTGCTGTAAATGGGCCAGGTACCATGTAATAACTGTGGGCCAATCACAGATCACTCAGCAGGAAACACAGCTGTTAGGAAAAAAAATCATTCATAACAGCTTTGTTGACATTGCGATCATGTGATCACATAGAGGTCTTTGCTGTTTTCGGTGGACACAGAGATTGCAGAAATGACACACTTTAATAATGTTACATAAAAAAAATGTACACAATATCCTCTGATGTCCAGGTATGTAAATAATGTAATATGAACACAGCGCAGGGTATCCTTGGTGACATCACTGATCAATTATAGTCATGGCCAAATTAGGTCAATAACGCTGTTAGGGATTCCTGATTGTTTTTTTACATTCTAGCAGCCAGTTATTCAGGCAGGTGGACTGGCCAAATGTACATATACAGTACTGTGCAAAAGTTTTAGGCAGGTGTGAAGAAATTTTGTAGGAAAAGAATGCTTTAAAAAATACATATTTTAATTGTTTATTTTTACCAATTAACAAAATGAAAGTGAGCGAACAGAAGAAAAATCTAAATCAAATCAGTACATGGTGTCACTACCCTTTGGCTTTAAACCAGCGTAAATTTTTCTAGATACAGTTGCTCATAGTTTTTGAAGGTTCTTGGCAGGTAGGTTGTTCCAAACATCTTGGATAACTAACCACAGGTCTTCTGTGGATGCAAGCTGCCTCAAATCCTTCTGTCTCTTCATGTGATCTCAGACAGACTCAGTGATGTTGAGATCAGGGCTCTGCGGGTAGCCAAATCATCGCTTCCAGGACTCCTTTGTCTTTATGCTGAAGATAGTTCTTAATGATTTTGGCTCTAAGTTTGGGGTCACTGTCCTGCTGCAGAACAAATTTGGGGCCAGTCGCACACCTCCCTGATGGTAAGGCATAATGGATAAGTACCTGCCTGTATTTCTCAGTACTGAGGACAATATTAGTCAGGCAACATTGAGGACCGTAGACTCAGTGATCGGCCAAATTAATGCAGCATATGAAAGACACATCATGCTTACTTCCCTTCGACATCAGAAAATGTCCCGCAGTGCCATCAGGAAGGGGTGTGATTGGCCCCACATTTATTCTGCAGCAGAACAATGACCCCAAACATACAGCCAACGTCATTAAGAACTATCCTCAGTGTAAAGAAGAGTCCTGGAAGTGAAGGTTTGGTCCCCACAGAGCCTTGATATCAAGATCCACCGAGTCTGTCTAGGATTACATGAAAAGACAGAAGGATTTGAAGCAGCCTACATTCACAGAGGATCTGTGGTTACTTCTCCAAGATTTTTGGAATTACCTACCTGCCGAGTTCCTTCAAAAACTGTGTGCAAGTGTACCTAAAAGAATTTATGCTGTTTGAAGGCAAAGGGTGGTCATATCAAATATTGATTTGATTTGGATTTCTTTTCTGTTTATTTAATTTCCATTTTGTTAATTTATAAAAAATAATGCAACCTAGGAAAAAGTGCTCTGCCCCTTTAAGAATCAATAAAATATTATCATATATAAAGAATAAGAAAAGCATGCCCAATACACATTTAAGTAAAAAAATATATCACGTAAACAATTGTGAATAACAAACAATTTGCACAGGCTCCATGCACGCTGGGCTTAAAAAAAGCACCAGTTCCCTTGGCAGAAAAAAGCACTCATATGGAGCATTTTTGTACACACTTTAAGCGAGTTTAGGAGAGTTTAACATTTTTTGTGCCAGAAAACTCCAATCAGGAATGCAAAACAGAAGGGTTTTTTCTCCTGCCTCTAAACGCTGAGCTCAAAATATGCCTGTAATCGTCCTAATGTGCATGGGCACACAGGATAGCACAAAACACCTGTAAAAGCAGCGATTTTTAAGCCAATGTGCATGGAGCCTAAGTGCAAGGTTACTTTTTGATTTTAAATTGATAAAAATGAACTATTAGCACTTCTATTTCTGAGAGCATCCTTAATTTACAACTTTTTTTACACCTGCCTAATGGGATCGTAGACAGAACTTTAGAATTTTTCAAATAAATAATAACCATGACACAAATATCTTTTGGTTGTAATAGGCCGTGCCCTTTATTATAGGTATTTAAATTATTTATTATTATCGAGTATATAACTTCAATAAATCCAATAAATGTATATTTGTATATTTTAAAATATAATAGATAAACAGATGTATTATAACTCAGCTACTAAAGCTCAAGTTATAATTTAATAATATAACAACAAACACAATCCATACGCCAGTCGCACAATTTAATGAGAGTGGCAACCCCCCCCAGGCAACAGCCAATTACACACAAGATTGTAAATCAAGGTTGAAAATATCCAACGCGACCTCGGATAGGTAAATCCTATCGGGTCTATATAAACCCGGAAGACCGCCCTCCAACTCCACATGGTGAAAGGCAAAACCGGAAATGGTAGGCATGAATTTGGATAATAACCTATTAATACAGATTTTTTCTTTAAAAAACAAATCCTGGCATACTAACCACTACAAACGCTGACTAACTTCAGAGAAACTAAAAATGGTAGAAGGTAAAATAGCATGAAAGCATTCAAAATCCAATTTAATTTGAGCTAAGAGTGCCAAAGTATTATTTGAACCAATATCTTTACCAGATAAATGCACTATAACAATATGGGGCACTGGCCAATTTTCGAGTAAAAAGGACATGGGACAACCAGCGAACCTTAAATGCATCTTCAGACGAGCCTAGGTTAGGACCGTAAATTTGGTTGTCAGCTCTATTCTTGGCCCAAAAACTGAAAGTGTCCTACAATCCATACGTTGCATTTACCTAGAAGTACAAAACTGACGATTAGGCCGAATATAAGACCTAAAACAATTAGATTTCCATCTACCAATATTCTTTTTAATGTTATCATCAAACACCATCATTGCAGCTTCCAATGAAATGTGCAAATTATCCATCCTCAAGCGTACTAAACATTTTTTCAATACAGCCTTGAATTGATAAATTGTCACAGATTTCCCATTCTCATGCAAAAGAAAATGGCCTGCAATCATAGGCCTAATATGTAAATATTGCTGTATCAAAGAAAGTACGCACAACTTGGAATCGGAACATTGAGGCACAGTGATCCATGTCCCTTTACCCAAATGGTCGGTTTTGCTTCTTCTCAGTAAAATGTGAACAACATCATGCCGTAGGTGAACATCAGTAAATAATAAACCAGAAGACCCCGCTTGTTTCAGAGGGAGTAATTCCGAGACTCTAAATGCCCCAAAAAAACATAGATAGTAAGCCAATTTGAATAGTAGAGCTATCAAACATCAACTGTAACCGCTCCAAGAGCTAATAACAGTTCTTTAGAAATAGGCAACCGTGAATCAGTCGTAACATGACGTTTCCGGTAACCATTCAAAGTGATCCTAACAGCAAAATACTACAAGCAAGAGCCAGCGTCATCCATGTGTTGAAAAAATGATACACCAGACAACATTTTTACAATATAAGTATACGAGTAAGAACGAGTCATCAAAAGATTAAGAAAGGACAAAACCAAAGTTTCAGAGAAAGAAACTGCTTGACGTCCAGATTCAACTAGAGAGGAACACCATAAGGACCACGCTGCTTTGTAGGACCCCCATGTGGAAGGTGCCACAGAGTTCCTGATAGCAGCCAAAACCAGACTCACACTAGAGCCCATAAGTGAGGGGGGCAAGATGATCCCGTTACATCCGCATTGGGTACCAAACATGTGAAATCCGCCATCTGTGAACGTGATAGACTATCAGCAATCAAATTAGTAATACCAGGTACATATTTGCTTTGAGCCAAACTTTAAGCATTAGACATGTAAAAACAATATATCTCAGGATAGATATCACCGGCAATGATTTTGAGGACAAGCAATTAAGAGCAAATACAACACCCTTATTATCCAGTGTAATAAAATCCGCTTATTCAAAAAATTGTCACCCCAAAGCTCCAATGCAACTAACACAGGAAACAACTCTACAAGAACTATATTAGGGGTTAAACCTTTAGAGCACCAGGTCTCAGGCCATTGTTCGGCTGACCAATTCCCATCCCAAAAAGCACCATAGCCACAAGAGCCGGAAGCATCCGTATAAAGATTAAGTGCTGCAGCGGTACAAAACCGAGACTGCCATATAGAACACCCATTAAAATGCAACAAAATTTTTTTCTAAATTAATAAATCATCTCTAATATCCTTAATGATCCTTACAAAATGGAACGGAGAAGGCAAAACAGAAATCGCTCTTTAAAGTTGTTTAGAAAAAACACGCCCCATAGGCATAACCCTGAAAGCAAACGCCAACAAACCAAGCAAGGATTGCAAGATTTTCAAACGCACATTTGATTTAGACAAAATGAAATCCAGCAACTGTTGCAAATGCACAATCTTATCCAAAGGCAATCTAAATTCCATCGCCACAGTATCTGAATACTTAAAAATTCAATACAAGTCATAGGATAAACCGATTTCTCCAGTGCCAAAGGAATACCAAAATCCAGGCACACGATTTTGAACTCAGTAAACAAACATAAACAATCCGAAGAATTTGCTTTACCAACAAACAAAAAATCATCAAGATAATGTAACATATTAGTAGAACCAGAATGTTGCGAAACAACCCATTCAACAAAAGAGTTTGAAATAGTGGCAGGAAAGAGAGCACCCCATGGGTAAGCATTTGTCAAAATAGTATTTATTCTGAAAATGAAAGGCCAAGGAATTTTAAGCCGTAGGGTGAATGGGCAAAAGCCTAAACTCAGATTTAATATCTGCCTTGGCAAGCAGAGCCGAAACACCTACCGAACGAAGTTTAACCAATGCATCTTCAAAAGATGTATATTGCACAGAACATAAAACAGGGTCAATGTCATCATTTAACGAAACTCCTTTAGGATACAAAAGATGATGTATAAGCCTAAAACTACTGTCTTCCTTTTTAGGAACAATTCCTAAAGGGGAAACTCAAAAATTGTAAAAAGGGGGTGCATCGAAAGGACCCGCAACTCTGCCACTAGAGACCTCTTTCAAAATGTTTTCTTTAACTAAATCCAAATGAAGAGCAACTGAAGACAGGTTATCAAAAATAATATATTTAGTTTGTTCAGTGGCTCACCAAATCGGAGACAGGCTGGGTTTGGGTCAAAATTAGAGACAATACACAGAACAGACAGAGGGCAGAGCTAGATTGTGTCTTTAGGGGCCAAGGTGCATGAACCCAGAAGAGACAGCTGGCTGAGCAAATGGTATGATGGCAGGGTGGGACAGTTTATAACACTTGAACAGCAGATGAGGACAGTACTGCATTCACTGGGAAGATAAGTTTATTTTTTTGAAGAGGATTCAGCATACCTCGCAACTTTTTGAGATGGGAATGAGGGACACCTATTAGCAAAAGTATTTTATATACAACTATATAGATCAAACCAAAATGAGGGACAAATGAGAAGGCAAGAGGGATAGAGGGACATTGCTCCAAATCAGGGACAGTCCCTTGCAATCAGGGACAGTTGGGAGATATGGATTTAGTAATAAAAAAGGTAAGGGGGATAGAAAATAGGGGGAAGTGGAGTTTTGCTTTAAACCTTGTTCTGATTAAAATATAACAAAAGCACTTTTTTTGGTTTTGGATAGACTGGAGAGGGATCAGAACAGCAATCATTTTTTTTAATTCTGTTTGTGTTCCCATTAGGGAGATTCACCCTGTCTAATTGTCCTGTTTACATTTCATTAAACATAAAAGTAAAATTAAATCCCACATTTTGGGTTGACATCAGAACACTAATTGAGGGGAAATCTTCCAATGTGGACACTAGTTCTGGTGATCCTGGTGAGACACTCACTTTGGCTATGGGGCAAGAAGTGAAGGGAAATCTCCCCAGTGAGAAACAGATGTAAAGAAAAAGACACTTACTCTAACCATATTTAAAAAATAAAAGTTTTTCCCTTAGTTACACGTTAGGTTCTTGTGAGCACTGAAGCACTGAATGTTTTCCAGCAGATGGTATGTACCTAAACGTAGTGCATTTGAACAGAGCAGGAAGGGAATATGGTGCATGAGTGAGCCAGGAGACTACAGGAGGTATGTATCTAGGGACTTCAGGAGGTAGGCGCCTGCTAGCTGATATTTACTGTTGTATATGTAATTACCAGATTTAAACTTAAAGAACACATCATCTAAGTATAAATCTGAAAAAAATGCTTTTAAACTTCGTTCTGATGGATCACTTTTCAGAGAGTGGTGAATTAGCTGCTGCCAGGCATTCTGCCATCTCCGTAATGCCCTTTTTGAAAGATGAATGAGGATTTTGTATGTAAATACTGCACCATAGCAGCCATAACTGTATTTGCCACAATAGGTTTCGTTCTAAAATGCTGCTGCCTTAATTTTTGCAACAGCCACAAAGCATCACAGCCACAGCAACCCTAAACAGTTGTGTTGTGTCTTTTGGATGGGCATCTGTAAAATCACAGCTCGCCTACCTGTTTGTACCTGCGCAATGAGGTATTTTTAAACCCTATTTCATGTGCTACACTGCGAGTGACCGGTGCAGAGAGATTGTCATTGGAGGAGGTGTCTCTACCTGTTACGTATATCCTGGTTGGCGGATTGTTACCAACAAAGCTCCTATGACCGTTTTCTCACGAAGTGGTCCTACAGTTGGGATAAGAGGCTTGTGTGAACCCCCTCCTTCCTTTTGACGCACCCCACTCCTGCACTGTCTTGGATTTATCCACTCAAATATAGCCTGTGGACTGTGTGTTTGCTGTATTGATCTTCAGCACAGATCTTAGAACATTTTTGCACATGCACCTGTGGATTTTTAATATATTATTTCCTTAGTGCATTTTATACCTTACCCTTTATATGTATCAAACGCTGCGTTTTTATATTTCACCATTCACACTGTGTGTATAGCTGCGTTTAGGTGTGGTCAGTTTAGCTGCATTTACAGAAAATAGAATTCTGCTGGTCCAGCTCCTACAGGCAAAATCACATACCTGTGCTCAATTGCACCCTCACAGTATGTGCCCCACATATGCGCCACTGGCGACCAGCTCCCACTATGATTGCACACAGCCGGAGCCAATCAGCGGGTCTGGCAGACCCTATGTCCGCCGGGACCCGCCGATCGTTCACGAGAGAGAATGTAAACAAGGCAGAACTCCGTTCTGCTAGTGGGGGAGACATAAATCCTTAGCAGGGACACAGATCTCTGCCTTCTCCCAGTAAAAGCACACTCCACACAGTTAGCAAGCACTCCCTAGGGACACATTTAACCCTTTGATTGCCCCTGATGTTAACCCCTTCCCTGCCAGTGTCATTAGTACAGTGACAGTGTATATTTTTAGCACTGATCACTGTATTGGTGTCACAGGTCCCCAAAACGTTTCACTTAGTGTTCGATTTGTCCGCCGCAATGTCACAGTCCCACTATAAGTCGCTGATCGGAACCCATTAATAGTAAAAAATAAATAAATAAATAGAAATTCCAGAAAAATATCCCATAGTTTGTAGAAGCTATAACGTATGCGCAAACCAATCAATATATGCTTATTGGGATTTTTTTTACCAAAAACATGCAGTAGAATACATATTGGCCTAAATACAATGAAGAAATTTGATTTTTTTTAATTGGGTGTGTTTTATAGCAGAAAGTAAAAAATATTATTTCTTTTTTAAATTGTCTTCATTTTTTGCTCATAGCTCAAAAAATAAATACCCCAGAGGTGATCAAATACCACCAAAAACAAAGTTCTATTTGTAGTAAAAAGGACATCAATTTTATTTAGGTACAGCATCGCACGACATCAAAATTGTCAGTTATAATAACACAGTGCTGTATCGCAAAAAATGGCCTGGTCATGAAGGAGGGTAAACCCTTCGGAGTTTAAGTGGTTAGACACTCTAAACACGACTAAATGCATGTAAATGCGCCTAACGTGGCTACACCTGCTTTGGGGGTGCAGTGTAAATGATGTCTGAGAAGGAATGCTTAAAATGATTGTAAAAGTTTAATTGTTTTTTTTCTAAAATAACAAACATATCATACCTACCTGATCTGTGCAATAGTTTTGCAAAGAACAGCCTTGATCCTCTTCTTCTGGGATCCTCCACTGGTGGTCTTGGCTCCTCCTTTTCTTTCAGTGCCCCATAGCAAGCGACTTGCTATGGTGACACCATAGCAAGCCGCTTGCTATGGGGACACGCATGCAGGCGTGATACTGAGCTGGGCTTTGTACATCTACTATTAGGCCTCATACACACGGACGTTTCTAAAAAAATAAACAAAACGTCGGGCCCGACGTCAAGGAAAAAAAGTCGGCGTTTTTCGGCGTTATGCATCGGCGTTTTTGAGCGTTAGTGAGCGTCGGCGTCAATAGGCGTTTTTAAAAAAAAATCATCCCTCTGCTATTTTTCAACCTAAAAACGTTGGCGTCAAAAAACGCTGAAAAAACACCGGTAAAATATTAGGTGGCGTTTGTTGGCATATTGTGGCGTCGGCGTCAAAAAATGCCAAAACGTTACAGCCTCAGAACGCACTGGCCGTGGGTTCTAGTTTCAGCTCACTAACGCCGACGCCATCTACAGCTCAAAAACGTTGGCGTTTTTATGGGGCCATTGACTAACATGGAGAGCTGCAAAAAAGCCAGAAAACGCCGGCGTCAAGAAACGTCCGTGTGTATGAGGCCTAACACACACACAGTGCAACTCAGGACCCTGCCCTCTGCACACAATATTTGCTTGACAGCAGCCCTTCTCCAATGGCTCTTGCTCATGCTAACCTCCTGTGAGAAGATGAATAAGAAGGGCAGTGCTGCTGCAGACAGACATAGCGCTAGATCAAGATCAGGATTACATAAGGATTTCAGGGGGGGTGGGGGGTCTGGGGGATTCGGACATGCAAAGGTTTTTTTATTTTAATGCAGAGAATGCATTAAGGTAAAAAATTCCCTTACCTTTACAGCCACTTTAATTTGCAAGTACGATATGTTTTTTTATTTTATTTGGAAATTCATATGCTGATCTTGTAAACTATAAAAATGGAGCAGATATAAACATGTTCTTATGAAATGGTAACTTAAATTGCTGTTATAGTGGTATTGATTAAATACAAAATAAAAGGTTGTAAAGTATAATCTATTGATGTGGGTGTTGGTATTGTGTGATATTGCAGTGCAGGTATTTGTTATCATAGCATTGATTTTTTTTTATTAGTTCTGTTTAGATATCAGTAGTGTGTAGGTGGCTGCCTAGCATATAAATTCATGCTCTGTAGGTGGTTGATTATTCCAAAGGTCTAGAATATATTATCAAGTATTGCAGATTAGTAGTTGTATCACAGCAGTGGTGCTGGTATTGTCTGTAGTGCCTGTTTGTTGTTTAGAATTTGGCAAGCAAATACTGTACATGTCATAACATATACAGTAGCTGAGTAGGCCTGTCATATCAGAGGGGCTGCCCTGCTAGGAAAGCCACAATGACAGAGACACTGCTCTATTAGGCTGTCCCTAATTGGTCAGATATCTCCCTGAAAATGATGGTGGTCCTTAAATGAGTTGAAAAAGCACTAGGACTAGAGTTGAGTGAACCCGGACTGTAAAGTTCGGGTCCGTACCGGACTTTAGGGTGTCCATGCCCGAACCCGAACCCGGACATTTAAAAAAAAGTCCGGGTTCGGGATTCAGGTATTTTTGTCACCTTTTCTATAGCTGCTGGGCAGCCAATCAACAAGCTTTTCACTAGTTTGACCTTAGAAGCCATCACAGCCATGCCTACTAATGGCATGGCTGTGATTGGCCAGTGCATCATGTGACCCAGCCTCTATATGACGCTGATATATATCAGACTAGAGTAGGGAGAGCTTCATGGCGGTGCTGTGAGGGAAAGATTAGCATTCACAAACATCTGAGACTGCATTAGGGGAACCTTCATTGCGGTCCTGTGAGGGAGACATTAGCGTTCAGAACCATCTTATAGTGCATTAGGGAGACGTTCCTGTCTGTGCTGTGAGGCAGACATTAGCTTTCAAAACCATCTTATAGTGCATTAGGGAGACGTTCCTGTTGGTGCTCTGAGGACCCAGTGTACTACGTGACCGGTTAG
>BLSH010513832.1:194696-208895 GCA_018402905.1 Glandirana rugosa | reverse complement strand
TACTCCCGGCTTATTTATACTTTTTTGACACAGTTTGAAGATGATTTTAGAACAGTTTTATGGCCTCTAATGTTAATTAATACTTTTCAGACCCATTTTGAAGATGATCTCCATTTTTGCATTTTTTATGTTTTTATTTTTTTTAAAATATTTAAAGTTATTTCCCTGTCCCCATTTCTTTGTAGGTCACTGTCCCACCCTTACCCACATTTCCTTCCTTTTTCAGACCTCTAGGACCTTCCAGGACTATTTTACAACACTTTTTGTACCTAAAAGTCCGGGTCTCCATTGATTTCAATGGGGTTCGGGGTCCGGGACAAAGTTCGGGTTCTGTCCGGACCCGAACCCGGACTTTGTCCCGAAGTTCTGCCGAACCAGCAGAACCCGGACTTCTAGAAGTTCGCTCAACTCTATGCAGGATGAGAGATCATTCTGTAATCAGATCTTTCTGTAATGCAGGATGAGATGTTATAGATCTACAATCTGTCCCTCAAAGCAGTAGTAGTAATCTCTACCTGGTTATTATCACTGCAATCTGTCCCTCACAATCTGTCCCTCACAGCACTGGCAGCATCCTCTCCCTACACTAACCTAAGAGCATGTGACATGCAGCACTGTGACTCCAGCCTCTTATAGAGGCTGGGTCACATGATGCACTGGCCAATCACAGCCATGCCATTAGTAGGCATGGCTGTGATGGCTTAACCAGTGAAACGCTTGTTGATTGGCTGCCCTACAGCTATTCAACATGCGTGATAAAATACCAGAACCCAGAACCCGAACGTTTTCTCAAACGTTCGGGTTCGGATTCTGGACACGGACACCCGAAAGTTCGGTACGAACCCGAACGTTACAGTTCCGGTTCCCTCAACTCTAGTGATTGCTTGTAGTGAAGTTTAAGCAGGGTACTAGTGATCTGGTTAGTTTTATCCCTTGTAGCTGATGCCCTGGATGGCCGCTTTAGCCAGGGATTTTTTAGCAACTTGTCATATTTGTCTTCAGTTGTTTATGCATTGGTAAAGGGCTCAATTAGCACTTTGATGCTAGTGTATTGTTGGGTTTGTCGCCCAGGCTTTGGCAGCAGGCTGGCCAAGGGAAGAGTGTTATGGGGTGTGAGGCAGAGTCTGGGGTGTAGCAATATGGCCACCTGTGGACGTCTCCCGATCGTCTGACTAAGCTCTACTGCCCCACTAATATGCAGAAGACACTGCAGGGTGTGGGACTGGGTATCTTGGAGACTGTTGGTGGTCCTTTTGATTTGGCAGGGGGACTGTATGAAATGGGTCCCTTGCGTGGAGAGTCGTTAGGCCCGAATAGGCCACGTCTTTGCCTCTCTGTCAGAGTGTGATGACAGGCTCAGATCCCTTAAAGGCAGATCTCGGGGGATGAATTTGAGCTTTGTATTTCTGGGGATGAGGGTCTCTTAACTGGGTGTCTTATCTGCAGGTTCCGGGTGGTTGCGGCCTAGTAGGCTGCTGGATGCCATGGGCTAAATCTTGCACCGTGCGGGCGGTCCCATTCATCGGATTGGGGTCGGAGCGGTGTTTTGATAGAGGAGAGATGTTCTTGCTATGTTGCTGAGCTCACCTGGCTGGAGAAATAGTTGAAAATACTGGGAATGAGTATCAGTGTCTCAGAGCTCCCTCTCCGTGCGTTCGGTGCTACCTAGCCACGCCCCCCTTTTTTTTTTCCAAGAAGGTGGTTAGGTTGCTAATGGCCCGTGTGCCACGTTGTGAGGTCACTAGAGGTCTGATGCTATGCGGAGCAGGTTGTTTAGGAAGCAATTCGGGAGGTCAGCAGGCTATAGCAAAAGGTATGGGTTTACCAATATGGCCGCTGTTATTAGGCCTTAGTTCTCCTGGCTGGGTATTAAAGCAGATATCCGCTCCTTACCACCCCAGATCACTGTGGTGGGATGTTTGTGTGCTGCAGGGTCTGCAGAGGATGAGATTTTAAGGCCCCTCAGGTGGATTTTAGCTGCGGTAACCCGGGCCGCGGGTAGCAAGATGGTGGCCGCACTAGACCACAATTGGGACCTCGGGCTGTATTTTGTTATTCACTCCCCAATGGTCATCTGGGGGGTCTGGATGGTGGATGGGGCTCCCAGGTGCCAGGTTTGTGAAGCCAGCTGGTCGGATGGCTTGTTTGTGAGGCCTGGAGCTGAGCGCTGTGGCGGCCTAATGTCGCTCCGTAAGCGGGCGGTTCTGTTGCTCAATTTTTGGTTTGGGCTGGAGCAGGGTATGTGGAGAGTTGGACTGGGTGGTGGATGTCTTTCACCAGGGTCTGTAGAGCTTGGATTCCAACAGATTGCGGTGGATGGTCTCGGAGCTCCCCAGATTCACGTCCTCAGCCATTTGCGTCAGGCTACGCACTTTGAGCCAAGCTGACCATAATTTATAAAATTTGTGTGCTCGTCCCCTGTGCTGATAAATATATCTCTCCAAACTCAGGTTATTACCCATGTGAGCTATCCATGTTTTGGTGGATGGGGGTTTGAGGACTTCCAGTTGAGAAGCATAACCTTCCAAGCCTGAAACAGTACCCTAGATATCGCTTGACATGTTGATTCCTCAGGAACCTCAGCCTCCAAGATTCCAAGCAGGCATGGTATAGGGTTCAGTGGTATCGACACCTGGAAGACTCAGTTATTGGTAGAGGTCACTTCTTTCCAGTAGCGGTGCAACTTGGGGCACCGCCACAGGAGGTGAATGAGATCACCCGACCCTCGCCCGCACCTAGCGCACGCGGAGTCGGTCTGGCTACTCATCCTGTGAAGCCTAGCGGGAGTATAGTGTGCCCTAAGTAATATATAAATTTGCGACACCCTCTAAGAGACATTGAGGGAGCACATATTAACAGACTGCAGGGCCACCGCCCATTGGTCCCCCGTCAGGTCCCCCACGTCCGCCTCCCATTAAGCTATGGCCTTAATCGGGTGGGCTTTTAAATATTCTTATAAAAGCATGCTGTAACATTGTGAGATAAAACCTTTTGTTTCTGTATAGGTCTGGATAAGATGGAAGATGGGGGTAGGTGAGAGGGACCAGTCCATACTGTCCCCTTGAGATTTGACTGCGGGGACCCTGCTGGAGTTTTGCTAACTCAGAGTAGGTCTGGTTGTCCCATATGGGACTGTAGCTAGTAAATCCTGTGACACAATGAAGCTGTTTCGCATTGTTCCACAGGTTTTGGAGAAGGTTATAAGTGGGTTGTTTATTAGATTTGCGGAAGGCCTGCGCCTCCAAACCCTCAGGTATAGATTTCACCCCAGTCCCCACACACATAAGCTGGGTAGAGGAGTCGTTCACATGGGGGGACATACATCCCACCAGATGTTGGAGCTGGGCTGCCATATAGTAAAGCCACGGATTGGGGAGTGCGAGGCCTCCCCCATCTTATTGCAGCTTTTCCAGCTTCACTCTGGGGGGGGCGACCCCCTCAGAGCAATTGTCACTATTTTAAATATTTTAAGGGGAATCACTACTGGGGAGTTATGTAGGGGGTAAAGGAGTTTGGGCATGAGTATCATTTTTATAAGATTGGTTTTCCCGGCTAGCAAAATTTTTAACGCATCCCATATTTTAATTTTATCTTTAAAGCGCCCCAGGTGGTGATGAATGTTAAGGGAACAGTATTCCGTGAGGACTGGTGAGATCACGATGCCTAGATATTTGAAGGAGGTTACTAAGGGGATAGAGCCTGTGATCTGTCCGACCTGACCCTGGGCGTCATCTAAGAGCATCAGGGCCAATTTCATCCAAATGATAGTGAGCCCGGAGAACTTTCCGAACCCCACTATCATGGGGACATGGCCGCCTCCAGGGACGCCGATGTGTCCCCAAAATATAGCAACATATCATCCGCGTAGAGCATGATTTTTTCATGTAGGGGACCATATTGGAAGCCTGAGACCTGTCCACTGTCCCAGATCAGTGCAGCCAGAGGTTCTATGGCCATCGCAAAGAGCAGAACTGATGCTCCCCTGGGTAGCGAAACTGCCACAGGTCAATCCATCCCATCTCCACTATGAGGTGGCTCAAAACAGTACCCCAGCCTGGGTATCCAGTCCACACAGGAGGATGTCTGTCTAGCTGGAGGACTGGGCAGCATTTAAATTAAAGTCTCCCATAACAATGAGTGGGAGGTCTGGCTTGCCAGCCAGAAAAGACAGCAACAACTACAATACATCTCTAGAAAAGCAACAGAGTCATGGTATATAAAGTACAGTGCAAAAACACAAAGTGGCCCTGAGGATCCACCAAGGAGTCTAGTTCATGGAATGTCACTGCCTTGTGTATGAGTATGCTCACGCCTCATGAGTTGGTAGAGTAGACCGAATGGTAGGCTTTACCCACCCATGCATAGTTCAAAAAATCAACTGTATCCTTTGTGAGGTGGGTTTCCTGTAGACCCATGATAGCTGGTTTGTATTTACGGGTGCATGCAGTGATCATTGAATGTTTCAGGGGGTCTTTCACTCCCCGAACATTCCAGGATATCAGGGGTGTGTAAGGCATATCACTCATGGTACAAAATCATGATCATGGTCGCCCCGGCAGGGTGCATGGGGCAAAGTAGTGCACAGAGGGAGTACAGCATTATTGTCAGCAGATAGGTAGAGAAGTTGGAGCTGCGGGTGGTCAAGTCCCAATCCGTGAGAGAGTGAGAGAAGGAAACAGAGTGGTGCGTCTTGAGGACGGTGGTTGTCAGATGTAGTTGGTAGGCAGGTGGATTGGTGTAGGGACCCGTGGGATCCAGAGATGACAATATTGTGGGGTGGTTTCCTCAACTGTTTCCCCTCCAACTGTGGCGGGGGCAATCTGCCAACAGGGCATGCAACAAGTAAACCATGGGCCCGTGGGCCACACAAAACAACAGATGGAACTTTTGGTGTGCATACACACATTTCCATGACATGGAATGTCTAGGGTTGAATGATATCCTGTAGGGCTTTCTTCACTGTATGCATAATAGGATAAGTGTCCCTTGGTAGGGAATAAACAAGTAAGGTGTAGTACCTGCAAAGTGGTGTTACAAGGCTTCAACAGACCTTGGCAGCACTCAGTCATCTCGGTTGGGTCGTCTGTGGAGAAAATCCTGCTCATGGCGGTCGAGCCATGCAGCCGCGTCTGGGGCGGTCTCAAAGATGTGTGTCTGGCCCTATGCTGTAACCCTTAATCTAGCAGGGTACAGCATGGTGTATTTCAGTTGGAGATTTTGCAGTGTCTTTTTGACATCAGAAAATTTGGCCCGTCTCTTTTGAAGTTGGGGAAAAAAGATATTGTGGCCCTGTTAAATTGAATCGGACCCCTCTTCCTAGCAAGCTGAAGGACAATCTCCTGGTCCCTGTAGTGAAGAAGACAAGCCAGGATAGAGCGAGGGGGATGGCCAGGGGGCAGGGGTAGCAGTGGTGTACGGTGGGCCCTCTCCACAGCAAAGAAGGGGGTAAAAGAGTCCTTGTCAAAAGTGTCTTGTAGCCAATGTTCAATAAACTCTGTGGGGTCCCGGCCCTCAGCCTTTTCAGGTAGCCCTATAATCCGGACATTGTTCCTTCGTAGGTGATTTTCAAGCTCATCTGTCTTGTTATTGGCCAGCGCAATTTGTTGTATATTGTGCCTGGAGTCCCAGATTAGTGGAGGGAGCTGATCCTTCAAGTCACTGATCCGTAACTCTGCTGCTGTAGTCCCCTTTCGGATTTTCTGGAGGTCCTGGCGGAGAAGAGACACTGTCTCTTTAAGGCCCCCAAACTGATCCTTAAGATCCATTACTGTAGCCATGCATTTATGAGCTGCATGCAGAATATCGCTCCAAGTGGGTTGATCGTGCTCCTCAGTGGGGAGAGAGAAAAGGTCTGAAGTGGGATTGGGAGCTTCCAGGGGTACAGTGTCATCCAGGCCTCCTATGCCGTGCAGGTCTGCTGGCTCTGGGTCACTGCAGGAGTGTGGCGACGTATCGGAGATAGCGTCGATGTGAGCAGATAAGCAGCGTATAATAAATCATGTCCTTGGGGGTTTCTTTAGTATGCGGTTTGTGGGTTTTGGATGACTTACCCCACATCTGCTGTTGTCTGTCCACCATCCGTGGCGGAGCACGCTGTGGCTGAGGGCCGCCGGTGCCATCTTGGGCCTTGCGGACTCCTTGTCTCCTTTGCGGGTCATCCCTCGGGCAGAGCGGAGCTAGGGAGGGTCCACAGAGTGCCAGGGGTCTCAGGCTAGCGGTAGGTGCCGGTTCGGAGGGTTCTGGTGCCAAGGGAGAGGATCAAAGCCAGGATCACCAGCTGGATCTCTGTGAACTGCTCCTTTCACATGCCGAGTCAGGCCACGCCCTCCACTATTTTACATTTTAGTTCAGTTTCTGACCCCTTTGCGCCATTGTTAAGTTTCAGCCTGGATGTGTAAGTTTTTCTAACTGATCTAAAACATCACCACTAGGCAAAGATTCTAAAATTAGCTTATGCAGTTGTGAATCTGATGTTATAAATGACAAATGGCAGACTCAGAGGCATACAAATTGCTTATTCGCCCCCCTGAAGGTTTTGCCCCGGTATTCCTACTAAATTGGTTAAGACTTGTGCTTATCATTCTCTGCCGAGCATCAGCAACACATACTGTACTTGCTCATTATTCTTCAGTGGCCAGTAAATACCAGGAGCTCAATTACAAGGTCCTCACATGCTGTTACAAGGTCCCTTCTCTCTAGAAAAAAATCTAGAGGCAGTGAGTACTTGTTGGTGTTGTGGGGAAACTGAGGGCACCATGTCACATAGTTTCTGGTCGTGCCAGAAACAGGAGAGGTTTTGGACCCAGGATGGATATCTTTTCCACTATTCTGATCTCACTAGATGTAGATATAACAATTCAATGTTCACATCTGGAATGCGGCAAAGGCCTGTATTCCAGCAGTGTAGAAGCAGGACTGCCCCTCTACATTTCCCTTGTGGCTTACCGAGATTTCTCATATTCATGCTATGGAAAGTATCACTGCTGCCTTACGTGGTAATGAAGAGACATTTAATAAAAAGTGGTTCTATTGTACCCAGTATACTTTTTTCAGGGATCTGATCTGCTCTAGCAGAGGATGGGAAAAGGAAGCTTTTTCTCCTCTCCTCCCCACTGTTTTTTCCTTTTTGTTTTCTTTTTGTTGCAGTGTACGGTTCACATATATGTGGGTATTGTCAATAAGTGTTTAAAAATTTAAGTATGGACTGGATGGTGAGAACATTAATGCCATTTGTGGTGGTCAATATACTGCAACATGTCTTTTGATACTGAGCTTCTGCAGCAATGCACCGTTTGAGCTGAATCTGTTTGGCCATTGCCTGAAGATTTTTCCTCCCATGCCTGTCTGTACGAAAATTGTTTAAATAAAGAATTATATAGAAAAATAAAAAGACAAATGTAGCAAAAAAGTGGAGACACAGCTCCAAATTAGATAGGCGTAATGGAAATAGCATAGGCAATGGTTCAGGTGCTGGAAACCATGGCACATGTCCTCTTTCTACTGTGCCCAGCTCCTGCCACTAACACTGAAAACTCATTTTACTGGAAACAGATTTGGAAAACTGTAACTTAATCTTCTACTTCTATCTATCCTCTAGTTCTATCGATTTTTATAAATTATGATAGTCTAATGCATGCTAATGCATGCTAGTAAGTTAGAATAACACAGTTATTACTTAAGAAGGATGAAAAAAATCACAACACTTAAGAAAAAAAATTAGAGCGCACTGAGTTCAAAGCTCTTTTACACAAAGACTCTCACTATCCCTGAAGCAGTAGACAAGTTAAAAGTGATGATAAGATATGTTGCAGAATATTAAATCAAGCACAAAAGTAGTTTTACCAAAGCTTTAACACTACTCCATTGCTGACACTGTTCTTCTGTCTGTGTACGATCTGACGTGCAGTGGAGGGTCCCAAAAGGAAACCATTTATTCTGCTTGTGAGAAAAACAAGGCAAAAATAATGCACAAAAATTGCTCTAGAGCTGGTGGAGGAAAAAGTGAAGTGAAGGAGTTCAGCATCCTCTTACCACCACAATCTCTCACATCATGTCCCCCACTGTTTACTCAGACAGAGAAGCTGTTTCCTTTGAAATTCAAATGTTACTTTAGACCTGATCTCTGTCAGCTTCAAGGAAATTTAACGTTGTCTCTTTACAGCTAATTGACAGAAAAAAATTCATTATCTTCAAGAACTGCATTAAAATTCTTGTCTACAGTCTACCTTGTGAACATATTCTGAACACATTCTTAAACTGGACCCACTCTGAAAATACACCCTTACTTTTTTTGACTAAAACCAGTATTTAGTTTGATAAATTAAAGTGTCACCCCAAAACTTCATATTCCTGATATATGCATGCTGTACCATGTACTTGTATGAGAGAGTATCCTGTTCTCATCATATTGCTTCCTTTGTGTCAAATCTCTGGTGTTCCTGCCAGTCCCTCTGCTTTCCTAATAAAAACTGACTACGCTAAGCAGGAGAACACAACATGGTGAGTTCTCTAGGGTAGGTTATCACTTATAAAAAAGATATTCATAATATATACTTACAGTGCCTTGAAAAAGTATTCATGCCCCTTGAAATTTTCCACATTTGTCATGTTACAACAAATAACGTTAATGTATTTTATTGGGATTTTATGTGATAGATGAACACAAAGTGGCACATAATTGTGAAGTGGAAGGAAAATGAGAAATGATTTTCAAAATGTTTTACAAATAAATATCTGAAAAGTGTGGCTTGCATTTGTATTCAGCCCCTTTACTCTGATACCCCTAACTAAAATCGAATGGAACCAATTGCCTTCAGAAATCACCTAATTAGTAAATAGAGTCCACCTGTGTGTAATTTAACCACTTCAATACCAAGGACGTCATATGCTGTCCTTGACTTTGAGTGGCGATATCTGAATGATGCCTTCAGCTACAGGCACCATTCTGATACCGTTCTTTAGAACCGGTGATTCTGTGTGAGATAAAAGTGGTCCTAGCGGCGGATGCACCGCAATATCACTTTTATTGGTGGCAGGAGAGGTGCCCCCCTCCCGCCACTTTCCCGTCATCTCTACCACTTACCCGACCATCGGCAGCAGCCGAGATGATCGGGTCCGTTCTCCCCCCCCCAGCACAGGAAGCCGAGTGAGCAGAAGATACCACCCACTTGGCTCCATAACATTGCAGGGCGGATGCGACGTCATAAGTCACTTCCGCCCACTGCTCTTAAAGGGGACTTTTTTTTGAACTGTCATTTTTCTTTTTTTGCATTTAACTGTAAATATGAGATCTGAGGTCTTTTTGACCCCAGATATCATATTTAAGTGTTCCTGGCATGCTTTTTTCTATTACAAGGAATGTTTACATTTCTTGTAATAGGAATAAAAGTGATCAAAATATATTTTTTTTAAAGAACAGTGTAAAATTAAAAAATAAAAAGTAAAATAAATAAGAAAAAAAAATTTAAAGTGCCCCATCCCCACAAGCTCGCGTTCAGAAGCGAACACATATGTAAGTCCCACCCATTTATGAAAACGGTGCTCAAACCACACATGTCAGGTATCGCAGCGATCGTTAGAGCGAGAGCAATAATTTTACACTAGATCTCCTCTGTAACTCAAAACTGGTAACCTGTAGGAATTTTTAAACGTTGCCAATGGAGATTTTTAGGTTGCGAAGTTTGTCACCATTTTGCGAGTGGGTGCAATTTCAAAGCATTACATGTTGGGTATCAATTTACTCGGCGTAACATTATCTATCACAATATGGAAAAAAATGGGCTAACTTTATTGTTGTCTTGTTTTCTCACTCAAAAAAGTGAATTTGTGAAAAAAAAATTGCGCTTGTAAAACGGCTGCACAAATACGGTGCGACATCTAGTTTTGCAATGACCGCCATTTTATTCTCTAGGGTGTTAGAAAAAAATATATATAATGTTTGGGGGGGTTTAAGTAATTTTATAGCAAAAAAAATGGTTTTAACTTGTAAACCCCAAGTCCACAAAACAGGCCCGGTATTGAAGCAGTTAACCACTTCAGCCCTGGAAGGATTTGCCTACTTCCTGACAAGGCACTGCTTCGCTTTAACAGACAATTGTGTGGTCATGCAACGTTGCACCCAAACAAAATTGGTGTCCTTTTTCCCACAAATGGAGCTTTCTTTTGGTTGTATTTGATCACCTCTGTGGTTTTTATTTTTTGTGCTATAAACATAAAAAGAGCGACAGTTTTGAATAAAAACATTTTTTTTTTTACTTTCTGCTATAATATATATATATATATATATATATATATATATATATATATATATATATAAACAAATTTCAGTTTAGGCCGATATATATTCTTCTACATATTTTTGGTAAAAAAAATCGCAATAGGCATATATTGATTTGTTTACTCAAAAGTTATCACACCAACAAACTATGGGATAGATTTAGGAACTTTTATTTTTTTTTTAATTGTTTTTACAAGTAATGGAGGCGATCTGTAAATTTTTAGCTGGACTGCAACATTACAGCGGACAAATCTGACCCCAAATGACACTTTTTGGGGACCAGTGATATTATTACATTGCTCAGTGCTATACACATGCACTGATCAATGTAAAAATGACACTGGCAGGGAAGGGGTTAACACTAAGGGCAATCAAGGGGTTAACTGTTTTCCCTAGGTGTGTTCTGACTGTAGGGGGGATAGGCTGTCAGGAACATGACAGAGATCACAGTTCCTGATCACTAGAAACATTAGATCTTTGACATGTCCCCTGTCAGAACAGGGATCTGCCCTTGTTTACATAGGCAGATCCTCGTTCTGCCTCTGTACAAGGCGATCGCTGGTGGACATCGAGTCCGCCCAACCCGCGGGCATGTTCCCGCAGCATGCAGTGGGCGTTGCGCGTATGCACGAGCTGCCGTACGGCTATGGTGGTTCGTGCAGGAGAGCCGACCTGCTGCAGTAAAATGACGGCGGCTGGTTGGCAAGAAGTTAATCTCAGTATACATACAGCTGTTCTGTTCATAGGTTTGTTAGAGAACCTTAGTAAACAAACAGCATAATGAAGGCTAAGGAACACACCAGATAGGTCAGGGATAAAGTTGTGGAGAAGTTTAAAGCAGGGTTAGGTTATTCAAAAATATCCCAAGCTTTGAACATCTCACAGAGCACTGTTCAATCCATTATCTGAAATGGAAAGAGTATGGCACAACTGCAAACCTACCAAGACATGACCGTCCACCTAAACTGACAGGCTGGGCAAGAAGAGCATTATTCTGAGAAGCAGCCAAGAGGCCCATTGTAACTCTGGAGGAGCTGCAAAGATCCCCAGCTTAGGTAGGAGAATCTGTCCACATGCCAACTATTAGTTGTGCACTCCACAAATCTGTGGAAGAAGGTGCTTTTGGCCTAAAAGAAAAACACATGACAGAACTTGAGCTATTTTGCAAAGAAGAATGGGCAAAAAAAATCCCTCTCTAGATGTGCAAAATTGGTAGCGACATCCCCAAAAAAGACTTGCAGCTGTAATTGCAGTGAAAGGTGGTTCTACAAAGTATTGACTCAGCGGGGCTAAATGCAAATGCATGCCACAATTTTCAGATACTTATTTGTAAAAAATGTTGAAAACCATTTATCATTTTCCTTCTACTTTACAATTATGTGCCACTTTGCGTCGGCCTATCACATAAAATCCCAATAAAATACATTTACATTTTACAAGGGGTATGAATACTTTTTCAAGGCACTGTATATCTATAAAAAAAGTTTTACCTTTCATTTCTATTTTAAACTGAATGGATTTTTTTACAAGGTGATCGTGTACAATCACTTTAAGTTAATTCAAAACAAATAACGAGTTTTCCCTGCTGAGAGGTAAATGGCAGAGGTTAAAGATAAAGGGTTGCCAATCTATGCTGATAACATCCAGTTATACCTGAAGGTAGAAAAAAAAACCCAAAATACTGTGCCACAGAGAGGTTATTATAGATGAAACCAGTGAATCCTGGTGCAACGGCTATTTTTATGGTGTATATACCATCAATATTAATAAATATGTGCAAACAGCCTTATCACCAATCCATTACAAATAATAAATCATATAAAAGTTTGAGCTAACTGAGAGCTGGAGTGCGTGGTGACATCAGATCAAAAGCCCCACGACACGCCAGGTCCGAGCTCACGGTCAGTGGATGTGGCTGGAGTCTGGCTGGGAAAGATTTTTCATTTGGGATTTATAAGTTAACAATGTGTAAATGCAAGGAGTTGCTTTATTAAATACATATGCTTTTAAGGCCTCATACACACGGACGTTTTTTGACGCCGTCGTTTTTTGCAGCTCTCCATGTTAGTCAATGGCCCCATAAAAATGTCGGCGTTTTTGAGCTGTAGATGACGTCGGCGTTAGTGAGCTGAAACTAGAACCCACAGCCATCGCTTTCTGAGGCTGTAACGTTTTGGCATTTTTTGACGCTGACGCCACAATATGCCAACAAACGCCAACAAACGCCACCTATTACTATACCGGCGTTTTCCGGCGTTTTTTGACGCCGACGTTTTTAGGTTGAAAAATAGCAGAGGGATGATTTTTTAAAAAAAAACGCCTATTGACGCCGACGCTCACTAATGCTCAAAAACGCCGATGCGTAACGCCGAAAAACGCCGACTTTTTTTCCTTGACGTCGGGCCCGACGTTTTGTTTATTTTTTTAGAAACGTCCGTGTGTATGAGGCCTAATGGTTCCATTCTTCCTTTCTTTTTTCTTCCAATAATTTGGATGTGGATCTGTGAAGATTACTTATTGATTGGGACACTTTATGTGGTTCAATTTATTATGAACTGATTTTACTTTTATGTCATTTAAGAAGCATAAGACACTTTGCAAACATATTATGAATTAACTTTTATTTTCATTTTTATGTCATTTAGGCAGCACAAGACTTTTTTCACAATTTTTATTGATATATGAGTACTTTTTATATGCTTGATTTGTTATAATTTTGTGATAGCGCTGTTTGCACATATTTATACCTGAAGGCAAATTAAAATGGTTTTTGGCCAATTCTATTGTAATTTTTTTGTATTTTTATTTTACCAAAAATATATTTTATATCTTTTTTTACTTTCTTCTTCTCTTTTTCTCGCTTGAGTTACTGAACCCTGTAAACAAAAAGTAGCAAATGTATAAAATAGTGGATGTGACATATACCAAACATTCATTGGTGGTGTATATTAGAACTCAATAATCAGGAATATTCACCTACACTGAATAGTTAGTGAGTGTCACATTCACTGCTTTACAAATACGTTCCTTTGCCTTAATGTTGTGGTAGTTCTTTTCCCTTTTCTCTTATCAGTCATACACTGAGCGCTAACTCAGAAAATAAGTGTGCAGAATTTTAAATTTGTCACAGATAAGATATATTTTTAATGCTGTGATTGTGACATTTGACAAACATTCCCTCTAGGTGAAGCATCCTAGTGAATTGAATATGCCATTACGCTTCTTACGCTTCTTAGGCTGTAAAGAGATAGAAAAAGGAAGCTGAAATCTCCACCAGCAGGTTAAAAAAGGGAGAATATTATTATGCAATATTTCATATTCACCTGACTGCACAAATAAAAACCACACATTTTTTAGATTTGTTTTTTTTTATCATTGCCATAAAGGAAATATGTAGAAGACAGGACTAGGATAAATTAGTCTTACTCTCAGTGGATCTCAATGCATGTAAATAAGTGACACCAACATCATTACAGTTGGCCCCTTTCACACAGGTGCCTTCTGTTCCTTCTCAGTAGGGGATCCTAGAATGGCAGATCATATGTGATGGTGGAAAAAGTGGACCCATGTGATCCCTATGGGCAGCCAGAAGTAAGCATCCACCTATATCTGTCCATCCAGTTAGGTCTGCAAAAGAGGACCTGGACGTGAACTTGAATTTGGAGAACCTGAATGAACATATACAATGAACAACCACTTACATCCAGTCTCCCAAGTAACATATACAAGTAAGTCCAAGAGGTTTAAGTTCAAGTGCAGGTCCAGGAGAAAACGTCTGGATTGACCTACCTGTCTATATCCACCTACGAATGAAGACCGACGGGTATCCCTAGTGTACCCAGGTGAAAAAGGTGGTAGTGTATACTAGACGGTAAGATCCTAGGGGATGACTCTTCCTTGTCTTCCGTGGACACACTTTCCCC
>BLSH010513832.1:166945-182812 GCA_018402905.1 Glandirana rugosa | reverse complement strand
AACATTCGAGGAACTCCCGTCCCTGACTATACTTACATGTCGTACATGTCGTGACACGTGTAACAGTCACGATATATTTACGGACATTATTTAATTAGTTTTATAAAGACTTCCAAATGTTTCTCTAGTCAGTACCCCGAGAGGTCATAAAATACATCGAACCACTCTACTCTATGGAGACATCTCTCTCTACAACACCCAAATGTAGGACTGTTTGACTGACATATCAAGTCGTTAAGAATGTCCCGCGGTGTAGGTCCATCACCAATCATGATGCCCGTCACCACCGCTGACCCGAAAAAAGAAAAAACTCCCGACCAAGGCTCCCACCTTCTGCCCACTCTGCCGTCTGACAGTTCTTTAATAACTATATTGCTGAACTATACAGTCAGTTTGTCAGGATGTAAACCCACAACATCTCTCTCTACAGAGGTATCTCATCTCACCAAGCTACATAAAATACTGGAGAGCCCCATGACTGATCTCTTTGTAAACCTTCAGAAATATTTTGATTAATTTATTACAGGCATTTATATAGCACTGACAATGTGCACAGTGCTGTACATGCTGTACATTCATATCAGTCCCTGCCCTCAAGGAGCTTACAATCTAAGGTCCCTATCTCACATGCATAAATACAATGCCTAAGTTAGACAGGATCCATTCAACCTTGTTGCTATCATACTGCCAATCTCACTAGCTGATACTTGTGTTTTTCAACTTTAAGCTGACTAATGGCTACACTTAATTGCTTTTCGCATCATACCTGATGACACTAGGTACTGCAGCCAGGTTAATTATTGACTATGCATCTGCCTCGCCATTTCTTGTTCTGCTACCTGTGTACAGCACCTGGCCTGCTCTTGACCAGGAATCTTGTCTGCTGTTTCAGCAACTAGATTTTGATTTTGATTCCAAATCATGACACTGTAACTTGAAGATTTAATTAAAGGGTCTAATTATGAGAAAAAAAATTGCTGTATGAATGTTTGAGCATTCACACAGCCCTCACAAATAATACCCATAATTTTTCCTGTTCCAGAGTTTTATAGAGTTTTCAAGAAACAAATCTTACATTGACGGTAGCGTTAAGGTAGCTCTGTGTACAAGAGTTAACATGCATCAGTCATATTATTAGACATGGAATAAGAGTAGCCTGACAGGTGACATGCACAGGATAAAAACAATAATACAAAACAAACATCTATGACGTATTCAAGTACTTCGTTGAAGTGTCTTCAAGGACTTGTTGGTTTAGCCCATACACTTGTTGTAATTGTATATTAAAGTCTGTATTGACCGTAAATATTGACCATCTTCAGTGCAGAGGCCTAAACATATCCATCATTATAAACTGCTAGAACAGAACATGAGAAGGCTACCATGTGAAGAAGGGTGCCTTAGTAAATATCTGATGAAGAAGCCCGGCACTGGGCAACCTGCCCGTTCATAAGAAGATTGATAAAACACTGTAAGTCCAGCGCGAGGGAGAGAGAAGAGGGTAGAAAATAGGAGTAAAGAAAAAGAAAAGAGGAAAGACAAAAGAGGAGATATTCCCCAAGGGTGACACGGCTTCCAGCGGTACATAAGGTGGAACACCATGACAACTTCCATCTACCATGGCATATCAAAATCTGGCGTTAAGCAATGTTTCATCCATGGCTGATGATTTTTTCAAACTTGTACATCTGGTCTATTTCAGGGGCTTTCATTTTTGCGTAGAGCAAGGAATACCTGTAATTTTTCAAATTTTTTTCCTATGATAGCCAGCTCCATCTAGTGGCCATAATATGGTATTTCCCTGATTGAGGTATTTCACAAAAATACCACATTATGGCCACTAGATGGAACTTATGATCATTAGAAAATAAACATACTAGAAAAATAACAGGAAAAAAAAAAAAAATAACAGGAAACATTTCATGACAAGTGTGCGATTGCTCAAATATTCGCACAGCAAATGTTTTATAAATAAACCCCCGAGTAATCTGTCCCATCCATAACGGGTGTAGGGGAAAATAAAGCTATTGAAACATTTCTATACTTCAGCATAAATTCCAATATTTAATTTTTTTTAAGACAGCAGAAAAAGTGCTCTGTGTTAGGGATCAGTATTATACAGGATGGTAAGACCACTTAAACACCATGGTTTCTGCTTGTGTATTGTTTTCCCTAATTCGTTTTTACTGGAAACATGGCACTATTAGGGCCCGTTCACACATGGATGACTTGCGACTGAGTCGCCTCAAGTCGCCCCAAGTCACCCCAAGTCGCTTGACAAGTGAAGTCCCATTGAAATGAATGGGAGCCTTCTTAATGTATGCTACTGGAGTTGCTCCGACTTCAGAAAAAGTTCCTGCATGACTTCAAGGCGACTTCTATCTGACTTGTGCCAATAGGATTCAATAGAAGTTGCCTCCATGTCGGATCCCCCATCTATATGAAAGCGACTTTACAGTGAATAGAATATAATTTATTTGGGGCAACCCCACCCTCCCTTCTCTGATCGGCCACAGGCAAAGTCGCCTGGCATAAGTCATGTTGTAAGTCGCCTGAAGTCGCCCTGAAGTCACGCTGAAAGTCGGGCTGGAAGTCACCTAGCAAATTCCCCTGAAGTCAGATCACCCCTGTGTGAATGGACCCTTACTGCGGTAGCATTGTCTGCTTACCTCTGATTGACCCCCCGCAGCAGCAGCCATCTTTCCATTGCCTGTGTGTTTGATAATATGATGATTGATGCAGGCAACAAACAGGATCTCGCACATCCATAGATAAAAATCAATGTATATTTAATTTGGGCACCTGTGGCCGATTACTATGAAAATAATTACGTATGCTGCAGTGCCAGTTAATAACTTAGAATGGCACTTATCACAGTAGAGGGATTTGCCTTAACTTGGCATTAAGAGGGCTGGAGGGCACTATAATGATTTTGCAATTTGGCCTATTTGAAGTATAATAGTTATGCATCTGCCTTTCTGCTAATTTGCTGTGATACAAAAATAATAAAAGCATGAGGAGAAATGAATGTGTCACATCAGGGACATTTACTAGTATCTTATTTTATGTGTTTATTTTTAATAATCTCCATCTGCGGCTTGGTCTGTTATGTGTTCTGCATCCCTCTGTCTCTCAGTAAAGTATTCTGCAAAAGATCACACATCTTGTTCAAAACAAATTGGCCTACTAGCTTATACATCTATTTGTTTTGTGTAATATATGAAAGTGCACTTTGAGATTCCATGTACTTTTGCACAGTATGCTATATTTATTAGGTGAATTTTGGCAGGTTACATGATGATTTGTTAAAAGTGGGGCAAAAAATATGGTAGTTTACTATAGCAATCAGCCTCATGTTTTTTCATTTAACATGAGCTACCTAAAGGAATCTATGCAGGATTCTGCAGTGTCCATTTCCATTTAGGTTTACTGATGTCAAATAAGTTAAACATGGACACCGTGCCAAATTTTCTCTTTTGAAGAAATCCTTACCCCTAATTAATTTATCTTTTACATTATCACTTTGCAGCCAGCACTCTTACTAGACCCAAGTTGAATTGGTGGCACCACAAAAAATGGCAGCGACTGTGGCAATACAGTAACACCACAGACCAGAAAGTGTGCTGGAGGCAACATCAGTGCCAGTCCACCTTTTCCTGAGTCCATAGTCCATAATTAACAGTATAGCACTCCCCTGCACCAAACTTCCCCAGTGTCCTGCAACTACATAATACTACCAGTTAAGGCTCATTTACAATGACAGTAACCCTGTGAAAAGTGATTCGCAGTTATGTAGCCTACTCACTGCCTGTTTTACCCCCTAAGAACCAATACCACTGCTGCACAACCACGTGCATTGCACACTTTTATTGCAGAGTGGGCCAAATCAGCTGAATGCGTCATGTTCGGTGGGCAGTAATGCCACTGAATGTGACAGAAATCAATATTTGCCACATTACAATGTAAAACATCAGTGCTGCGGCATGCGTACTCTCCTATATGCTTCCTTTGCATTAAAACATGTATGTGTGTGTGTATACCTGTATGTGTAATGCAAAATATGCCCTTGTGTTAAATAACTGGGCTTCTCCTTATTTGTCAATGGAAACCTAGAGGGCTAATTGGTGATAAAATATGAAAGAACATCAGCTGTTTTGCTTAGCTCTTCTTACTGTATTTATCAATAGTCAATATGGATGAGCTTGATGCTCGGGTGTTAGATCGTTCGGGTTTCCCCAAATATTATGGGGCGTTCGCTGCAACTTCGCGCACCCGCTGATTGGCCAAAGCATGCACATGACCTGCATGTTTTGGCCAACCAGCGAGCGGTCTGCTGTGAGAGCTTTGATTGGCTAAAGGTAGGGTGCCTTTAGCCAATCACTGCACAGCAGCCTCAATCCACGACCCACACCATATAAAGCCACTTGTACCGCTGCTCTATGTAGTGTGTTGGCGGTGGTGTTAGACAGATAGCTTAGGTTCCTGAATACAGGCAGTTTAGCTAGGTAGCTTTCTTACCTGTGTTAAAATATAGAAATAAAAAATACAAAAGATAGATAGATAGCTAGTTAGATAGATATGGAGAAATATCAAATCTATCTGTCAGTTAGTGCAGACAGGTTAGTGTAGGGAAAAAAAAAAAAATATATATATATATATATATACATATACACATTCTAGTATATATATATATATATATATATATATATGCACAGTATTGAGTGTGCACCATCTATATATCTGTACATACAGTATATAGTACACTTGACGTGGTGTATTAAAATATATACAGCCTGGTATATATAGTATATATATATATATATATATATATATATATGTACATATACACACAGCGTATTGAGTGTGCACTATATATCTGTACATACGGTATATAGTACACTTGATGTGGTGTCTTAAAATATATACAGTTTTTAACCCCTTAACCCCCAGAGACATTTTTTACATTTGTTGTTTACAAGTTAATATCAGTTTTTTTTTATAGAAAATTACTTAGAACCCCCAAACATTATATATTTTTTTCAAACACCCTAGAGAATAAAATGGTGATCATTGCAATACTTTTTGTCACACGGTATTTGCACAGCGGTCTTTCAAGTCATTTTTTTTTTAAAAAATCACTTTTTCGAGTTAAAAAATAAGACAACAGTAAAGTTAGCCCAATTTTTTATATATTGTGAAAGAGGATATTACTCCGAGTAAATAGATGCCATACATGTTTCGGTTGATAATTGCGCACACTCGAGGAATGGCGACAAACTCCGGTACTTAAATATCTCCAAAAGCGACGCTTTAACATTTTTTAACGGTTACCAGAGTAAAGGTGCAGAGGAGGTCTTTTGCTAGAATTATTGCTCACACTCTGGTGATCGCGACGATACCTCAGATGTGTGGTTTGAACACCGTTTTCATATGTGGGTGCTACTTACGTATGCGCTTTCTTTGCTGCACAAGCTTGTGAGGACGGTGGGGCTTTAAAACATTTTTTATTTATTTATTTTATTTTTTCTTTTAACACTGTTCTTTTAAAAAAAAAATCTGATCACTTTTATTGCTATCACAAGGAATGTAAACATCCCTTGTGATAGTAATATATGGTGACAGGTACTCTTTATGGAGGGATGGGGGGTCTAAAAGACCCCCATCCCTCCTTTACACTTCACAGTATTCAGATCGCCAAAAATGGCGATTCTGTATACTGTAATTTTTTAAAACCGGTGCCTCTAGCTCGCATATGTCTGGACTGGATATCGGGTGCCTCGTTATACTCTTATCACCTAGAAGCTGGAATGGTTCAGCCCCTCTCCCTGCAAGCCCTACTACATACCAAAGTCAAACTTCTTCCACCCCATCTTAGAAGTAGCCTTCTCCTCAAGGACACGATCATAGCCTGGTGGGAACTCAGAAAAAGCTTGAAATTGGCCCCCCTTGCCTCATCCTCGCTACCAATCCAAGGCAACCCCAACTTCCCACCTGGGATGGATTACAAACCGTTTTACTACTGGAAGGAAAAGGGTCTCACTAAATTCTCTCAACTATTCGACTCAGATTCGGGCCAGCCTAGGCCCTTCCAAGACATTTCCACCTCTTTCTCCTTACCGGCCTCCCACGCTCTGCACTACCAGCAATGCATTAGCTACATCCGCACCATCTGCCCAGTCCCAATTAGGGCCTTCACACCATCCCTACTCGACCAACTGGGGAAAAAGGGCTCCTACTCCATTTCGGACCTATACAAACCCTTCTCAAAGGCTACCAGCTTCCCCTTACGATCAAAATCCTTGGCTAAATGGCAAAAAGACTTTCCAATAGACGACCTGCCAAACAAAATCTTGAGTGGATACCAATCCGTTTTGAGAACCACGACCGATGAAACCTGGAGGGAACCCCAGCTCAAGATTCTACATTGAGCCCACATCCCCTTCCTCAAAACCAAGTCGTCACCCAACGCAGCCCAATGCCCTCTATGCTCGCAAGAAAAACCCCCATTATCTCATCACTTTTGGTTCTGCCCAACCATTTCTACCTTTTGGGATCAAGTCCTGGCATTTATCTTCGGAATTACATTGCTCAAAATACCAAAGGACCCCCTCCTACTCATCTTTGGGCACTGTGACAAGAAAATTATATCATGGTCTCACAAAGACGAACAAGCCCTTCTCGACAGACATAAAACTTGGATCCTACTTTCTCTGCTGGCAGCTCGCAAAGCCATCCTCAAAAATTGGATACTAAAGACACCACCCTCTATCTCACAGGTCAAGAAAGACCTCCATCTTTTACTGCGTAGAGAAAGGCTCACCACGGATCTCTCACACCTACCCAGCTATAAACGTTTCTCTAGTAGATGGCACTCCTTCCTGACCAAAACACTTCCCCAAGAAGAGATCGACCATATATACAAGGATCTACACTTCTCTCACCTCGATTTTACAACCACCCACAATGACGAAGACTGCCCCTCCTGAACTTCCTCTTCTTTCTCCTCACAAGGTCAAAAATCTCGTCACCAATGTCATCGTCTCTTCACTACCAATGTTATGTATACTTTTTATCTTCCCTACCTCTCGGCTTGACCTAGATCACCTTTGCGAAGCAGGACTCTGTTTTGGTTGTTTAGTTTCTTTTAGCTCTCCATCCAACTCTCCTCCCAATGCTTACCCACCATGCCACCCTTTATATATTCTCCCACCCTTCCTCCCCCTCTCTCTCCCCACCGTTAGATATGACATACAGATTGTTATGATGTATTCTACCTGTTATCAAAATGTTGTATCGGCAGGGCCTGGTTCAGGTCCCTGTCCCCACTATGTAAATCGTTCTTACTCTATTTCTCCAATAAAATGTATTACAAAAAAAAAACGGTGCCGTTAGCCGCCGAGTGAACAGGAAGTGACGTTGTAGTGGGCGGGGCCACCCAGTGACATAACCGAGTGAACCCGCCCCCTTCTGACATAATGCAATGTCAGAGGGGGTGGGTCACCCATTTACGTCACTGGGGGGCCCCACCCCTTCTTATAAAAGAACTGTCATTGTGAAGACCGCCCATTCTGGGAGACGCGCAGGGGCCGGACTGCAGCAGTGGGGAGAGCAGCAGCAGTGAAAGAAGAAGAAGATGAAGATTGAAGACGAAGAGAGGAAGCAAGAAGACTAAAAGAAGAAGCAGAAGACCAGAAGAAGTACCGGGCCAGGAGAAGATGGAGGAAGAAAGAAGAAAGAAGAAAAGAGCTATTTTACACAATAAAGGACTTGTCAAAAACTGCCTCTTGTTTTTTTTAACACTACACTCCTTTTTTGGTGAATGGGTAGGGGTACAATGTACCCCAAACCTATTCACATGGGGGGGCGGGATCTGGTGGCCCCCTTATTAAAGGGGACTTCCAGATTCCAATAAGCCCCCCGCCCCCAGACCCCCACAAGCATCGGCCAGGCTTGTGGGGAAGAGGCTCTTGTCCCCATTAACATGGGGACAAGGTACTTTGTGGTGGGGGGGCAAAGCCCCCTCCCCCAAAGCACCCATACTGTTGAGGGCATGTAGCATGGTATGGTTCGGGGGGGCGCTCGCTCATCCCCCCCATCCTAACTGGCCAGAGCTGCATGCTCGGATAAGGGTCTGGTTTGAATTTTTGGGGGACCCCCACATCAAATTTCTTTTTAATTTGGCACGGGGTTCCCCTTAATATCCAAACCAGACCCAAAGAGCCTGGTTTGGACTGGGGGGGAACCCCACACACTTTTTTTCAGCGATTTTTTTTGTATATTGCCGGGACCAGGCAATACATTACAGCCGCAATTTTAAATGACACTTTTTCCTATGGAAATGTAATTTTGCTCTGGCTATGTTCTACACCTCACAGAGATGCACCCTTTTACACACAGACTAAGGACACCCCCCAGGCACAATAATTAAAGGAATTTTTCATTTCTTTTTTTCACTTTAAGCATTATTAAAATCACTGCTCCTGAAAAAAAAACGATTGATTTAAAAACTTTTTTTATCGATACATGTCCCCTAGGGCAGGACCCGGGTCCCCATACACTTTTTAGGGCAATAACATTGCATATAAGCCTTTAAAATTAGTGCTTTTGATTTTTCATGTTCGGGTCCCATAGACTTGGTGTTCGGATGTTCACCCAAACTTTTTGTCTGTTTGCATGTTCTGGTGCGAACCGAACTGAGGGGTGTTTGACTCATCCCTAATAGTCAATAACTTGAGTGCATACAACAATGTCTCCATCTGAGAACCAACCTTTCTTGATGTGTTTAGGGGAAGATCCTATCCTTGTGAGCAAGCCAGGAGTAGTGAAACACGTTAATAAAGGTTGGTTCTCAGGTGGAGACGTATGCAGTCATCTAATTAATAATATAGTAAGATGAACTAAGTGGAGTCTGGCTGATGTTCTTTCATATTTTTAATGGAGAATGGAGACGGACTGGGGTTGCCGGCAACTGGGTCGCCCATGTATAAAAGAGGCGAGTCTTGAGCGGAGTTATGGATCTGTGTATGTTTCTTGTGATACAAATAAATATCTCTGGCCCTGTAATTATTGAGCATAGCATTTTTTTCACTTTTAATGAACAAACCTGAAAATTCAACTCGTCGGGCCCAACCCTAACTAAAAGACATTTTGTTTACTAAGTCTTTGTGCACCAAACCAATTGCCATCTTTTAAAAAAAAAAAGTTTTTTTCAGCCTTTTTTGCATGTCAATAACTACTGATTTCATGAAGAAGATCATTTGGGAGAATGGAACAGAGTGGTGTCACCCTTTAAGGAGGATCCCATGCAAAAAAAAAAGCATGGGATCCCGCCCAAAATCCATACCAGATCCTTATCCAGGCATGCATCCTGGCTGGCTAGGAAGGGGAGGGGCAGCAAGCGTGATTACATCTACATTAGTTTTACTACAGCTTCTCCCCTAATTAAATCTGTATGCTAGGCATTCTCTGGCTCCTGTCTTAATAACACCAACAAGCAGAGGGTTTATAAACCACTAAAATGAAGGTACGTCTAATAAAATTAAAGTGGGTCTAAACCCTAACTGAATAACATTAGTTTGCTAAAAGCACAGTGTATTATCAATAGGGATGAGATGAAGGTTTGGCAGGAGCTGAATGTCAATATAGCCAAAGTAGTCAAAATAGTTTATAAAAAAAAAGTTTGTGAGTTTGCCCATAATTTACTATATGCCAGTCCCTTTAGGTCTTGTCTGAATTTTAAGGAGGACTTTAAGAGGACTAATGGCTTCCCGGTCTGATTAATGGAGCACTGTAAAATTTTCCAAGAGGACAAAAACAAATGTTAGGGACAGCAATTCCTTATTATTATTACTCAATGGATGACATGTCCGGTTAGTATGCTGGCCATGCAAGAACTAGGATGTTTTCAGCTTCCAGGGATTGTGTACAGATCCTTGCCACATGGGGCCGTGCATTATCATGCTGCAACATGAGGTGATGATCGTGAATGAAGGGCACAACAATGGGCCTCAGGATCTCATCATTGTATCTGTGCATTCAAAATGCCATCAATAAAATGCACCTGTGTTCGTTGTCCATAGCATACGCCTGTCCTTACCATAACCCCACCGCCACCATGGGCCACTCGATCCACAACGTTGACATCAGCATACCGCTCACCCACACGACGCCATACATGTTGTCTACCATTTGCCCCGTACCGTGAAAACCGGGAACACCTCTCCAAAGTGCCTGACACCATTGAATGTGAGCATTTGCCCACTCAAGCTGGTTACGACGACGAACTGCAGTCAGGTCCAGGCCTCGATGAGGACGACAAGCATGCAGATGAGCTTCCCTAAGATGTTTTCTGAGAGTTTGTGCAGAAATTCTTTAGTTATGCAAACCGATTGTTGCAGCAGCTGTCCGGGTGGCTGGTCTCAGATGATCTTGAAGGTGAAGATGCTGGATGTGGAGGTCCTGGGCTGGTGTTTTTACACGTGGTCTTCGGTTGTGAGGCCGGCTGGACGTACTGCCAAATTCTCTAAAACGCCTTTGGAGATGGCTTATGGTAGAGAAATGAACATTCAATTCAAGGATTAGCACAACAGTGCATAGAGAGCTTCATGGAATGGGTTTCCATGGCCAAGCAGCAGCATCCAAGCCTTACATCACCAAGTTCAATGCAAAGCATTGGATGCCGTGGTGTTAAGCAAGCCACCACTGGACTCTAGAGCAGTGGAGACATGTTCTCTGGAGTGGCGAATCATGCTTCTCTGTCTGGAAATCCGAAAGTTTGGTGGAGGGGGGAATATGGTGTGGGGTTGTCTTACAGGGGTTGGGCTTGGCCCCTTAGTTCCAGTGAAGGGAACTCTTAAGACATCAGCATACCAAGACATTTTGGACAATTTCATGCTCCCATTATTGTGGGAACAGTTTGGGGATGGCCCTTTCCTGTTCCAACATGACTGCACATTAGTGCACAAAGCAAGGTTCATAAAGGTGTGGATGAGTGAGTTTGGGTGAAGGAACTTGATTGGCCTGCACAGAGTCCTGACCTCAACCCGATAGACACCATTGGGATGAATTAGAGCGGAGGCTGCGAGCCAGGCCTTCTCATCCAACATCAGTGCCTGACCTCCCAAATGGAAAGAATGGTCAAACATTCCATAGACACACTATTAAAACTTATGGACAGCCTTCCCAGAAGAGTTGAAGCTGTTATAGCTGCAAAGGTTGGGCCAACTCAATATTGAACCCTATAGACTAAGACTGGGATGCCATTAAAGTTTGTGTAAAGGCAGGCGTCCCAATACTTTTGGTAATATAGTGTACTCATTCCTGGTGATGACTGAATCTATTTTCTGGGGGTTGTAACAGTGGACAGGAGAGGCAAGCATTTGCAGTAAGCAGTGCATGAGAAAGGGTGGCCTACTCAGAAACATGAAGTGCCTCTCAGATTATAGGAATTTTAACAACTACATTTTTTACTCACACATGCCAATGATCTACTTTGTCAGGAAATAAAATTGTAATTCCAGGTGGATGCAGATCTGAAATGCTAAAGAAGCTACATACAGCTTATCAAGGATTTGCACTCCAAACAAGGACGACAATGCTAATTGGCCTTATTCAGTAGAGAGATCTTAATTCCTAAGTGCCAATACTTAAGTGCAACCAATCAGAATTCATCTTGTACTGGTCTGACCTCAGCAAAGTGAATTCTAATTTGTTCGGCACTTAAGGATTAAGGACGCTTTAATGAATAAGGCTGAATGTGTTGGCCTGCTATATCTAGGGACATAAAGCAAACTGTGAAAAATGGAAAACTGAAGAGCCTGTCTAGAAACCAAAAATAAGAGAGATTTTAGTTACATATATTTACTGAACTACCTTGGCAAAAGATAGCCTTGGATACAGATATCTCCAAATGTTCTGACTCATCTGTTATGAGGCAATGCAGAGAGACTTTGGTGAACTGACAAACTAAAATCATAACCCCATTTGAGTCAATATTCTGGCTATTTCAAGGTTATAATGCAAGGTATTTTCAAAATAGGGCATTGGGGAGCTTAGCTGGGTGATTTGTACCATAATAATAATAAAAAAAATACCATACAGTGGGGAGAGGGTCCAACTTCAAGAGTGACATTGGAAAGACACAAATCCTTTAAAATCCATGTTTGGAAGATGCCTTTTAGTGTGATAGTACAGAACAGTATCATTTCCACAGGCAGTGTCAGCAACACTGTATTCTGGCGTCACATTCTGTAACATTATTGCTGAGCTTAATTACAGCAGCACCCTTATGTGATTCATTACAACTTGAAAAAAATACTTTCCTAGATAGTTCTGATCAGGGCTGGCCCAAGACATTGTGCTGCCTGGGTCCAAGAATAACATGCTGCCCTGACCACCCCCCCCCAAAAAAAAATCATGCCCACCAAGCGGCCCCCACATCCATTATTTTATATCATGATAATTAAAACTAAAATTAAATTTATCAGGTAGTCAGATTTACATGCAACAGCACCTTGTCTATATGCAAAATTCTATGACATACCATTATGTTCAATTCCAAGGGGTGGGCTAGGAGAGTATATAGACAGGCTAGGGTGGTATATGGACAGGCTAGGGTGGTATAGGGGCAGGTTAGGGTAATATATGGACAGGCTAGGGTACTATATAGACAGGCTAGGGTAGTATATGGACAGGCTAAGGCAGTATAGGGGCAGGCTAGGGTAGTATATGGACAGGCTAGGGAAGTATAGGGGCAGGCTGGGGTAGTATATAGACAGGCTAGGGCAGTATAGGGATGTGCTATGGTAGTATAAGGGCAGGCGGAGTGGCCCAGGGGCAGTTGACATCATGACATACAAAACTGCTGGAAAAAAAATCTTGGTTGTCAATTTTCTGGTAAATAGAAGAGAAGGAGAGGTGGCCATGGTTCAATTTGCTGCCCCTCTCAAAGTGCTGCCTGGGTCCAATGGACCCACTGGGAACCATGGTAGGGCCGACCCTAGTTCTGGTTGCAACAACAAATTTTTCATCCAACAGTAATAGGCCTGAATTGAACATTGTAAGTAGGAACCACAAATGATCTAGAAACTCTAGGAAAGTCAAATTAAGCAAAAGCCCTCAACTCAAAAGTGGACAACACAATGAAATAAAATAAGAAACGCCTGAGCTAAGTACATGGCCAAACCTGGTCAACTCCAACACCACTGCAAATTCTTGTGTGTGGGATAAATCTAGGTGGAAGGCTATTTAGTTGGACTGTGAAGTATTCTACATCTTTACATGCTATATCTGACCTGTTGTCAGATAAGTATGGCATTGTGGTGAGTGTCTGCCATTTGGGAGGTTTGCACGTTGGAGGTGCGTTTAAGAATTATTTTCTTGATATCGGAAGCACAGAGTGAAGTTTGGCTTCATCACAAGAGACTGTTGGACTATTTTTCATGTTTTGCTCACTGGTGTTTTGCGACACATTTATTGTATTTATTCACTCAGGCACAGTGCCGCATATTTTCTTATGTTATTTCATTATGTTCACTTTTAATTTAAGGGGTAATAATTTAGCAGCAGTGTAATTTAAGACTTGCACTTATCTGAGCTTTATTTTCACATTTTATTTATTTGTGTTTAGTTTTCATTATTTATCATCACCTAAAAAGTGTCACTAAAAGCCCAGGTTCACACTGAGTGCGGGAATGAAACGGTGTGAGTTCAGCTGAACTCACACCTTTTCATTCCTGCATGTCAGTCCCAATTTCAGCATCGATTTCACAGACATCTGTGCGGGTTTCTGTACAGATCCCTATGGAAATCGCACCTGTAAATCGCAA
This sequence comes from Glandirana rugosa, assembly GCA_018402905.1. Classification (NCBI taxonomy): domain Eukaryota; kingdom Metazoa; phylum Chordata; class Amphibia; order Anura; family Ranidae; genus Glandirana; species Glandirana rugosa. The sequence goes on along the minus strand of BLSH010513832.1, from coordinate 168,986 downwards.
AAAGTAGTACAAGAACTACTTTTTGAAATCTGTGTAGCGCCGCAAGAGCGTTGTCGCACCGATTAGGATGATTCCATTGCCGGGTATTACTCCCGATTTGGCATGCGATTTGACATGTCAAATTGCATGCCAAATCGTGTCAATGTGAACCAGGGCAAACACTTGTAATTCTTTGAAATGTAGAATGGAAGATGAGCACAGATTAGGGGGTGTACTTTGTTTTTCAAAGGCCCTCATCATCTTACAAACTGGCCTGTGACACAACAATTTTGTATTATAATTCATGAGCTTCTTTTTTTGCATTACCATATGGCATTGTTTTAAACATTTATTACTTCAGATCCCACATTACCTGAACCCCTCCCATCCCCGTATCATTGATTATTGCCAAAATATTCAAAATATAGAGTTTAATAGAAATTGTCCAGTGTCAGGGTAGTACGAGATAACTTGAATTAGCTACAAATAAAAGAGCTCTGCATTGTGGGCTTTATTTTTTTGTGCTCTGCAGCCACTGCCTGCAGTATATCAGCCATGGTAAAAGAAAAGGACCAGCTGTTTGGATACCACATACATAAGGAAACACACGACTATGCATCAAAGTCCTTAATGGGAATGTTGCTAATACTCTAATGTGCCCTTTGTCCCTCCTCCTCGAGGATGCATAGCAGCCATTTTCTTTTTAGCCACATTCGCTGCATTGCCTATTTACCTAAACACGGGTGTAACATGTAACATATAGCAAAAGGTAGAGTTAGCCTCTAATTCTTTTTTCATGGCCTTTGGGGGCATACAGTTGTTGCTGATACAGTAAACCATTGCCTGTTGTTTGCATTTATTTTTATGTATTTTTGAGTTTTACTTTTTTTCATTGTAAATTGTCCCTGCTCTGTTGAAGCAAACATGTGTAGGGATGACAATGCAACTTGGGTACTACCATAAAAAAATAAAGTCCTAAGGCCTAACTGCCATAGGCAAAAATAAAAAAAAATGGGTTCCCAGCAAGATAAGGACACCAGCTCAGGCACTGGCCTGGTGGCTAACATAATTCTCTTGGTGATATCTGTTCATGGCACATGAAGAGTTTGATGAGAATGTGCTAGTTAACTTTGCAAACTTAATCCAATGATTAGGAAAGAATCACCTTTTTTGTTGTGGAAAAGGAAAGAAAAATAATTACTGTATCTGTTTATGCAGCTTATTGTTTAAAGCCTAGCATGTTTAGGCAGCAACTGAATATTTTTTGATTTATGAACATTTTATACTATTAAAAGTCATACTATTTTAATTTCTCAAATTTACCTATTAATAATGGCATAATGGGTTTCAAAATAAAAAAATTAGGATATCACAGAGCGGTGGCGGCTGGTGGAAATTTTTTTGGGGGGGGGCAAATAGTATGCCACCGACACCCGGTCAGCTGGCCAGTAGCACTTACCCCAATGCTTCACCTGCTCAGCAGCTTCCCATACCCTCACTCTCCACGGGTAATCATGCCAGCGGCGATTTCCGTTTCCTCCCTTCTCCTCGGCGGCCATTCGGAAGTCTTCTCTTTACACAGCTTTTTTCAACCTAAATAACATTCCGTTACTGTTTACAGCTACAACTATAACTATAGGCATTTTTTTTTCATTTTGGATAGTGCAAGGAGGGTTATAACCCCTCTCAGATTTTTTTCTTTGTGCCATTTCAAAGATTTATCTTCACTTCCTGCCCCATAGCCTAATCGGAAGTGAGAGGAAATCCCCACAAATAAAGGGGATCCCTTGGGGACCCCCAGGTAACCAGAACTTGTGTCCCTGTTGGAGGATTCCCCACTATTACTTTGCTATTTTTTGACAACCTCAAATTTGGGATTTTCTTTACTTTCACTTTCAATGATAATGGTAAACAGGACAAACAGAGAGCGTGAATCTCCTTAACAGGGGCACAGACAGAAACTGACAGGGATTATAATCCCTCTACACTGTATTCAAAACTACACTTCTATTTAGAAACTTTACCGTGTTTCTTTTTTTAGACTCTCCCCAATATTGGGAGG
>BLSH010513832.1:115770-160479 GCA_018402905.1 Glandirana rugosa | reverse complement strand
GAGTTTATTGGTAGAAGTTTGAGTTTTCGGGACTCTAGTTTAGAGTGTCAGGGGCTGGTATCTGTGTCTTTTCTGGTGTGTAATGCAGTCAGCCTTGCTGTGTAACAGGGCTTAGACTGTGTATGATCTTTATCCGTTTCTGTGCTAGGATTTTGAGGTTTAAAGTCCAAATATCAGTCTCTGTTTGATCTCAGGGCTTTTGAGTTTGAAGATGGTTATTTGAGAGTGTTCTGGGAGATGTTAATGGGAGAGGGAGGCTCCGTCATAGGGGAGGTGAGGAAGGTAGGCCGCGTCTGGTTTTTATCCTATGTTAGGATCTTTAGGGCTCACCCTGGGTGATTTCTGGGTGTTCTTCTTGGTTGTGGGGGGTTTCGGGTGTAGATGGAGGGGTTTTATAGATGTAGGGTAAGTGTTAAATTGATCTTACCCCGCCGTGGATCTCGCGGCCTAGTCTTCTGAAAAGCCGCGGCCTCAATTTCGGATCCGTTCCGCGGCCCCCTTGTTCGTCGCTCGAATCTCCCGATTTTGGCACCGGAATGTAGGGTATGGTGCAGGGATGTTGGTGATAGATGTGGTGGGTCTCTCAGCTCCTTGGATCGCGGGGATGGCTCTGGGTTCTTTTCAGGATGGTCAGAGCTCTCCCTAGGCACGTCCGCCGCCGCGAGCCGCTAGCCACGCCCCCCGGCAATTTTAAGCTATCTGACCTAACTTCAGAGTCTATGAACTGCATATTTGATAGCTTATTATTTTAGCCAATGACCACATTCGTTTGCCGTGTCTACAAACCGCAAACTGGTTGGGTTCACTGTTAACTCTTGCTCAACTGGAACACAAAGCTCATCCCTGGTGATAACAAATCCATTGTCTGCCAAACTATCACCTAAATGGGGTTATATTTTTTGGCTTAGGTAAGTGTGGCTTTTACCACTAGAGATGGGAGCCTAATGTAACTAATAATGTAGCTGTAAGGTGGTAAAGGCAGCATATTTAGAAGTAAAAAATATCTGTTTATACAGATATATTTAAATGAAAAGCCACAGGCGCTTGATAGAGAGGATTTATTACAATAATATATTTTTCAAATTCGGCATTTGATATATCAAGATTCACCTAATACTGATTTTTTTAAAACTCTTTAGAACTATGAATAGAAGCAAGATAATTCAACATGCTAGAAAACCATAAATAAGCCGGTCAATCAACCAAAGAAATAAATAATAAGTTCCCTATAAATCAGCTGCACTATGTACAAGTAGGAATGACTTACAAATTGCTGATCCTTGATTCCTATTTTATGTCCAACAGGGATAGAAATAAGCTGCTCCATTGGTGCATGTTACATTTTATATAATTCCTGATTTACAGAGCAGCAGCAAGTACAAGAAGGGAGAGAGTTCTCTAAAAGAGAATGTATTACATGTGCCAAGTTCTCTCAGGGTCATTTGGTATTAGGATATAGGCTATCGCTATGCAGCTGCACATAGTTATGACATTTCCAGGCTTATGTACAGTAACAAAAAATTTTAAGCCTAAGTTTTAGGTTTAGTCTCAGGTCTATGAATATGGGGATGAGAATATGACCGTATATGTCTTTTTAAATTTTCAAGTGTGTATGCCAAACTGGGGGCACATGGATTTACTTAAGTGTTAAAAACAGCTTAAAAAAACTGTGGCTATTCAAATATTTACATATTCATAACAAGAAGCAAAGTTTTAAAACAACCCCCATTCACCTCTGTAGCTGCAGGCACTATGGAGCAAAAAATTCTTAAGGTTCACATACAAAGCATTGCATGTGCTTGATGGTATTCGAGTATCTGTGCAATAAGTTGGCAGTGGGTGCAGTGCCCTGGATTCCCTTCAAATTGGACCTGTATTGCTTGTGGAAGTGAGCTAATGCAATCCTCTGTAGTTGCATGAGCAGATCAGGGGATTTGAGGTAGAATATGAAGTTTGAATCTAAACAAAAAGAAAATTTAAATTAATAGAGAGGACCCTAGCCACACTATGAGGTTCCCAGGAAATTCAACAACTGCACAATCAAAGGGAGAGAGCTACACTCATCTGTCAAAGTGCCACCTGTACTTGTAAGACAAAATGAAAAAGGGTGTTTCAGTATTCAAACTTTGAATATTGCTGACTAAATATATTTGCATTAAATCAAGCACAAAGCAATGGTAAAGTACTGCCATTCTTTGTTTATGTCCATACCAGGAAAGTTCAAAGGAATGGCACTGCTGCTGCCCCAAACATCAGTCCTTACTTTATTAGAATATGAGAGACTGACAGCTGACCAGAGACCAGAATATCACTAAGAGCTCCATTACCAAGAGCTTGCAGGTAGCAGGGGAGGAAGAAAAAGCCATTAAGTTAAGTTTGTGTTAATATGCTGAACACTTAGAATGTGGAAAATGAAGGTAAAGAAGAGGAAGTCAGGCAAGAACTGTTTGCTTTTTATGAAGTCTGAAGAGGGACAATACAGATGTGGCACTGGAGTTGGAGGAGAGAGGCTGTAAGGGAAGCTTGGGGAAGACTAGAATGGGCAGTACAAATGACTCAGGGCACTGGATAAAATAAAGTGGAGAGGGAAGCACACTTTGGTATCTTCATCTTAGGTGCTTACAAGACCTTTTCCTGGCACCTATGCAAAGAGATTAATAACAACTACTGAGGTAGCAGCTACTATATATGTATAGGAACTGGGAACAAGGCTTAAGAGAGGACCAAGTTCATGTACATGTGCATAAGTGCATAAGGCTTAAGAGAGGACCAAGTTCATGTAGATGTGCATAAGACTCGGGGCAAGATGAATGCTGATTACCTCGAGTTGCTTAGGAGATTCTGACTTGCTTTGAGCAGCTATACATTTTACATTGATTTGTAAGAGGGAGAACATTACTTCACACACAAACAAATGCATATAGATACCCATGTTGCACACTGAAGCCAAAGTGTTTTTTCACCAAATGTGTGATATAGCCAAGATCCTGGAAGTTCTATATTTTGGCTTCTGTATCAAAATCCTCAAGAGTAAAGCAGTTGTGTTTTAATCTTGTGAACTGGCGAGAACAGTTGTGTTTTAATCTTGTGAACTGGCCCCTCAGGAAAGCTCTAATAACATGCTTTAGATGGCAAATGGAAGCATGCAATAAAGAGTTCTTTGATATGGGTTTCCTATAAGATATCATCTTTTTAATCTGATCATGAATTGATCCTATCAGGGTCAAGTCCAAATACTGTTATCTCTGCCTTTTCCCATAAATTTAAGATTTAAGGCCCCGTTCACACCTGACCGATTTTTAGCTTGAACCTGAAGCTCTAAAAATGCCCAACAAGCCAAATTCCATTGATTGCAATGGCCCCTGTTCACATATGAGCATTCTGTCGCCTGAAGCAAAACTCCTGGCGCTCAAAAAAGTACATGAGCTTCTTTTGGGCAGATTTTTGGCTCCATAGACTTCAATAGAAACGGCTGAAAACATGTGACCTTTACAAGTGGTTTACAACTGTTTTGCCGTTCGTTTTCTGCTCAAACAGCAGCTCTCCACCCCTAATTATACATATGCAGAACGGAAAAATTTGTTTTGTTCGATTTCGTTTTCATTACATTTAATCTTCTTGATTACATTTCTAATTCCAAATTTTCGGAACGATTTGAATTTGGATCGGTCGAAAATCGATCGACGATTCAAATTCTGTGTGAAGAATAGCTGGTCATTAAGCAGCGGTCCGGGAAGCCAGCCACAGCATCCTTAACAACTGACAAGTCATCAGCTGTCAGCGGGCTTCCGCACTGAATGCTGAATTTAAAATAGAATGCCGGCAATAGAGAAGTATTTTTTTTTAAATTTTGGCATGGATTGGGGGGGACTTCAAGCTGTTTTTTCCATTTATCTTTCATTGCCGGCATTCTTTTTCTTACATTCAGCTGTCAGTGGGGAAGTCCACTGACAGCTGATGCGTCATTGGTTGTTAACGACATGGCGGCCGGCTTCCAGGCCCGCTGTTTAACAACCAGTTATTCTTCACACAGAATTCAAATCGGTCGATCATTTTTTGACCAATCTGAATTGTACATGTCTCTCCTCCCCTAATGCTTTCTATTGACTAAACAGAAACACCTGAAGCTGTAAAACGCTTGGAAAAACTGCAAAAACGCTTTAAAAAGCTGCAAAAACGCTTGAAAAAATGCCCAAAATATGTCAGTAAATCACTACGCTCAGGTTTGAATGGAGCCTAAAGGACTGCAGTTCAGAAAGGTCAGGAGATCAGCCAGCGGTAGGTCAAGAAGGACAATGAGGATAAGGTCGTCAATGTAACAAGAGTACGCTTGTGTTTGATGTCAATATAAATTACAGGAATCATAGATAAAGTGCTCTTACATCCACCCCATGTACAATTTTGCGCATGTAGGAGCAAATCTGGCTCCCATAGGGGCCCTTTGTTTCTGTACAAAGAATTGTTTATAAAAAAAATACAGTTATGTTGTAATAAAAAAGAAATGTTCTCTAGGATGAACCACTTGAGTTCTTCTGCAAATTTAGAGTATATGTCCATATGGTGTTTCAGGGCTTGAAGGTCCAATGTGTGGGGTATGCATGAGTACAATGCTTGTACATCACATGTAAACCACTTATATTAATCATTCCAAGGAGAGCCTACTAATTTCTGTATGGAGTTTTTGGTGTCAGAGAAGATATGGTGGCAACTTAGTTACTAAGGGTTGCAGTAGGATATCTATGAGATTACCAAGGGGCTCACCTAGAGAGCCTTTACTGGCCACTATGGGTCTGCCATGAAAGCATTTTGATAGCTTTAGAAAATGTACTTGCCATTGCATGCTATTATTAAGTTTATAATCTACCAGAACACCCAGATCCTTCTCTACCATTGACATCCCTAGATGTTTTCCTTGCAGAATGTATAAATGCATACATGTTTTAACCCCTAAGTGTATAAATACATTTATTAAGTTTAAATCTCATTTGCCACATAGTTGCCCAATTAAATAGTGCATTGAGGTTGGCTTGTAGGTTGGAGATGTCCTGTAAGGAGGTCATTCCACCAGGGGAGGGCTGGGCTTAGGGGCAGGGTGGCAATTTCCCCCCAGGCCACCCTAACTTACATTCAAAATGGCCGACGGCCGCTGCCCTCTCACACTTTTTTTTCTTGTGGAGGAAGAAAGTAGGGGCCAGGGGCTCAGCCACCAACTATCTGCAGGCAAAGGGGGAGCACCTACCATGGATCCCGCTGGGCCCATTGGGCTGCCTCGGGGGGGCGCCGCTGGATTACACAGAGCGGGGATCTCCCGCTTACAAAGTCCTACCTCCTGGACCAGCTTCTATAATAGACCGCACACTGGTGATGTCTATCATAGGAGCCGGTCCAGGAGGTGGGACTTCAAATGACAGCAGCCATGCCAGGTAAGTGGGAGATCCCCGCTCTGGGTAATCCATCAGCTTTCCTCTCTCTGCATTTCAGGCTGCATTGGATGGGCACTGGTGAGGCTGCATTGATAGTACTGATCAGGCTACACTGATCAGGCTGTGCTGATGGGCACTGGTGAGGCTGCATTGATGGACACTGATCAGGTTGCATTTGATAGGCACTGGTGCGGCTGCATTGATGGGCACTGGTGCAGCTGCATTGATGGGCACTGATCAAGCTGCATTGATGGACACTGGTGAGGCTGCATTGATGGGCACTGATGAGGCTGCAGTGATGGGCACTGGTGAGGCTGCATTGGTGGGCACTGATGAGCTGCATTGATGCATTATTTTTGTTAATCCTCCTTTGTTGCTATTAACAATAAATTATGTTACCACATTGTATCATATTTGTCTTGCTTCATAACATCAATATCCGTTCTAAAATCAGGTGGGCATGGATGGCGAGCTGATTCGGTGGTTCAATGGGCCACTTGGCTGGACTTGCCCCCCAGGCCTAAGACTGCCAGCCCTCCCCTGCATTCCACTGTATAGTTTGGTGTCATCTGCAAATATTGAAATGGTATTTTTTTATAACCAAACTCTATAAATACATTAAAAAGTAAGGGTTCCAACAATGAACCTTTGGGTATACCACTAATTACCCTAGACCATTCAGAGTATAAATCATTAATCGCTGTTCTCTGAATACAGTATTTTAGCCAGTTTTCTATCCATTTGCAAACTTAATTTTCAAAACCTGTATACTGTACTTTAACTTACACATTAGCTGTGTGTTGGGGAACTGTGTCAAATGCTTCTGCAAAATCCAAGTATACTATATGCACAGCCACTCTTTTGTCTTTGTTTTTGCTTATCATCTCAAAAAGAAATCAGATTTGTTTGACAATTTCTGTCTTTATTGAATTAATGCAGAGTACTTCTCTTCTCTTAACTTAAAATGTTATTTTCTAGCAAAAACTCTTCTATGTGTGTTTTTTTTTAAACTCTCAATTAGACACGTGCAGAACGGAAAAAAATGTTTAGTTTCGGATATATTTGTTATGTTACTAATTTCGTTTAGTTTCGGAATTCCTTTAGTGTCGTTTCAGAATTAGTTTTGTTTTCATTAAATTTAGTTTCAATTATTAATTTTCTAACGATTTCCAAATTTTCAGAACAAATTCGGATCGGTTGAAACATGATCAACCAATTCAAATTCTGTGTGAAGAATACCTGATTGTTAAACAGCGGGTCGGGAAGCCAGCCACCACGTCCTTAACAACCAATGACTCATCAGCTGTCAGCAGGCTTCCCCACTGACAGCTGAAATGTAAACACAACAATGCCAACAATAGAAAACTTCTAAAAAAAAACAGCATGGGGTCCCCCATTCCTTACTAGGCCCTTCGGGTCTGTTATGGATTCTAAGGGGAACCCCACGCCAAATTTAAAAAAGAAAATGACGTGGGGCCCCCCAAAATCCATGCCAGTCCCTTATCTGAGCATGTAGCCTGGCAGGCCACATGCCCTCAACACCCCAAAGCACCTTGTCCCTTGTCTCTTCATACTTTTCTCCATTCCCTGGGAGATTACCTATTCAGATGAACTTATCATATATGTAGGCGGACATCCACACATCGGCTACTCCTAAGCGGTATGTAGGATTAAGGGAGATTCTTTTTCTTCCTCCTCTCTTCCCCTTTCCTTCCCTAACCCCTCTCTGTCGAGGATCCGGGTTTTTGGCATCTGGCTTCCCTCCATTTGAGTACTTACACACCAAGTAATGACGATTCTTTGGACTGTCAGCGTTAAGTGGAGCCTCTTACCTTGCCCCCCTCCCTCACTCTGAATGAGACCAGTCCACTAGCCTCTGATCATCAGAAGAACCTTTTGGTCGGATGGGTGGGGTCTCATGTGTGTCCCTACACCTTCATTGAACAAACGGGCATTAGCTTCCAGCCTCTACACAGAACCTTTATACCATCCACTTAAGTTTTCCAATGAGCTGTTATTCCAGCATTTCCAACACAGATTGATCAATCCTAATCAATCTTACAGGTCCGCTGCCTATATAGCCTCTTGTCCCCTGTGTCCGCCCCCCTAAATCATGCGGTCTATCAGGTTACCGCTAGTCAATCCTCTGAAATAAGGTCCAGAAGAAGCCTCACGGCGAAACACGCCAACCTTCATCAGACTAGCTTTGATTACAGTATTGGGTACTTTTGTATCAAAACCTGTTTCATATATTGTATACCTATAGACTGCCTCTTTTTTGTATATGTATGGTGCTTGTTCTCCTAGAGCACCATTTTTATTTCACTTTGGATATGTTTTATTGTGTATCATGAATAAATTTATACTTTTAGAAATATCAATTTTTGGTCTTGTGTGTGCTCATAAAGTCCACATTGCTCTATATGGATTTTCCATATGGATTTGTTTTTCTCTTATCATATATGTAGTGACTCTTTTATTCTACTTACCTTTTCATTGTTTTGCACATCGATCAATATATTATTTTATCATTTTTTATTGCTTAATTTGCACTATTTGTATTGGCACACATATTTATATATAGAGTTAAGATTACACACTTTGAATGTTCATTCAACAAGTTGTACTTGTAGAGGCAGCACTGATACATTCTTATTTGAGCTGATCTGTTGGATGTGGTAATACATTTTAGTGTCAGCAGCAGCCTACCCTGAGCTTTTTCTCTTTCCTTTTATCCCTAAACACTAGGTGGCAGCACACACAGTTTTCCTTGTATTTTATTTATTTATATTACTAATAATGGCGGCGATCTGGGATTTTTATCGGGACTGCGATATTGCTGCAAACAGATCGGACACTTTTGACACTTGTTTGGGACCAGTGACATTTATACAGCGATCAGAGCGTACAACTGCGGCGGCTGGTCGGCAACTGTTTTTTATCTTTCCAGTATGTGCTTGTTGCTTACATCTAACATTAAATGAAATCAACTTATGGTCACTGCTACCCAGATGTTTTTATGTGAGCATTAGTAATAAGCTCTGCAATGTTTGAGATTAACAAATCCAGCAGAGCATCATTTCTAGATATGGCTTCTATAAATTGTATCATAAAATTGTCTTGTAATAGGTTTATAAATGTCCACCCATTTTACTGTTTCAGTCCAGGTGCACACTGTAGCGATGCGGGAACCAGCGCAATTCCAGCGCCGGTTCCCGCATTGCATCTCTCCGGCAGTCAGTTCACACTGCTCTCTGCGAACCATTGGGAGTGTCAATACAATGTTAATGACACCCCAGGTTGGTTCACAGATCGCAGTGCGAACTGTGGATTTGGATAGGAATCAGATCGCATGGGTGAGAACACCCATGCGATGCGATTCCAGTGCGGGGAAAAAAGTCCCTGCACCTTTTTCTGTGCAAATCCAATGCGAGTTCAGCCATATCAATGGTATGGCTGAACACAGACATTGCATGTGGTCGGCATCACAGTGCTTGTGCGAATCCCATGCGGTGTCTGATCATCGCACACGTGTGAACCTGGGCTCAGTGTTGCCATTACTCCAATCAATATCAGGGTAGTTAAAATCCCTGACTATTATCGCTGTCCCAGCCCTAGCAACCATTACTGTCTGTGGAAGGAGCCGAGTCTCCACCTCCTCATTAACACTGGGTGGCTTGTAACAAGCTCTAGTAAACAACTTTGAAGTAGGTACATTCATATGCAACTTCCAACCATAATGCTTCAGCACCATCCCACTCTCCACCAACAAGGTCCTCTTTCACGTTTGCTTTGAGATTACTTCTCACATAGAGACAGACACCACCCCCTGTTCATTTTACGCAGTCATATCCAGGAATAATAATTGTCCATTCCTGTGAAGAATGAAGCCAAAATTAGCAATACCAGCTAACCTCCTGCTGACCACTCACAGTAAACATACTGCAAGCGGGCAGCAGGTGCAGACTTGGCAATGTACATGTATGTTGCTTCTGGGGTTTGGGGCATGCATGCATGCACCCCCTGCCAACCCAGGCTGTGATTGGACACAGCACGAGTTTGGCAGCAGATTTCAGCCAATTATTTCACCTGAAACCTGCTTATTGGCTGTGTACAGTCACATACATAGCTATGTGTTTACAAACACAAGACATAAGAGTAAAGTAGGGAGAAAAAACAACCTGATTAGTAAGTATAAGCAGCATGCATTACACACATTACACTTGTTAGGCACACCATTGGCCCCTTGATTGCCCCTACATTTTAACGCCTTCCCAGCCAGTGGCATTAGTACAGTGTCAATGTACAGTATTATAACTGATCAGTGTATTAGTGTCACTAATTCTCCCTCCCCCTCAATTGTAATTTAAGTACTACTCCAGCTTTCCCATAAACCTCTTCCTAAGCACAGTAGTCCCCTTCCATTTAGGTGCAAACCCTCTTTAGCTTATAAATTGTACTCCAATGAAAAGTCAGCCCAGTGCTCTAGGAACCCAAATCCTTCCCTCTTACACCAGGTATTTAACCATGAATTCAGTTCTCTAAGCTCCCCCTGCTTTCCTGTGTTATGCATGGCACCGCCAATTTTCCAGAGAATATAACCTTGGAGGTGCTTCCCTTCAATTTGCAGCCTAGTCCTTTAACCGCTTCCAGACCACCCACTGCACGTTTACTGCAGCAGGGTGACCCGGCTGCGTGAAACAATGTACCTGTACGTTGTTTTGTCTTCCTGGTCTGGGGCACATGCGCCGACCCACTCCCACTGTGATTGGACACAGCAGAGCCAATCAGCGGGTCCGGTCAGCTGCGATAGCCGATCTCTCCAATCATTCACTGGAGAGACAGAATGGCGGTCTGCCTATGTAAAAAAGGCAGACCTCAGTTCTGTCTGAGAGGAAGAGAGAGATCTTGTGTTCCTGCTAATCAAGAACATGTATCATTGTTTTCCTCCAGTTAAGCCATCCCCCAAACAGTTAGAAATCACTCCCTAGAGCGCACTTAACCCTTTGATCGCCCCTGATGTTAACCCCTTCCCTGCCAGTGTCATTTATACAGTGACAGTGCATTTTATTGCACTGATCGCTGTATTAGTGTCACTTAGTGTCCGATTTGTCTACCTCAATGTCGCAGTCCTGCTAAAAACTGGTGATCACTGCCATTTCTAGTAAAAATAAAAATGCCATAAAATATCTAATAGTTTGTAGACATGATAACTTTTGTGCAAACCATCAATTTACGCTTATTGGTATTTTTTTTAACAAGAATATGTAGCAGAATACATATTGGCCTAAATTGATGAAGACATTTGATTTGTTTTACATTTTTTTATTGTATATGGCAGAAAAGTAAAAAATATTGTTTTTGTTTTCAAAATTGTCTGTCTATTTCTGTTTATAGAGCAAAAAATAAAAACCACAGAGGTGATCAAATACCACCAAAAGAAAGCTCTATTTGTGCAAAAAAAAGGACATCAATTTTATGTGGGTACAGCGTTGTACTACCCTGCAATTCTCAGTTAAATCAACACAGTGTCGTATTGCAAAAAATGGCCTGGTCATGAAGGGGTAAAACCTTCCGGGGCTGAAGTGGACAAATTGAATGTTAAAGTAGCATTCCAGTAAAATCCTAACTATACCTGCTCCCATCCCCATTTTAAGCCTGTTCTAACTATCCTGTAAGGAAAAATGTCTATACTTACCTGTTCTGAGGGTGCTCGGTCCAATTACATGATTCGTTCCCAGCCCAAGTGTTGTTCTGTCCTATTTATCTTGTTTAGGTTGGACTTCTGATTTTCTTTGGGTGACCATGGATGTTCATGCGCTATATATTTAAATTCCCCAGAATGCCGGAGTTAGTGCTGTCAGATACCATCTGCAAAAATACAGTTTATACTCATCTGCACTACAGGAGATATCTTTTATCTGTGAAATTTCTCTTAACTTTTTTGTTTTTGATGGATCTTATGATCTCCAATGCTGTGGTGCATCCATGAGAGGTTCTCCCAATCCATGCCCTGCTCTGGCAATACTGCACTCTATGCCACTAGCTGTCACCTGCTCCACACCATGCGTATCATTCCTGTGGGGGAATTTACCAGAGCATGTAGAAACGGCTCCACTGAAGACCTATATAATGAGGAATGTGATCTTATAAGTACATGTTTGAAACAGAGGGGTTTTCCTGAAGGGCCTATCAAAAGGGGAAGAGAGACTGCAAGTGACAAGAACAGGGCAGCACTTTTAGACACTGCCACTGTTAGACATAAAACTCAAATGTCTAAAACTACTAGGACACAACCTGTAACTTCTGTCACTACTTTTTCTTCTGAATACAGATGGGTTTTTAATATCATTCAGAAGAATCTGCCTATCCTATATTCAGATAAAGAGCTTTTTTTCTATTTTACAATCAGGTTGTAGATTTGTCAGCCGCTCGGCTTCCACTCTAGGGAATTTGCTTTCCCCGAGTCTTTTTTCCTCTAGGAAAGAAAATTCATCCACGTGGTTAACATTTCTAGGATCCTTTCTCCATGGCCAGACCACATGTACTGTAGATATTGTTGTTTGATTGTATGAATTCATATCTTCAGGTCTATGGCCACAGGGGAACAATTTAATTTGAAGAATTACATTAACTGCAATTCCACATTCATGGTTTATATTATTAAATGTGCCTTTTGTTCTTTGCAATATGTAGGCTGCCCCACCTGCCCTTTAAAAATCAGAATTGGTGAGCACTTTGGTGATTTGATGAACCCCAGTGCCAGAGTCATTTCAAATGCCTCACACCACTTTTAAAAACAACATCTTGTTGACATGACAGGCTTTAAGTTTTTTGGAATTGAGTGGGTTACCCATTCTGTGAGGGCAGGAGATTACCATCGCAAGCTGCTTGCCAGGGAGACCTGGTGGATTTTTAGACTTCGAACCAGGGTCCTGCATGGATTGAACTGGAGTTCAAATTTAGATTTATGCCCCTTTCACATGGGTGCCTCCCTAAGCAGAATCTGCATGCTCAGCGGGGGATCTCTCTGCTGATAACAACCAACAGTAACCTTTAAGCACCGCAAGCCAAGAGCCAAGGATGAGTGTGAAGGAAACAATTGCCTCATGTGCAAAGGTGAAAAAGGACGAAGGAACCAGAGCTTCTGGCAATCACTGGAACGGTGAGCATGGACAATACTAACTGGAGACAGTGCTCAATGGTCATCTGCGCACCTTAAAGTTTAATTTTCTCAAGGACGATTACCGACCTGTAGACTGTAGTTTTTGTTGCTGCCGGTGTTACATACCCATCGGTTAACGTACAACAGTTTATGTTTCTGTCTCAAACCCTATCCTGGTTGTCTCCCTTGAGCTTTCCCAGATTAATAGGGATGGACCTTAAGTTCCTTTATATCATCTGCTGTTCTCACGATCTGGTATTGGATACTCAGGGAATTATCTGTTAAATCTCTGATTGGGGTCTAAGGGATCGGCTGGAGAGGTCGTCATGCACCTCTCTCTGTCTTTGGGCACCAGATGCTGGCTCTCCCTTGGACAGATGTATTTCTGCCTATTGGGCAGACTTGTAGTTCCCACATCCTGATATCGGGGGCGTTTCTTAAAACCCCCAATATCAGGATTCTGAGGGGGCTCGCGGTGGTTTCACTCTGCTCCCCTCCCATGTTCTCTACTCTTACTTTGTTTTACATGTTTTTGCTTTTCTTACCCTTCCTGTTCTTTCTCTCACTTCTCAGACACCAGGGAAGACTCTCAGATCCAGGTAAGCTCCAAGATGAGTTCTCTTTCAGTGATGCACGAATCACGACTCCCGAAACATCACAATGACTACTAACCCCCCAACCTTCTTTAGTATAGCAACGTATAATGTCCAGGGCCTTAATTCCCAGGTGAAGAGGAAAAAATACTTTACTTTACTTTGGCACACTCCCAGCACTTAGATGTGCTTCTTCTACAAGAAACTCACTTCCCGGCACAATATAATCCTAAGTTTATTCATCCCAAATATCCTAATTTTTTTCTGGCTAATGCCCCTGATAAGACTAGAGGTGTGGGTGTCTTCTTTGCCAAGCATGTGGTCTTCACCTCCCTAAAGGAAATCAAAGATCCGGAGGGCAGATTTATCCTCCTAAAAGGGACCTTGGGGGGTTTATTGTATACTTTCGTATCATATTATGCTCCCAACCAAGTCAAGTAAAATTTTTCCATAGATTGTTCAATCTCATCACACCCCACCTAGAAGGGACTGTGCTACTGGGGGGGGGGGTGATTCAAAAACCGCCCTAGACCAAATGTTTGACAAATCGGGGTCAGGACGTTCCCGCTTGCTTCATCCGCCAAAACAGATCCTTAAACTCGCCAAGCTCCTTCACACGTTGGGGTTCATAGACACCTGGAGGGAACTCATTTTTCCGCCCCCCCATAAGAGCATGGCTTGGATAGATCATATTTTTGTCATGGCCCCCGCCATCCCTTGGATCTCTAAATCATGCATTAATCACTTCCGGACCGCCGTACGTCGTTTGACGGCGGTACTTTGAAGTGGAATACCGTTGTTATGGTAGCAGATAGCTACCATAACCCCGGTATCTATTTTTTCAGCCAGCGATTCTGTACAAGATAAAAGTGGTCTTAGCGGTGGATTCGCCGCGAGATCACTTTTATCAGCGGTGGGAGGGGTGCCCCCCTCCCGCCGCTTTCCGGTCATCTCCGCCGCTTACCGGACCCGCCGGCAGCAGCGGAGATGATCCGATGCTTTCCCCTCAGTGTCCGTGAGCCGACTGAGCGGCTGAAGCCGCTCACTCGGCTCCATAATATGGCTGGGCGGAAGCTACGTCACAAGTCCCTTCCGCCCAATGCTCTTAAAGGGGACATTTTTTTTTTCCCCTGCCATTTTTTTCAAATTTTTTTTTTTTTTTTTTTTTAATGCATTTTAGTGTAAAAATGAGATCTGAGGTCTTTTTGACCCCAGATCTCATATTTTGGAGGTCCTGGCATGCTTTTTTCTATTACAAGGAATGTTTACATTTCTTGTAATAGGAAAAAAAGTGATCAAAATTTTTTTTTAAAAAAAGAAAGTTGTAAAAATAAAAATGAAAAAGTAAAATACATAATTAAAAAAAAAAATTTTTTTAAAGTGCACCGTCCTTGCGAGCTCGCGCGCAGAAGCGAACGCATATGTAAGTCCCGCCCACATATGAAAACGGTGTGCAAACCACACATGTGAGGTATCGCCGCGATCGTTAGAGCGAGAGCAATAATTCTAGCCCTAGACCTCCTCTGTAACGCAAAAATGCTAACCTGTAGAATTTTTTAAACGTCGCCAATGGAGATTTTTATGTTGCAAAGTTTGTCGCCATTCCGCGAGCGGACGCAATTTTGAAGCATGACATGTTGGGCATTTTACTCGGCGTAACATCATCTTTCACAATATGGAAAAAAATTGACCTAACTTTACTGTTGTCTTATTTTTTAACTAAAAAAACTGAATTTTTTCAAAAAAAATTGCGCTTTTAAGACCGCTGCGCAAATACGGTGTGACATAAAGTTTTGCAATGGCCGCCATTTTATTCTCTAGGGTCTTAGAAAAAAAAAATATAATGTTTGGGGGTTCTAAGTAATTTTATAGCAAAAAAAACTGTTTTTAACTGATAACCTCCAAACTCCAAAAAGAGGCTTGGTCTTAAAGTGGTTAAAGACTCTCCTTTATCTGACCACTCGATGGTTATGATACATATTAAAGCAGATCTTGGCCATAGGAGAAATCTCCACTGGCGTTTGAATGAGTCTCTTTTTAATAACACGGTCTACTGTACCTTGATAGAAAAGAAACTCAAAGAATACTTCCTTTTGAACGATAATGGGGAAGTAACCCCACCTACTTTATGGGCAGCTCACAAGGGGGTGTTAAGGGGCAAGATTATCCAATTATCGGCCAGGCTCAGAAGGGAAAGGAAGATCGACATAGAAAATCTAGAGAGGGCCTTTCATGAACTCTCCAAATCTCACAAGAAGAACCCAACACCCCAGTCCAGAGCTCAATTGGAAGCAGGGAGGGTAGCTTTAAACCTTGCTCTCACCACGAGTGCTGAGAAACAAATCCAATGGTCCAGAGCTCACGTATACCTACAAAGGGACCAAATAGGCCCCAAGCTGGCTGCCAAGCTGTCCCCCAGATTCAGGTCCTTCTCCTTCCCAAAGATAAGGGATTTTTCAGGCGAGTTAACCCAGAACCCTCAGCGAATTATGGAACTCTTTCAAAACTTCTACGCCAAACTATATAAAGCAGGGAAATCAGCTGGTCTCTCACCTCCAGGTCCGTTCCTAAATAATATTGCTCTCCCCAAGCTCTCGGAGGATCATATGGCCTCCCTAGAACTTCCGTTCACTCAAGCGGAAGTCCTGGAGGTAATCAAAAAAACCTCAAGAGGGGCACCGCCCCAGGCCCTGATGGATTCTCTACAGGCTACTATAAGACCTTTGGCCCCCTGATTGCCCCCTATTTAACGAAATTCTTCAATTCACTCCATGGAGGGTTCATGCTGGAGACCGAGGCTAATCGAGCCTTCATTTTAGTCATCCCCAAACCCGGTAAAGACCACTCAGACGTTAGCAATTACAGGCCTATCTCAATGATCAATAATGACCTCAAAATATTAGCTAAAATAATGGCCAATAGACTCTCTAAGTTTATAGGAAAATATATCCATAAGGATCAAGTAGGCTTCATTCCGGGAAGGCAGGGTCCAGATCAGATCCGCAGATCCCAACTCGGGTTGGGATGGGGGGGCCTCACAAGAAAGGGTTTCTACTCTCTGTGGACCTTCAAAAAGCGTTTGATTCAGTAGACTGGTCTTACCTATTTGATATTCTTAACAGATGGGGCTTCGGTCCGAAATTCACGCAAATTCTGAAAGCCCTTTACTCAAATCCTAGCGGTCAGGTCAAACTCCAGAATTAATTTTCAGATCCTCTTGTTATTCGCAGGGAAACCAGACAGGGATGCCCCCTTTCTCCTTTAATATTTGCTATCGCGATGGAATCCCTCGCGATCGCTATTAGAGACGACCCAGACATCAAGGAGGTGAAGTGCGGCCCCCACACACATAAATGTGCGCTTTTTGTGGACGATTTACTCTTATTCATAACGTCTCCCCTCACCTCCACCCCCTGAGTTATTCATCTCCTTCAAGAGTTTGGAGAGGCTTCCGGGCTGTGTATAAACTGGTCCAAGTCAGCGGCCTTAAATATTTCTACCCCTGAGTCTACAGTACTTCACCTCAAGGAGCTCTACAAGTTTACCTGGAATTCTTATCATCTACCATACCTGGGGGTCAGTCTGGCAGCCAACATCAGTCAGCTATATGAGGTCAATTACCCTTCTTTATTTAAGAAATTATTAGATGATCTCTCCAAATGGGATCAGGAGCGCCTCTCTTGGCTAGGTAGAATACACTCAGTTAAGATGACTCTGCTTCCTAGGATTCTTTATTTTTTCAGAGCACTCCCTATCCCCATTAAGAAACTTCTGTTGCAAAAATTACAATTGCAGATTTTGAAGTTCGTTTGGGGCCGAAAGGGCTACAGATGCTCTGCTAGTGTACTGAATAGAAGCCGTAAACAAGGCGGTCTTGGACTCCCACACCTCTATAAATATTATCAAGCGGCTCAACTAGCCCAGTTTTCTTTAATTTATGTGAGAGGGGACAAACCTGACTGGACTATAATGGAAAGGCAAACGGTTCCGTTAAACACTTCAGATTATCTAGTGGGGGCCCATTACAAACTAAGGCCACCAATTCTTGTCCCAACTCTGTCACACTCCATAGCCCTCTGTGACTTAGCTCTCAAATCTCCCAACTTAATTTCAAACCTCCGGCCCCTCAAGCACCTTTTCAACAACCCCCTATTCCCGCCTGGCCTAGATATCCAAGCCTTCCAGTGGTGGACGAACAAAGGCCTATTTCGAATTGGCCACTTCCTGACCTCCTCGGGTCCCCTGACATTAGCACATTGCATTAACAAGTTTGAAATGCCCCTTTCAGAACACTTTCACTTCCAACAAATACACTACTTCATGTCCTCTTGGTGGAAACCTAGGAAGCACTCCATTGGCATCACCCCCTACGAGAAGTGGTGTTCTGAGTTAGAAGATCAGAGAGGCGGAATCTCCCTGATTTATGCATCACTGGTGGAGAACTCTGATAAACCTCCCTTTGCGAGACAATGGGAAAAAGACTTGGGAGTGGACTGGGAGGTAGACAGATGGAACTCTTTATTTCAGAGATCCTTCAAAGGGATAACTAACATAGCGCTGCGGGAGGCCACCCTTAAGGTACTCACTCGCTGGTATTTGGTTCCTACTAGGTTGGCAACCATGTTTACGGGCTCCCCTGGTCTATGTTTTAGAGGGTGTGGCAATTTGGGATCCTTTTTCCACACCTGGTGGGAATGTTCTCGTATAAGGGGTTTCTGGAACAGGGTGTTTCACTTGTTACGAAAGATCACAGGCCAATCCCTTCCTCAGAACCCAGAAACGGCCCTGCTCAACTCAAGACCGGAAGGTCTATCGAAACCCCTTTTTTAACTCACCCACTTCATCTTGCTGGGGGCTAAAATAACAATAGCCAGGGCATGGAAACGCTCCTCAGTGTCCTTCTCTGCGGCTAAACAAAAAATTTCCTGGATCATGACTCAGGAAAAGCTTGCCAATATCATTTTAGACTCCTCGTCTAAATTTGACCTGGTCTGGGAACCTTGGTTGAGATTTTTACGACTTCAAACTTGAGCCATGACTCTCCCACATTCTTAATAGCTTCCCTGGTGCCTCCCTTTCCTTTCTCTCTTCTCTTCTTCTTTCAGGCTTTCTTTCTTTTTTCCATTTTTTTGAAGTTTTTTACTATATAATCTCATATTTGAGGTCCTGGTGTTGTTGGTTATTGACCAATGTAATTATTGGTCAACTGCGAGGTTGGGAATGGGTTCGGACAACATCCCCGGGCATTTAAGCCTCAATCTTTAGACATATCTCATTAGTTACTAGAAAACTGATCTGCGGTTGCCTGGGTTGGGTAAGGCCTCCATGAAGTATTTTGCTAGTAAAACTAGATAATGGTATACATTTTTTGTCTCCTCCTTTTTTTTTCCTGGCTCGCAGATATCAAAGAGCCTGGAGGTTTTCCAGACGTTTGGGAAGCCCTTGTCCACAGTTAGCTCCCATAGGGGTGGACATAGGGGCCCTCTCATTTAATCTATGCATTCGTTTGAGTCCTCAGGCTTAATATGCCATGCGCAACTTTTTGATTTAATTACTGCCTCCAGTTGGCCCCATTTGTTCAGGGGCTTGATACTGGTCACACTCTTCATGGACGCCTGCTCAGCTCAGGCCTATTGAGGCTTACTCTAGCCTTATCTAACATCAAAGTCTATTGTTCATATCTTTGTAAGCAATCTTGACCGTACTGGAATGTTACCTATTTCTTGAAAAAAACAATACAACTTGTTGAAACGAAAGTCTATGAGACCCGAACATTAAAAATCAAAAGTGCTCATTTTGAAAGCTTATATGCAAGTTATTGCCATAAAAAGTGTATGGGGGCCCGGGTCCTGCCCTAGGGGACATGTATCAATAGAAAAAAAGTTTTTAAATTGATAGTTTTTTCAGGAGCAGTGATTTTAATGCTTAAAGTGAAACAATAAAAATGAAATATTCCTTTAAATATCGTGCCTGGGGGGGTCTTCTTAGTCTACCTGTAAAAGGGTGCATCTCTGTGATGTTTAGAACATAGCTATAGCAAAATGACATTTCCAAAGGAAAAATTGTCATTTAAAATTGTGGCTGTAATGTATTGCCGGTTCCCAGCAATATACAAAAAAATCACAGAAAAATTTGCGTGGGGTCCCCCCAGTCCATACCAGGCCCTTCGGGTCTGGTTTGGATTTTAAGGGAAACCCCGTGCCAAAATTTTTAAAACATTTGACGTGGGGTCCCCCCTAAAATCCAAACCAGACCCTTATCCGAGCATGCAACCTGGCCGGCCAGGAGGGGGGGACAAGAGAGTGCCCCCCTCCTGAACCATACCAGGCTACATGCCCTCAACATGGGGAATATGGATGCTTTGGAGCAGGGGGGTCTACGCCCCCCACCCCAAAGCACCTTGTCCCCATGTTGAGGGCTAACACCGACTGAGCTCTTTCTTTTGACGTTTTTAAATAGTGAAGAGCGGGGCAAGCCAGTGATGTAATTGAGTGTCCCGCCCCTCTGACATCACATGACATCAGAAGGGGGCGGGGTCACCAATATGTCATGGGGTGGCCCCTCCCCGCACTATAAATAAAACTTCAAAACAAAGCCAGCACAGACGGTTGCAGCTCTCCCATGGAGGAGGAGCTGTGCACACCATCTGCGGGCATTGAGGGGAGGGAGATTATGGGGTGTTAGGCAGCACCAATGTTGCGCCGAACACCCCATAATGTTCTTAATTCGGGGAGCGGGTGAACAGCAAATGTTCGGCCCGAACGTATGCTCGTGCCGAACCGTTCGCCCATCCCTAGTGAGGAGCACAAAGACAAGTGTGTCTTGCCTACAGTTAAGCATGGTGGTGGGAGTGTCATGGTCTGTGTCTCTAACATCTACCAGCTCTGTGATGTCGTCATGGAGTGGCAACCTGTGAAGCTCTGGTGAACTCTATGTCCAAAAGGATTAAGGCAGTGCTGGAAAATAATGGTGGCCACACAAAATATTGACACTTCGGGCCCAATTTGGACATTTTCACTTAGGGGTTTACTCACTTTTGTTGCCAGTGGTCTAGACATTAATGGCTGTGTGTTGAGTTATTTTGAGGGGACAGCCCATTTACACTGTTATACAAGCTGTAAACTCACTACTTTACCATGTAGCAAAGTGTAATTTCTGTTTCGGTGCACTTCCTGGTTGCTGGGAGGTGGTTACGCAGACTAAGGACATGGATTACTGGAACAATGTCCTGGGGTCTGATGAGACCAAGATAATCTTATTTGGTTCAGATGGTGCCAAGCATGTGTGGCGGCAACTAGGTGAGGAGTACAAAGACAAGTGTGTCTTGCCTACAGTCAAGCATGGTGGTGGGAGTGTCATGGTCTGGGGCTGCATGAGTGTTATCGGCACTGGGGAGCTACAGTTCATTGAGGTAACCATGAATGCCAACATTTACTGTGACATACTGAAGCAGAGCATGATCCCCCTCCTTTCAGAGACTGGGCCGCGGGGCAGTAGTCCAACATGATAACAACCCCAAACACACCTACAAGATGACCACTGCCTTGCAAAGAAGCTGAGGGTAAAGGTGATGGACTACATTTAAATGTTTTGTGTGAACTGTTTTATTATGACTAAGACCCAAAGGATCCTTTTATGTCTTGATGGATAAAGAATAAATGTTGCATTATTTTACTTCAAGTCATGTTGGTGCCAGACTTTTACTTTTCACATGGGCCACCCACCACATGCCAAATGTTGGCACCAGGAACACAGGAAACATTCAGTTAAAAAATGATCCGATCAGTCTTGATTATAGAATCCCCAATTACTACAAACTGACTAGACCTCCCTACATTGCCCTCACCACCAGGACCAGATGAGCTGCTCTCCCTTGCTATTAAGCCTGTTAAACACAATGAGAATATCAGACGAATGATCTTCTTTTTTTTTTATGCATGCTTGTCGAAAATGAAGAGGTTACTACATACTGAAATTCTCGTATGACAGAATACAACTTTGGAAATGATGCAATATGTTGTATTGTATTGTAACGTATGCTTTAATTTCCACTGTTTGTTTAAATTTACGTGTTCCCTTGGGATAATTTTGGATGAACTGTTGTTATCGGCTCTCGAAAGCTATGTACTAATGATCAGATTATCGTACGATCGCTTCCAAAGCCGTATTTTCCACCGATTTTCTGATTGCGTGTACTAGGTATTAGGATTGTCAGTTATAGGCTGCAGTGGTGGGTGGAGATGCCAAGTCAAGATTCTGGAGGCAGCTAAGCAGTAGGATGGATCTGAAGAGCTACAAAAGCAGCATAATGGGGGATATGCTGCAAAGTACATTTTAACTCCCGATTGTGAAGTCATGTGTGTTTTATTAGCTGATGCTCACATGAGTGCGTGGCAGAAATATTTGGAGAGTACAACATGAAACAATTCTGCTCATACTTTTGAAACAAGTATACAATCACTAAAACTATATGCTTGCTGTACATTAAAAGCACTTTAACATTTGCCAAAGTTTTATTCATTAGGGCAGTGAATAGTGCTGTAACCCATAGAAGTCAATCAAAAATGAGCTACAGTAATGCTTGCTCTGCATTGCTGTTTATAGCACGTTGTCAAAGCTCTTTCTTCTGCTTGGCAAAACTGAACTGCTGTGCTATGCATAGTGGATGCAAGGGGCAAGTCATTGAAGAGCCAACAGAGGGAAGAGAGCAGATGTGCGGCTTATGATAAATATGTTATGTGAGAGATTAAAGAAGACACGTGTGAAGTAAAGGATACTGAAGTCAAACAAACAGATAAAATTTGAACATCAAGGAAAATAAAGGCAAGAAAGGCACCCAAAGAAAAGAAACGGCATGTCCCTCAGGACATGCTAACACTCTAGAAAAGTATTTAAGTATTATAGAGCAATTCTATTGATATATGAAACTGAAGTAAGTGGACACATTTCTAAACTACATTTATTTAATTCATTTCAGTCAAAATAGGGCATTACTGTGTCTGTACAAAAGATTTTCATTCTTGGCGCTGCCAGAACACTCTGGATGGCAAGCAATATGCCTAACCTAACTTAAGGATCTCATCAGCAGAAGGTGAAAAAGGACACCAGATTATCAGCTTTCTCCACTTGAGTAGCAAAGACTGGAACAGACTGTGGACTCCCTTCAGAATTAAATGAATGAATCAAGCAAATGCTGGTATTACCAAATCATATTATTATTATGAGTGCTAAATAAACTATTTCCTGCCACTTAATAAAAGACAGTGGAGTGGATTTATTAAAACTGGTGCACTTAGAATCGGGTGCAATTGTGCATGGTAGCCAATGAACTTCTTACTTCAGCTTGTTCAAGTAAGCTTTTACAAAGCTTACAAGAAAACTGGAAGCTGTTTAGTTTCTATGCATAGCTGCACCAGATTTTGCACTTTGCAGTATTAGTGAATCAAAAGTTGTTTGTATTTATTTTTGGAAAGAGCAGGGTAGAGTTAGTTTCCTGTAGCCAAATGCTGGACTACAGCAGTATGGGGGAGACATTGCATCTTCTTCTCTTCCTCTACCGAGATACTGATATTATGATGCACCATTCTCC
This sequence comes from Glandirana rugosa, assembly GCA_018402905.1. Lineage (NCBI taxonomy): Eukaryota > Metazoa > Chordata > Amphibia > Anura > Ranidae > Glandirana > Glandirana rugosa. The sequence goes on along the minus strand of BLSH010513832.1, from coordinate 137,709 downwards.
TCTGGCCAGCAGGGGAAGAGCTGAAGCCAAGCAAGCCCATCAACTTCTGTAGAAGACTTATGTAGTGCACTGAGAATCCTGGGAGTGGTTTGAAACAACAGCCATATAATGGAATAAATAGACTCTTTGGACTACATATCCCAATGGTCACTGTGCAGTAGGAGTGGAGAGGGAATTTGGTTAAATTGCCCAGGAGTGTTCTTTCTTTTGGCGCTGAGGAGAGAGAAAATGAAAGCAGAGCATCTCTATCCAAGAACTCACCTGCCAGCGGGAATGCGAGTTTGAGACTGAAAGTGGGGAGACCCAGAGCAGCACAGTACTGCTCATATCACAGATCCTGTACCATTGCCACAGAGAGGTTGAAACGTCCACTCACCCACTGCTTCCCACCATTGGTCACCGGAAGCTTTCAGGGAGAAACAGAGAGGGTCCACTTCTAGAGCAAAGTCAACAGCATCATCCTGGGAACTAGTGAGGGAGCATTTTGCCCATTATAAATACTGCTAGTGGAGACTGAGGCACTGAGCACCCAACCCATACTGCATCCATACCAGCCATATACTGCACTTCTACCATACCTATACTGTACCCAAGCCAACCCTATACTGCAATTATACTGAACTGTCTATGCATCTGAACCACATCTAGATTGCACCTGTACTGATACTGTATAGTACCTATACTGTACTTATAATGCATGCAGGTTGACTGGGACTGTCGTTAAATTCAAGATGCTCTTAAATGGGACAATGATAGTTGCTGGTAGAACATGTTAAAGGACTGCCCCTGAAAATAATTACTCTGCAAGTACCCTTTATTATCCTGCCTCTTTTACTACCATCCTCATTTTGTTTTGGATAGTGCATACCCAGTCAGTTTAGGACTAGCATCGCCACCATAAATGAGCTCTGGCAGTACAGTTCCAGAGGTCAGTAGATTAAACTCACTGATCACTTGAGGTGGCCTTGCTACTGTTTATACTGAGCTGGATGCCAAATGCCATTTAATGCCTAGTCCTTACTATTAATCACTTTGTATGATAAATTGTATGAATACCATGTTATGCTTGCCTAGTAACCAATCATATTGGGTGACAATATGTTACGTTTGCTTTTACTACCTGGTTTGGTGCCTGCTTTCTTTGATATAGCACTATTATTGGAAACTAAGTATTCCTTTCAGTGATTTCCTGTGATAGTGTATGTTTGTACACTCAGCCTGGTGCATCAGAGGGGCTGAGGTTCTTGAGAAAGCCGAGGCAAAGAACAGAGAACCTATCCTATCCAGTGGCTGCTTCAAGGTTAGTTCTACACTCCTGTCAGGTTTTTTAATCAACACCTTTACTCATTTCTCTCTATGCTCCACTATATGTCAAGGGCAGTGACTAGTAAGGCAAAAGATGCAGATTTTTTTGATTCGCTAACTTTGTACTCTGTCATTTGGGGGTTAAATAACGTATGTGGTAGATGCATTTGTAATAAGTCCATGTGAGTCAGGAACTGTGGTTAAAAGATAAGTTCACTTTTTTAAATAAAATAATAAATGCACATCTTTTTGCAGGTAAAAAATGTGCATTTACTACTATTTTTTGTAGGAGCCTAGAAAGCATTGCACCCACGATCAGCAGATTGGGGGTGCCATGCAGGGCTCCTGCAGACCATCAGTGTAAGCTGTCTGCTTACACTGTCTGCTTGTGTCTGGAACAGACACAAGAAAGCATGGGGTGGGGGGAGCAGTGTGTACAGGAAGGGGGCAGAATAGTGTGTACAGTGGGTGTTTTTTAACTCCCATATATGTATTTATTTGTTGTTTCTAATCAGAATATTAAGTCACACCCAATATTTTGTGTAATTTAACCACCACTTTTTGCTATGTGCACCACGACTGAATATCTTCTTAAAGTGTCTCTCATTCTCAAATTCAAAAGTTGGGAGGTACAACCCCATTTCCAAAAAAGTTGGGACACTGTGTAAAATCGACATAAAAACAAAATGCAATGATTTGCAAATTTTATAAACCAATGTTTTATTCACATTTAAAAATATTTAAATTGAGAACATTTACCAACTTAACCGCTTGCCGTCTGCCCACCGTCAAATGACAATGGGGCAGTGTGGCTCTCGTTCTGGGAAGACGTCATATGACGTTGCCCAGAAAGCGTGCTATTGCGGGCCCACAGGAGCGCACATCGCGGCAACCGTGGCCGCGATGTGTTGCTAGGACACGGCGCGACCCTGATCTGTGTAAAGAGCAGCGGCCGCGGCTCTTTAGACATGTGATCGGCTGTGTCCAATCACTGCCAGTAACATGTAAACAAGGAAGTGCCGGTAATCGGCTTGCGCTGACAAAATGTGTGGCGAGGAGTACCAATCAGCGGCATTTCCCCACACAGAAGACCTGGGAATGTAATCAGGGCACTGATCATCAGTGCCCTGATTATAGCAAAAGCCCTAGCAGTGCCACCAACCAGTGTATATCAGTGCCACCAATCAGTGCACATCAGTGCCACCAATCAGTGCCCATAAGTTCCATCAATCAGTGCCTATAAGTGATGCCAGTCAATGCCTCCCATCAGTGCCTGCTCATCAGTGCTGCCTGTCAATGCCCATCAGTGCTGCCCATCAGTGCCCACCAGCTTCACCCATCAGTGCCCATCAGTGCTGTCTATCCTTGCCGCCTATCAGTGCCCACCCCTGCCGCCTATCAGTGCCACCTATCAGTGCCCACCAGTGCCACTTATCAGTGCTCACCAGTGCCTCTGATCAGTGCCACCTATCAGTGCCCATCAGTGTGGCATATTAGTGCCTCCTCATCAGTGTCCCCTAATCAGTGCCCATAAATGTTGCCTCATCAGTGCCCATAAGTGCCACCTCATCAGTGCTGATCAGTGCCACCTATCAGTGCCCATCAGTGCAGCCTCATCAGAACACATCATTGAAGGAGAAAAATTACTTATTTACAGAATTTACTGACAGAAAATAAGGAAAACTTTTTTTTTTCAAAATGTTCTGTCTTTTTTTTTAGTACAAAATAAAAATCCCAGCAGTGATTAAATACCACCAAAAGAAAGCTCTATTTGTGTGAAGAAAAAGATAAAAAATTAATTTGGGTACAGTGTTGCATGACCCCGCAATTGTCATTCAAAGTGCAACAGTGCTGAAAGCTCAAAAATGGCCTGGGCAGGAAGGGGGTGAAAGTGCCCAGTATTGAGGTGGTTAAGAAAAAAAGGTCATTTTGAAATTGATGACAGCAAAGGAGGTCACTGGACCTTGCAGGCACAGCGCTCCTCAGAAGCGGCGGAGGATGAACTATATCTCAAAACTCAGATCAGGCCCAGGACAAACAAATAAAATTAATGATTGAGAAAATGGAAGACCTAGAGAATAGGTCTAGAAGGAGCAATCTGCGCTTTGTGGGAGTCCCAGAATCCCTGCAGGCCTCAGCGCTATCTAATTTCTGTGTTATAAAGATTCCAGGGACTTTAGGCCTGCCAGGCCCATGTGCAGTGGAACGTGCCCACTGTCTGGGGTCCCAAGCACCAGATCGCACTTCCCCACGCCCGATCATAGCCAAATTCCTGAATTACGCTGAGAAACACGCCATGCTACAAAAATATCGACAATCCAAGTCTCTGCACATTGACAGCGGAAAGATTCTCATCTTTGCTGACTACTTGGTTGAAGTGGAAAAAAGAAGGAAAGCATTCCAATATGTCTGCTCGGTACTTTTCAAGCACAAAGTTAAATTCACTCTGGCATTTCCAGCCATCTTGCACCTTAAGGCACCCAATGAAGATCAGCTCACATACCATGACCCTTCGGAGGTTGAGCACTTCCTGTGCTCATTAAACTCAGATACCTACACAAATGTTGTCTCCAGGGAGACCACCCCACCCTGTCCTCTGGACCAAAGGAGCCCTAGAAAGGACCCTCCAAAATGTTTCAAACCTACTGGGGCAAATTTCCTAGCATATCCTCGCTGACTGTTTCTTAAAAAAACTTTGTATATGCTTTTCTCTCCAGATGGGTAAATGACTATGCTTTCTACAACTAATAACATTATTCTTCATAGTTAAAACCCTCTTGATGCACTTATGTTTTGTCATTTGTTTACTTCCTTAAATTGTGGCAAAATACTAAGTTATACGCTCTTTTTTTCCACATGGGCGTACTGTATGGCTTCCCTTAATTTTCACTCGGGGCATTAAATCAGGAAGTCAGCCCTTTAATACCAGGCACGACATGCATTTTGAAGCAGGGTTGCAGCACCTGGGGGCTGGCATTTACGCAGTGACCCCATGTGGAAAAAAGAGAAGTCATACTACTGGATTGTTGTTTGGTTATTTTGGTTTCAGTTACTCTCCTTCCCACCCTCTTTGTTGTACACATACCATATGCCCACTTCACCTGCAACCCTCTTAATTAGCCTTAGCTATCTCTTAGAATCCTCTAGGGAGACGGTACAGTTCAAAACCTACAACATGGGCTGTGACAGGGCATAGGTCCCCCCAATAAAAGACTCAAGATTTTGCGGCACCTTAAATGGTTAAAGGCCAAAATAGCTTTAATCCAGGAATCCCATTCATCCCAATCTGATTTTCATTGCATGAAAAAATTATGGGTTGGCACCGTCTTGGGCTCTGAAGCTATTGGACGCAAGGCAGGTGTTATTATATTAATCCACAAGATCCTCTCTTGTGAGTTTTTGTCCGTTGAATCAGACACCCAAGACGTCTAGTCACGGGAGACAGTTTTTTACTGACCTGTCGAAACACCTACTACAACACCCACATACTCCACATATAGTGCGTGGTGATGGACTCCATTTTACCGATTTGTGGAGGCTCCAACATCCTACGGATAGGGAATTTACTTTTTATTCTTCCCCACATAACATCTTCACCAGCATAGATTATAGCTTTAGCAACGGTAACGTCATTCTGATGGTAAAAGGGACAGAAATCCATGAGTTAGTGATCTCAGATCACGCCTCAGTATCTTTAACCCTCCGTGACTCCCACTCCAACCCCAATTTACATCTGTGGCACTTCTCCTCTTATCTTGCTAAAAATACGGATTTTCAAGCTTTTATATCCAAGACTTGGGTTGAGTTTTCCCTCACATATGATGCCCATCTACACAGCCCTAACCTATTCAGGGAGGCCGGCAAGGCCTACCTCAGGGGCCAAGGTATTTCATATGCATCCTCCTTTAAAAAACATGCCCTAGCCAAATACAGGGAAGCAAGCCTGAGGCTCAGGCTTGCTCACCCTGCCTTAGTCTCGCACAATACACCCACCCAAAAGGTAGAATGGCAGACAGCCAAACAAAATTTCAACCACTGGGCGGACACCTTAGAGCTGACCAAACGGGCCCGAGCCGACGCCACCTTCTTTAAATATGGAAATAAGCCAGGGAAGCATTACTACCCTCTGGGACTTATCAGGCAACATTAAATCTCAGCCCCATGAAGTCGCCAAGGTGATGCTAAATTTTTACTCTTGGATAATCTAGACCTCCCGAAGATATCCCCCACTCAAATTGCAGCACTAAATTCTCCTATCTCCGAGAGTGAATTATTGTATATTATTCACAACCAGCTCCCGCCAAGGCCCCAGGCCCTGACGGTTTAATGGGAGAATTTTATAAGACCTTACAAGACATACTGAGCCTAACTCTACTCAAAGTCTATAATAAAATATGTTCAGGAGACCCTTATCTACCCACAGGCAACTGAGCGATCATTATATTACTCGCAAAAAAAGGGAGAGACCCCTTGGAACCAGGATCATATCGTTTCATATACCTCCTCAATTTGGACGAGAAGATCCTTCCCAAAATAGTTGCCACCAGACTAGCAGACATCATTCCCTCCTTAATTCACCCACTCAATCTGGCTTTGTCAAGGGCAGAACTGCCACTCTCAATATGTGCAAGGTGATGATGGTCCTGGACTATGCAAACATGCATTCTGGAGAGGATTTGGCCATCATCACCTTAGATGCAGAGAAAGCCTTTGACAATATCAATTTTGACTGACTTTCCCTAGTGCTAACCAAATTAGGGTTCAATGGTCCATTTATCCACCTCATCAGAGAAATGTACTCTTCCCCTACAGCCAAATTGGACGTAGCCGGACTCCTCAGTAACAAATTTAGACTACATAAAGGTATGAGACATGGGTGTCCTCTCACCTCTGCTGTTCAACCTAGCCATAGAACCCCTATCCAGAAACTTATCCTACAAGGCCCCCCTGTATAGGATTCATGTCGGTGACTCCGAACTTCGCTCCGCCCTTTTTGCAGATGATGTGCTTATTTTCACAGCAAATCCGGCCTCTGACATGGACTCCATCAAGGGAATATTGGAGGAGTTTAAGTTGTGTTCTGGCCTCCGCATAAATTATAGAAAAAGCAAAATACTGCCCTTAGGCCTTTCTTGATGTCCACCATGGGCTTCCAAGTCCCCCTTCTCCGTTGCCAAGACATACATCATGTATTTGGGTATTAAGATAGGCAGAACCTTCTCTACTCCCTAAATTACCCTCCCATAATTGATGAAATCATACAGGAACTGGCCAGTTTTGCCAGATTGTTATATCCAATGCAAACTATCCCATTACTACTAAAACACAAAGACATCCAAACCCTTAATAGAGCTATATCCCAATTTTTTTGGTGCAAAACGAGGTCGTGCATAGCTTTATCAAAGTTATATCTCCCTAGGAGTGAAGGAGGCATCTCCAAAATATACGGTTGTACAACTGGGCCTGTCTGCTTCGAATAGGTCTGGACAGCCTATCTAAAGCCTCTCGCTATTCTTCCTTCACCTTGGAGACCGCCATGGTACATCCTTACTCCCTGATGGACCTGCTCCACACCAAACTGAAAGCAACTCATCCCGACTTGCGACACATCCTTCTCTTGAGGGACACAGTGAAAACTTGGAGAGAAGTGCCTGACACTACCACCCTACATCTCCAATATGCTGCCAATTCAAGGCAACCCCAATTTCCCTTCAGGGATGGAACACAAACCTTACCAAACCTGGGAAAAATGAGGTCTCACAAAATTTGTTTCCCTATGTGACCTAGTCTCAGGCACTCCCCTTCCATTTCACAATCTCATAGAAACCTTCTCCCTACCCACATCACACGTTTTCTATTATAAACAATGTCTCAGTTTCATTCAAGCATTCTGCAGAGAGGGGAGTAAGCACTTCAGAACATCAATAATAGATCGACTACTGGGTAAAGGATCATACTCTATCTCTGACATTTACAAACCCTTGATTCTTGCAACCACTCCTTCTTTAGCAGCAATCTCAGCAGCTAACTGGGGTAGAGACTTTCCAGACGCGGACATCCAAGACAAAGTACTCAAAGGATATAACTCTATTCTTCGCCTCACATCAAATGAAATCTGGAGAGAAACTCAATTAAAAATGCTTCATTGGGCCTTCATTCCCTTTATAAAAGACAATAAAAATTCAAAAGCTGCTACCTGTCCTCTTTGTTCCCAAGCAAAACCCTCACTTGCTCAACACCTATGGTCTTGCCCACAAATATCAACCTTCTGGGACCAAGTCATATCCTTTATATTTGGAATCACCCTCACTCAACTTCCTAAGGACCCTCTTCTTCTCGTATTCAGCCACTGGGACAAGCAACTTCTGTCCTGGTCCTCTAGAGCCTCCACCTGCTCCCACAAAACCTGGATACAGATCTCACTCCTAGCAGCCCACATAATAATTTTAAAAAACTGGATTTTGCCTTCTCGCTCTACAATCTCCCAAATCAAATGGGAGCTGCATTTACTTTTGTAGAAGGAAAGATTCACCACGGATTTCTCCCAATCTTCTTGTAAACAAAATTTTTATAAAAGATGGAAAGCTTTTATGTCCAAAACTTTATGCCAGGAAGAACTGGATTCCTTCTTGGACTCTTCCCATTACTTTAACCATGGTCTCAAGATACTCTACAGCCAAGATGAATGAACATATCCCCGCACATCCACAGGTACACCACCAAACTTTCTTGTTGTACAACAATTATTCCCCTAGCTCCCCTCCCTTCCCCCCTTTGTTCGAGGACCAGCTCCTATTCTTTAGTGATACCCAAGGTCCATCCAACTCTATACAATTATCTTCTATGTTATTGACCAATGTATTGATGTTCACCCTGTGTTGGGGAAATTGCATATTTCATATTCCTCATTAAGGTTGGCCTCACAAATATCTATTATAGCCTCTAATATCCTGGTTACCTTGCATGACTCAACTTATTGGCATTTGAACTGCCTTGTATGGACAAGTTGGCCCCCTCTCCTCAGGAATGTAAAGGTCATATTGTTGCTTACCAGGGTGTTGGCTGTGGGTGGTCCTTTTCCTTACACACAAGCTTAATACCACAGCCCAATCTGGTATAAGTCAGTCTCACCAAGAACAGCCATGAGGCAAGTGTCTGGTCCTGGTCACCTGTGCCATGAAAGGGACCCATGGCAGGAAACAAGCACCTTTAGTTAAGTATTGATATTTTCTTTATCTTTATCTGTATCTGTCATTACTTGTAATAAATGTTATATTTTTAAGTATCTGTGTGATCTCTCTTTGTACATATCGAACACAACCCCAAAAACGTGACAAGAGATTTGGTACCAGGAGTAAGTGGGGTCGATTTGTGCAAACAAGAGATACAAAAATGATGCAGAATTGTGCTAGACAGTTTGTGCTGGGTTTAATGTTGTGTACTTGTATTGTGAGCCATAGTACATTCAGAAAGCGAAGGAAATACATCAGATACTTAGCTGGCTTATTTGAGGTGCCTTTAGGTGATCAGGTGCAAGCAGATTTTTGTTTAGGTGTTAACTGGACACTGGCTTGCGATTTTGTTCTTGTTTGATAAATTGGGCGAGAGACTGATATACAAATGAAACTGTTGTATCTTCAGGAAGCCTTAATTTGCAATAGTAAACAGCATTGGTCTCTGGATTGAAGACATTTCAGAGCAATGAGACTTGTTTATAAATTGGGCGAGAGACTGATATACAAATGAAACTGTTGTATCTTCAGGAAGCCTCAATTTGCAAGTAACAGCGTTGGTCTCTGGGTTGTAAAAATTTCAGAGCAATGAGACTTGTTTTAATATTGATTGTTATGTGTATGTCCGAATTGTTTGAAGCTAACTAATGGACATGGTACTTGTTTGTATTGTTTATATAAAATGACAAGGTTACCTAAATCAAGATAGATAGGTAATGCTTAGTATGAGTTGTAAAAGAAGTTTTGTAAATTATGTTTGTGTGTTTATGTGAGTTTAACATTGAAAAAGTTAAGTGATGAAACTGAAGAAAAAGTTCTGTGAAGTTGTAAATGAGCAAAGTGAGAAATACAGAATGGTTATATTTTAGGTACTGGAAATGATAAAATGGCATATGAGAAATATAGAAGCTTTTGTTAGAAAGTCTTTGTAAGTGTTAGTGAGAAATGCCTACAGTCTGCAGGAATTCCTCCCCCTCCTTACATGTGTGTGTTTGTGTAAAGAGTGGAAACAGATAAAGAGACAGGCATTCCACCATTTGTAACCCCCCTTAAATGATTGTGCCTGTCTGTAAAGCAGGAAAGTTCTGTACGTCTAAGAAATAAGGAATATACTGTTAAATGTAATGTGTAAATGTGGGTGATATATAAGACCAAGGAAAATGTTTAATTGTGCTGCAAAAATACAATCCTAGTTGAAATTCTTTGTAACTCTAGGATTCAGTTTAAACAAAGAAAAGGCTGATGCGGCCGACACCCTTTAAATTCCTAAAAGCAGCCATGATTATTATAATTATTTAAACGTTTTAGTTCTCCATTCCAGCCTACTGGGCGTGGAAAGGGAGAAGCCTCCACCCACCGATAAAAACCCGGTTCTACCTTTTTCTGCCAGTCATTTGACAACGTAGCCGATTAGACAAGTTCTGTATAACATGTTAAATGTATGAGCAAGCAAAGAGTAACAAGATATAAGAGTATAAGATAGGATAATAGTGAAAGATCACTGGAGATAAATGTCTTATCTGGGTTGGTGATTGTAATGAAATGTGATACTTTAGAATACAACACTAATGATTGTTTTAGAGGTTTTTTTGTTAATACAGAAGTTTCCAAGACTTGTATGGGAAGAGGTTGAAATAGAAACATCAAAATGGATTTGGTGATGTATAATATTTGTGCACAATGTAATGAACACACTGCAAATGTTATTGTGAATGTTAACCATGGTGAATTATTGACAACTTTTGATGGACGTCCTTTAATGAAAATTCACGTGGTGATTAATTAATTAATTAATGAGCTCGTTTAGCATGAGTAGAAAAGAGTGCACTCTCATTAAACAACATGGCCATATGTTTTGTCTAGAAAGTTTTGAATATGTGCTTTGTGCTAACCATTTGTTTATTTCTAGGTGGGAAATGTAATGATAATGCACTAATACCTTTCATTTTGTTTAGTTCCTAGATAGCGCTAAACAGCGTCAATCATCTGTCTGATATGGTTTGATGTCCAAGAACTAAAGACGAAGATTACAACATACATTGACACCTTGCATCGTCTTAATTGTTGATATTTTGTTATGTGAATGTAATGACAGTTTTTATTAGAACTGATTGTAAAACAGAGCAGCTAATAATTTTGATGCTGCGTGATGAGTATTCAAGTTTTTTCCCTTCTGATTAAGTTGAATTTGAAACATATTTCTAATGGTTTGGAGGGTATAGGAATACCTAAGCATAATATGTTTATCTTCCTCTACTGTCCCTTCTTGTGTGTATTTAGATTGATTTATAGCAGGATCTAGTTTAATAGATTCTGCCATAATCATTGCAGTGGCCTGTAATACAGAATCACTGTTGGGGTGTGTGAAAAAAGAAAAGAATCCACAGGATGTGCACAGTACAGGAAGAGAATGGGTGACAACTGGTGTTTGAATTGAAGTATATTTTTCTATATGAATGACTGTTTGAATTCAACTAATCGTGTCATTTATTATGGAAAAAGTAATTTTATGTCCACTCTATTAGAGATAATCATGATTATGGCAATGGTTGCAAATTTTAAACTAAGTCCTTCAAAATTAAGGTGCTGTAATTTTGATATATCCATTTTTATATGTGACACTTAGTGATCCTTTGGCCACCATGTTTGATACACTTAATTATGAAATGAAATAGGTTCCCAGGTTTAGTTTTCCTCAATTCTCCCTGATTGCTTGGGTGTGGGACTGGCATGTAGAGTATAATGACACATCAGGTGTGGGTAGTTTGTACACACATATTGGGGTCAGTGTAGACAAGAGCCAGTTAGCCTGCCAGAATGTTTTTAGAGTGTGGGAGGAGACCGGAGTACACAGAGGAAATACACACATTAAGTGGTTTGAAGTTGGGCCTATGGTTGGACATTGCTAAGTTAGATAAAAGCTGAGTTTTTCCTTTTAGTGTTAGGCCAGGTCACTAGGGATTGGGGATTTAACTGTTCAGAAATCTAAATCCATGATGTGCTATATGGGCATTATTGTTAGTTATGGAAGGTTGGACTGGCAGTCTTGGTAACACACCTGCCTTGACGTCAACCACAAGCATATTGGAGAAAGGAGACAAACACATTTGACTGCAGCAACTGTCTATAAAGACTTTGCCAATGATCAGCAGCTGAACTGTTGGTGCAAGTTACACCTGTTCTGATGGTTGAATACCTGAACTGTTCCATCAGCTATCATGGTCAAGTACCTGAATCTGATCGTGAAGTGCCTGAACTGTTTTATCTGCTCTGATGGTCAAGTGCTTGAACTGTCTGTAAAGTTATGTGCCTGCACGTCGATGACTTGTGAGCTGCAATAGTCCGGAGGATATGGACTTTGTATTCTACAGTTCTTTCAGTTCTACAGCATTGCAATTGTTGTGCTGCAGCTGCGATCTGATCACCGGATGTCTAAGACTCTGCTGTCCATCACCAGGTATGGAGGATTTTGACAAGTTTCTACACGTTCAAACTCTCGGTAAGGAGAGTTTGATGTTCATACCTGCTCCTGTGCTTTCAAAAGGAAAAGTTTGGTGTTCTTCTGTTAGTCCAACATATGGTTTTTTAAGTTTGGATATTTTTATATTTTTCAGCCCTAACATAGCCGAATGAGATGTTCTGTGCAGGTAAATCGGACAGGGAAAGGAAAGTAGGTATCTACACTTTAGATTAGATACGCTTTAGATCCCCCATTTTTCAAGGTAAACCGGGGGGTGGGAGAATTATTCTTTTTGTTTACAATAATCAGGTGCTTTCCCTTCTAATATTGATGTTGTGTTTATGCACAGTTGGAGGCATTATATGATTTGTGAGCCAGGGGGTGGAGTGTTGGGGAAATTGCATATTTCATATTCCTCATTAAGGTTGGCCTCACAAATATCTATTATAGCCTCTAATATCCTGGTTACCTTGCATGACTCAACTTATTGGCATTTGAACTGCCTTATATGGACAAGTTGGCCCCCTCTCCTCAGGAATGTAAAGGTCATATTGTTGCTTACCAGGGTGTTGGCTGTGGGTGGTCCTTTTCCTTACACACAAGTTTAATACCACAGCCCAATCTGGTATAAGTCAGTCTCACCAAGAACAGCCATGAGGCAAGTGTCTGGTCCTGGTCACCTGTGCCATGAAAGGGACCCATGGCAGGAAACAAGCACCTTTAGTTAAGTATTGATTTTTTTTATCTTTATCTGTATCTGTCATTACTTGTAATAAATGTTTATTTTTAAGTATTTGTGTGATCTCTCTTTGTACATATCGAACACAACCCCAAAAACGTGACAAGAGAACCCTGTCTTACTTTCTCTCTGTACCCTCTCCCCCTTGTTCTGGGGTGACCGGATACCGAGATTTTCTTCCACACTTCGTTTTCAATATTTTCTGGTGATGTTTACCTCTCTCTTATTTACAGATATCCCTCACATACTCTCAAGTTTAACTCTGTTGTATGTAGCTTTTAATGAATTCAATGTTATACTATGGCCTTTCATTGATGTAAAAAACTCAGAAAATGTTCAAATCTCAGTGATGCATGTTCTGTCACTGATCTCTGTTGTATCTTCCTTTCTGAACCATCCAATAAAATCTTTTGAAAAAAAAAAGGCACCTTAGAGAGTCACAGCATCTCAGAAGATGGGCAGAGATTCACCAAATCTGTGAAAAGCTGCGTCTAAAAAATGTCAAACAATTATAGAATATTGTTCCTCAATGGAAAATTGCAAAGACTTTGAATATATCATCATCTATAGTATATAATATTACCAAACAATTCAGAGATTCTGGAGAAATCTCTGTGTGCAAGGGACAAGGCTGAAACTCAGTATTGGAAGTCCATGATCTTTGGGCCCTCAGACAATACTGCATTAAACACAGGCATGCTTCTGTAATGGAAATGATTGCATGGGCTCATACATACATCTAAAAATCACTATCTGTGAGCACAGTTCACCGTGCCATCCAAAAATGCAAGTTAAAGCTCTATCATGCAAAGAATAAGCCATATCTAAACATGATCCTGAAACACTGCTGTCTTCTCTGGGCCAAAGTTAATTTAAAATGGTCTGTTGCAAAGTGGAAAACTGTTTTATGGTTAACTGAATTGAAATTTGTCATTCTTTTTGGCAACCATGGGTGCCATTTCCTCTGGACTAAGGAGGAGAGAGACCTTCGGCTTTCAGTTAAAACAACCTGCATCTCTGATGGTATTGGGGTGCATTAGTGCATATGGGATAGGCAGCTTGCACATCTGGAAAGGCACCATAAATGCTGAAAGATATATCCAGGTTTTAGAGTAGCATATGCTTCCATCCAGATGAAGTCTTTTTCAGGGAAGGTCTTTCATATTTCAGTAGGACAATGCTAAACCGCATACCACATCTATGACAACAGCATGGCTTCATAGTAGAAGAATCTGGTTGCTTAACTGGCCTGCCTGCAGTCCAGACCTTTCACCAATTGAAAATATTTGACACATCTTGAAATGAAAAATTTGACAAAGAAGACCCAGGACTGTTGAGCAGTTAGAATCCTATAATCCTATATCAGGCAAGAATGGGACATCTTTCCTCTACCAAAACTCCAGCAACTGCTTCTCGGTTTCCAGATGTTTACAGAATGTTTTTAACCGCTTGCCGACGGCAGATCGGCAAATGACGGCGACAGAGTGGCTCTGTAACGTGAAACGCCGTCATACGACGGCGGCCGTGATACAGAGCCTAGTGAGCGCGCTCACTGTGTTCGGGGGGCCGATACACGTGATGCCCCCCCCCGGAGTGAAGGAACGGAGGTCCGTGTATGTAAACACGGACCTCCGTTCTGTCAAGGGGGAAGGGCTGTGATCACAGCCTTCCTGTACATGAAGGCTGTGACCACTTCCCTTCTCCTGTTAGGGCATTCCCCCCACAGTTAGAACACGCCCAGGGAACATAGTTAACCCTTAGAGCGCCCCCTGCAGGTTAACCCCTTCACTGCCAATGACATTTACACAGTAATCAGTGCATTTTTATAGCACTGATCACTGTATAAATGCCAATGGTCCCAAAAAAGTGTCAAAACGTTCCGACATGTCCGCCCCAATATCGCAGTACTGCTAAAAATCGCAGATCGCCGCCATTAATAGTAAAAAATAAAAAAAAAATAAAAACCCCAAAAATGAATTCGCATCATCCGTAAACGTGACCACTTTTGCGCAAACCAATCAATAAACACTGATTGCGATTTTTTTTATCGCAAATATGAGGAAGAATATAAATTGGCCAAAAAAATGTTTTTTTATATATTTTTTTTTTTGATTTGTATTTTAGCAAAAAGTAAGAAATTTGGTTTTTTTTGCAAAATTGTCGCTCTTCTTTTGTTTATAGCGGCGATCAGAAATGACGCAGAGGGGATCAAATACCGCCAAAAGAAAGCTCTATTTGTGGGAAAAAAAGGATGCAAATTTCGTTTGGGTACAACGTCGCACGACCGCGCAATTGTCAGTTAAAGCGACGCAGCGCCGAATCGCAAAAAGGGCTCCGGTCCTAAAGCTGGAAATCCTTCCGGGGCTGAAGTGGTTAAAAAAAGAGGGGATGCTACACCGTGGTAAATATGGCCCTGTGTTGCTGTCATCAGTCTCAAAATTACGTTATTTTCTTCCTAAAATGGTACATTTTCTCATTTTATACATTTGCTGTTTTCTTTTTTCTTTAACAAAGAAGTTTATTGGCAGTTTTCAGAATAGACAGAGTTAACAGGCCATTCAAATATAAGTTTGGAGTGGTAATAGTCATTTTAATAGCATTACTCCTACTGAACCACTATAACAGAAAATTACTCCATGTAATAGTGAAGACAGGTTCCGGAACAATGGTGGGAAATTTGCTTGATATAACCCGCCATAAGTTAGACTCAATTGGATACTCAAATACGGTAAACTATTTGACCATTGAAAAGCAAAGGAGCGTTTCAGGGCTTCAGTTTTTTCACTAGAAAGGCTTTAAAATTAGTAGAGTTTACTTATAAGCTGAAGGAGTTTGAAGAGGTTTAGTAGGGAAAGCTGGGGTAAGGTAAGTGACAACAGTATATCATCTGCAAAGAAAATTTGATTTTATGGGAGGAACTTGCGACCTCTAGACTGCGAATGTCCATATCTAACCGTCTCCACCAGGGGTTCCATTGCTAAGCGAAACAGAAGGGGAAGAGAAGACAGCCCTGCCTAGTTCCCCCCTGGATGGAAAAAGTAGAGGAAAGCCATAATATTTAATTTTCACCTGCGGGTAGCTCTACAGGGCCACTATCCACTTCATAAAAATTGGTCCGAAATCCAAGTGGTGGAGAACTGTAATAAGGTAGGACCACTGCAAAGTATTAAATGTCTTAGTAATGTCAAGAAACAAAACCATCATTTCAAGAGAGCAATGTGTATAAGATGTAATATTCATTGTATATTATCGCTGACCTAGCATTTAGGGTCAAAGCTGACTGTTTATTCTTAATAAGACGAGGATGTTCATATTTATGTTAATTAATAAAATCAGTCTATAATTGGCTCAGGAGTGGAGGTCCTTGTCCGGTTTGAGGACAATAACAATATTAGCATGAGGGAGTTTGAGAAGACAGAACCATGTTTTACCGAGTTATACAGAGCAGCTAAATGAGGGACTATAACATCTGCTTGCTTTTTGTAAAAGAGAGCTGTGTAGCTGTCAGGACCTGGTTGTTTACCAATATTTAAGTCTTTAATACTTTGAAGAATTTTAGGGATTGAGACATCACAGTCCATTAAAGTGGTTTTCAACCTGTGACAACCACTTTAACCTACAGGTAAGCCTAGAATAAGGCTTACCTGTAGGTGCACTGCACATCTCCCAAACCTGCACGGTTCAGGAGATATGCAGTGTTTTGCATGTGCCAACGTCATGTCGGCACATGCGCAGTGAAGAAACGGCCTCCGTGCTGTTTCTCCACTGACCCTGTGCCGTGACTGGCGGCTCCCGCTCGCATGCGCGGGAGTGACATCATGTGACTCCAGCCAGTCACAGAGCTGGAGACGCAGCCCTGGAAGGAAGAGGTTTCTGAAGATGGACACCGCCAGCACAGGGGACAGCGCTGGACGCCGCAGGCTTCGTTTCCAGGTAAGTGGCACATAATGGGCTACTATGTGATGCATAGTAGCCCATTATGCTTCTACTTTACAGGGTTATATTGAAGAAGTAAACCCAATCTGGGTTTACTTCCTCTTTAAGTCCCTGTGGGCTGCTGTTAGTTTAACAAGAGGAAGGTGCTCTATCATTAAAGTAAAACTATAGGCAAAACGTTTTCTTCAATTTGGATAGAGTAAGGGTAGATTATAACCTCTGTCAGATTTTTTTTGCCATCTATGTGCCATTGGGGAGATTTCCCTTCACTTCCTGGCCAATAGCCAAACAAGAAGTGAGAGGAAATTCCTGCAGATTAAGGGAAGTGCTTGGGGACCCCCAGGTCACCAGTGTCCTCATTGGAATATTTCCTCTCTATTACTTTTTTTGAAACAACCCAAAACTTGGGATTTTCTTTGACTTTTGCCTTTAATGATAATGGTAAACAGGACAATCAGAGAGGGTAAATGTCCTGAACGGGTGCAAAGGCAGCATTAAAAACTGACAAGCGTTCTAGTTGTACTTTAATATTGGAGACATCTGCCTGTACAGACTTAGCATATAGGGAGGTGATATTTAAATTCCTCTAGAATGTGAACAAGGTTGCTAATACGTACATTTTGCCTAGTGTCTAATGTGATCGGGAATACTTATGGGCAAACATTTTCAACATTTTTGGAAGCATTGTATCAGTGTTGTTTTATTTAGCATACCCAGCAGAGGGTCTTTTCCACTGAATCTATGAGGCAGAGGTCCAGTTCAGCATGGGCTTGGTCTAATACCATACGATTGGGGAGGGTGGGTGTCTGTTTAAAATTGGATGGAAGCTGCGTGCAATTGGGCTTCAAACGGTTGCTGTTTCTGAGCTTGTTCTTTCTTTCTTCTAGAAATTATTTATATGATGTTTTCCCTCACATTGTGGGAGGCCTATAAGGCTGTTATGAGGGGACATGTACCTGAATTTATTTTCAATTGTGAATAAAATATGGGTTTATAAGATTTGCAAATTATTGCATTTTAAGTAGATTTTACACAGCATCCCAACTTTTTTGGTATCAGGTTTGTGTGTATCATGAACAAAACAAGACATATTCATAAGACAACCTTCTCTTCTGAGTTTTCAAGGGATGGGCATACATTTGCTATATGGCCTTCTGGATAATGTATTGCAAGCAGAGTTTGCAAAAAAGAGTTAAAGAACATTTTTTTTTATTCTTGTGTTACTTTATGTAATACAGTGGCCTAAAGAGAGACACTGAGAGTAAGATCAAATGGTTGGTAAGCAAATAAAATCGTTTTGAGACATACAAGAAGAAACTGTGCTGGAAATGTACAGGGTGTAACATCTATAACATAACTTTGTCAGGGAATGTTTGAACGATTAACGGAGTCAGCTATATCAACTGTTAAATCGATGTGTAACAATGCCTCCGATACAAAAATAAATTATTAAAAATAATAAAGCTGACTAATTAATGATTCCTGAGATTATTTGCTCAATGCGGAAATTCTTTAATTACCACAATAAAATTGGGTGTAAGTATGGACTGTGAAAATGTATTTAACAGAAGTCACTTTACAAACACCATATATAACAGTCAGATTGGGATATGAACAGACACTAAGATCTTATTTCCTCTGTAGATAGCCTAACCAGTTCTTATTACATTTGATAGACACCGGGCTCCATTCACAAAAGCATCTTGCATGCGGTATTTAGGTGTCTGGACACATTTTACAAAAATATTCCATGCAATCCTGCAACTGTCAATACGCTATACCTTTTTACGGTACTTACAGAAAAATGCTCCTAACACTCTGTAAATACCACATGAAAAGATGTTAAACTCAATTAATACATGGAAATAATTAAATAAATGCATGGGGCAATTAAGCAGTGGTCAAGGCATGTGGTAATGATGGAAGTGATGACTTTGGCCATCACACCTAAATGGGCAGGGCATGGAAATGTTTAAAAAAGGGCATGTAATGTAATCATAATCTAATGAGCATTTGGCTAGTCTAACCTCACTTGCCAGCTGTACATTGCATTGCTCACCCCTACATCTCTAATGGAGCTATTTGAGGCAAATTTGTTGGAGTTTCAGGCCATTCTAAGGGGGGTAAGGAGAAAAAGAAGAGTGGTTGTCATGTGTCCGTTCATTTAAGTAGTGCACCTTGCTGAATGATTTCCCTGAAGCAGAAGTGCTTTCTAAATTTTAATCTCATGACCTCATTATGTTTCTCTTTGGGGAAGTGAGGCCTTTTCTGCAATCCACCACACTGCGTAGTCATGTCATACCACCCATGACCAAGTTGTGGGCTGTCCTGCACTTTCTGGGCAAGGTCTCCTATCAGATGGTAGCGGGAGAGGTGATGGGGGTATCACAGCTATCTTTCTCACGTTTGCTTGTTAAGGCCCTGCAGGGTTTCAGTCAAATTGCCCCCAAATATATCTACCTGCCTAGATTAACATTCAGATTAAGAATGATTTCTATGCAGTAGCTGGGATTCTCAATGTCATGGGTATCATAGACTTTACCCATGTGCCTTTTTTGCCCCCTCTGATAAAGAACACATCTACCATAACAGGAAGGGGTATCACTCCCTAAACATACATGTTGTATGCAAATATGTTCGTCAGAAACGTGGACACTTGCTTGGATCTGTCCACGATGCCCACATATTAAGGCAATCACAGCTCTACCACCATTTTGACACTAACAAAATAACCAGAGGCTGAATTTTTGGTAAGACACTTTATTATCAATTAAGTATCAATGCATGTCTCAATGCATGCCACATACATCATATATAGAAGTAAATGTTCATATGTTACACTCCTGTGTTCACTCCTCACACCTTGCACAAAAATATACACAGCACATTTTTATCCTTGGCTACTCAAGAAATGCCTAAACCGGATCCTCAACCTGGTGTAACCATTTCCAACTAAAGCCACTTTACATATGGCCTAAGGCCTTCACATTACAATCATGTTCAGCAATGAAAAACAAGATGTAGGGAATACATTTTTCTGTTATTACCCACTCATCATGATATACTATTGCTCATATAAAAATGGAATTTTCAAACTGTATTGTAGGTGATTCTGGCTATCCTTGTCTGCCCTGGCTGATAACACCACTCTCGAGGTGCTCAACATCTGCAGAATCTTGCTACAAGGCAGCAATTAGTAATGTCATTGAGCGGACCTTTGGGGTTCTTAAAAGCAGGTTATATATGTATATATATGTACCTCTGCTGTTGATAAGTCTGCCTCAAAGTTGGATTTTTGGAGCTGTAAAAAAGAGCAGTTCTTGTTAAGATTACATGTAGTTTGTGGTTCTCTCCTTTTCCTATTCTAAACCATATCAAACAAATGCACAACAAACATGTTGGGGCATGCTTCAGAAGCAGTGGCGGCTCATCCATTAAGGACACACAGGTGCCACCCCCTCTATCCCCACCACCCTTCTATGCTAAATGCATAGCATGAATCAGTCCATGGTGCCGCAGCCACCCCCTAATTCATGCGACCAGCCCCTTTCAGGATGCTGGACGCATGAATTACAGCGGGGGGGTGGGGTTCTTTAAAGCACCTGATTAGAGCCATGGGCTCTAATAGGCTTCAAAGTAGAGTGGCTCGTGGCGCAGAGCATTGCGCTTCCAAGCCCACTCACGTGTGTTACAAAAGCAAATAAATATTTGCTTTTCTAACACTGAATGGCCTCTCCACCAATCAGGAAGCATGGGTATGTTACTGGTTTCCCAATTGGCGGAGAAGACAGGTGACCCTATTGGCCGCCGAAGCACACACAGCACGCTCCCGCTCGGCAGACACCCATGCCCGCTTCCTAGATGGGGTAAGTGCAGGACTTTGATGTCCCGACTGCCCTGGGGGGATGCTATATACCCTATCTGGTGGATGCTGTATATATCCCTACCTGGTGAATGCTGCATATACCTATATCTGGTGAATGCTGTATATACCCCTATCTGGTGAATGCTGTATATACCACTATCTGGTGAATGCTGTATATACCCCCATCTGGCGATGCTGTATACCCTATCTGGCAATGCTGGGCTGTATACTCATGGCACAATGTGTGGAATCTATAAAGGGTGGGGCTTAAGAGAAATGGGAGGGGTCAAAAAAGACGGCCTGGATTAGAAGGGAGTCAAGAGAGCGGGGCGGGCGAGCAGAGAGGACATCATCTCTTTCTGCCCGCCTGCATTACTGCTCTTCCGCTGCTACCCACTGTGGAGGAGAGTGGAGGATCCTCTCTCTCCACAGCCGGGCCCTGGAGTGCTGTACCGGAGGGGGAGAGGGGGCTGTCAGAGCCGCTGTCTAAGTAAAGGCCTAATTCTGAGAGCCGTCAATTAAGATGAAATGGAATGGCATGACAGGAATGCTGATTGGCCAGCGGGGGATCAGGACATGCTGGTACATGTAGTCGCAGATCACCCTCCTCCTTATCACAGGGCAATCCCAGCTCTGCCTTCCTGGAGGTGGAATGGTTAACCCCAGCCTGGAGTGGTTGCATGGCCCACTGACATGCCTGTGTGGGCGGGGTTACTGTCCTTCATTATTTCTAAGCAGCTTTTGGAAAAAAAAAATCACCAGCGGGAGGATTGAAGTTCTGCTGAGTGCCTGTCCCCGGGGTATGTATGCGTGTGTGTGTGCCCTGTCCCTACACACCTACCGGACACCTATCAGCCTGCAATCATCCACACGCTGCTCTCTACTGCGCCTTTTACTGGGAGATCCCCACTGACCTGTCACTTGTCACACCCTCCTGTCCTACAAAAGGGACATTCAATGTTGGGACATAGAGTGGACTGGCATGCAGTGGCGGGGGGGGCGCTGTACTGGCTGCATACTGTGGATGTGGACACTCCACTGGGGGACACCTGTGATGGAAGGAGGGACTCTGCTGGGGGGACACCTGTGATGGAAGGAGGGACTCCACTGGGGACACCTGTGATGGAAGGAGGGACACTCCACCGGGGGACACCTGTGATGGAAGGAGGGAATCCGCTGGGGTCACCTGTGATGGAAGGAGGGACTCTGCTGAGGACACCTGTGATGGAAGTAGAGACACTCCACTGGGGGACACCTGTGATGGAAGGAGGGACTCCGCTGGGGGACACCTGTGATGGAAGGAGGGAGAAGGTAGTGTTCACAGGGGTCGCCTCAGGGAGGAAGGTAGTGTCCACAGGGGTCGCCTTAGGGAGGAAGGTAGTGTCCACAGGGGGTCGCCTCA